>JASDDO010000004.1:183770836-184370836 GCA_030015575.1 Agapanthus africanus | reverse complement strand
AGAGAATGAGTAGAATACTTTGTCTCGTTACGTCCAAAGCTATGGACGAACGGTTAATGAAGTTGCCATTGGAATCGGGTAGATGGAAATTGAGCTATGAAATTTCCATACACTTAACTATCATAATCTTTTCAAAGAAAATCAAATGAACAACCCATGAACCTCCACAAATGTGGCCGGCCACTTATAAAGAAGAGGGAGAGTGAGTGTAGGAGAGGGGAGGTGACCATAAGCAATACTTATCATGAAGAAAGAATGAGTCACAAATTACACCTAGTATGAACTCATTAAATGAACCAATTAATGCTTAATGAGTCATGAAAACCTAGTCACCAAATAATTAATGCATAAGAATGAGTCACTAATCTTGAAGCTTCCACACACAATGACTCACCCTCAAAACGAAAAGAAAAATCCGTATTTAACCGGATGTTAAATACGGGTGATAGAAAACAGGAAACCGGCAACTTCCAAAAGTGATCCTGAAACGAATTTCAGAATATCCCCGTAACAGTATAAACATACCCGTATTTGTATTATGACCGAATACAAATGCAACTGAGACAAAGATATTATATCTACACAGTATAATACTCTGATCCGGCTTAAACCAAATCCTACCAGTTTTATCTGCCCGAAATATGACACGTGCTAAAACGCACGTGTATTTTCCGAACCCTGCCATAATACCATACGGCATCTACAACGTTTCGCTCGAACTTGGGAAAGTGTCTGTGGGGGACTCTAATGACTCATCAATACACTGGCACTGGGTATAACCACTAGCACGTCAGAGGTACTAGCTGTACGTAACGGTTTGCCTATGTATTGAAGGAAGGGGAGCTGACGAGCGAACTCATCCAGAAACCCTACTGAGCCTGACAGTGACAGTATCTGTACAGTCTGGTCCATTCGTCTATGAGTATCACATATTAGGCCTAGGGGGTCGGTAAACGTCAGACCCCCAATAGCTGCATAAGTCGTGTCAGAGAGCAGCCCAGAACACCTTGAGATACTACTGGTATACCTACCAGTATATCTCGATTACCCTGGCCAGGGATTTCGTGTAATGGCTCTTCTAAACACAGCGCGATCTCACCCCCAATACCGGGAGAGACGAATCCCCGACGATCTGCTCACTGCCTCCATGTGGCTCGGGACTGTACCCAAAATATACCTGTTTGCACGACTCCTTTGACCCGTGGTAGGGTATAAATCAAAGCACAGTGGGAACTCACACGAGACAAATGACGACCTCAGGTCGATGAACTAACCTATACACATGTCACCAGGGAACTGCTATCTGACGATATGTATAATACTAACTAGCATGTTCCCGACGAGTCCTGTCCGGTGTACTCATAACCTAATGAGCACCTGTATACATCTTAGGTGATCCAACTGACACCAGTGGCTTGTAAGACCGGCCACCGCCCCTCGTCGGGGTCTCGAATGTATACACTAGTCTACTCCGGAGTATCGATGGCCTGTCTCGAAACTCCCACGACTAGGGACACTTTAAGGATGTGCTTATAGACCCCAGCTCCCACATATATGATCGCCATCATACTGCTGGTAGTCAAGCAAGAATCCTATGGGCTTTATCAACATATATATGATGATAAAGACAAACCAGATAGCATACTATCATCTTGAGTAAGACTGTTCTATCGGTATAGGTCCTCCCTCAATCATTGCAATCACGTACCTGCGATCCAATAATTGACTTAGAGGGCACTATATCCAACACTCATATGCCATCCGCATTCGCCACTGGGTCCCATCATTCACCCGTTAGGTTACTTAATTAACGACAGAGTGGGGGCTGGGCTAGCGCGGGTGTAAAATATAAGTAACGTCTAATAGGTATCATATATAGATATTGTACATTTGTCAGACGCAATAATAGGCATTCCAGATCACAGATGAACATTATTGGATATACAAGTAATCTGCGTTTCCTTTGAGCCTGCAACGAAAGACGGATTACACAGTTGTGATGAATAGCCATTACCCCACCCTAGACCCCTACGGGTACGGCAGACTACCCGCCAAGTACCCGAAGTGAAGCGGTCTCCCTCAACAACATGAGTAGGCCACTAAACACTTCAAAGTACCCGGTAGTTAGTGCACCCCACCTTGAGTCTATCCTAGGAGCATAAAACAGTAAATGAAATAATACAACGGTGGCTACAACCTCTGCCCGGATGTGCCCCGCAAAAGAATATTACATCATATTACAATTTACATCGAGTAAATGAATATAAAATCTCATCTCAAACCCCGACTAATCATCACAACGATCCAATCAAGTTCATATACACAAGCCAGAAAAAAACCATTACAGAAATGTGCAACCCCCTGCTAACCGACATACTAGCAATTAGAGGAGGTTTACGAACACATTAAACATTACAGATAAAACCCGATTAGCAAATAACTTAGAATATCGATCGACAACCTTTTTCCGTCTCTACCCTAAATGCAAGCCATCACTGAAATAACATGGTCAGAAACAAAATATACAGAAAAACATAACACCCTATACTAAGAGTTACTGTGTAAATCCGAGTCAACTCGGAGTTGACTCGACCGCGGATCCGCGGCGGATAGCACTAATCAGTCGCGCTTCCGCGGCCTTATCACCGAGTTAGCAGTTCGTATTTCTACAGTATTCTTAGAATTCCCTGCTGTGAATTTTCATACCTATCAAATAGTTTTTTCGACACGTTTAAAATTGACAGAAACTTGAGGGGTCCGGGGTTAAGTTTTCGTATTTTTCTGACGATCGAAGTTCTAATTAGTTGCTAACAAGCTAGTAAAGGCTTAGTAGGCTCTGATACCAATGTAAGACCATGTCTCGCACCCCACGAGCTTGCGGGGAGGCGGAATATATGAAAAACAATTATCAAAGCTTCGTAACAGGGACTTGAGCACACGGATCGTGTCTAAACCATTACTAGCAAACTACGAGAGGTTTAACTACTCGGATTCGAAGTTATACCTCACGTTACTTGTCTTTCGGGTCTTCATCGCTATCCTCCGTACCTCGTAGGCTCTATGGAACATGAGCACCTCAACGGCCTCCTCGAGTCAAAGACGATCCACCCGAGAGTCTATAGTTCGAGCCCCTATCTCGAATCTGAGATAGCTACGGCTTCTAGATCGCTAATCTAGAAGTCCTAGAGGGTGTAGATGAATTAGATGGATTACTTAGTCACTTAAACCCTAGGTTTCTCAACTCATGAGAGCTATTAGGGTTTGAGGAAGAAGATGAAGACTTGAGGAGAGAGAAAGCTTTTGTGATAATGATATGAATAATAACTCATGAAAGAATATAATGAAGCATACAAATATCTCTTGATCAAATATCTAGAAATATCTAGTGAGCTTCATTTAACACTAAGGGTGAATCACCCCATGAGTCATTAAGCATTTAATGAAAACTTACAACTCATCTCTCCACCTCATTTGTGTTTAATCCATAAAGAAATAAAAACAAATGAGTCATTTTCTTCTAGAAGATTCCCGACAAATTACGAGACTGCCCCTCCTATCCGTATTTCCGAAAAACACGGATAATCTTTGACTGAATAAATCCATCTGTATAATACTATAATCTGGCTTAAACCAAACCCGCTAGTATTATCTGCCCGATCATAATACGTGCACAAGTGTACGTAAGTGATCGCGGCCCTGCCGTAAAACCATACGGCCTCTACACCTTTTTCCCGGTGCCGGGAAACTCTCTGTGTGGGACTCTAAAGACTCAACACTACACTGGCAGTAGGTTTAACCACAGGCCGCAAGCGGTACTAGCTGTACGTAACGGTCTCCAGGTAGATGTCGATAAGAAGAACGATGAGTAAACCCATTCGAACTCCAACTGAGCCTGATGTGACAATCTCTGTACAGTCCGGTCTGTTCGTCTAGAACTATCGCATATTGGGCCTAGGGGCGGTAAACGTCAGACCCCTAATAGCGGTATAAGTCGGGTCGGAGTGAAGCCCATTACACCTTGAGAAACTACTAGAAGCCTACCAGTAAATCTCGTTTTCCCTGGCCAGGGACTTTGCGTAATAGCTCTCCATACACAGCGCGATACCAACCGCCAATACCGGGAGAGACGAATCCTGTCTAACCGCCACTACCTCTAGGTGCTTCGAGACTGCACCCAACTACTACCTGTTTGCATGACTCCTTTGAGCCGTGGTAGGGTAGTAATCTAAGTATAGTGGGAACACACCCGAGGCGAAGTAGCAGTGTCAAGTCGACGGACTAAGCTGTACTCATGTCACCTGGGAACTGCTATCTGACGATGGGTATAAGACCAACATGCAGTTCCCGGCGAGTCATGTCCGGTGTACCCATAACCTAATGAGCACCTGCATATTATCTCCAGTACGACGTACTGATGGCTGTGGGAAAGACCATCTCCCCAACTGGGATGAGAAGCGTATACACCAGTCTACTCCGGAGTATCGATGCCCTGTCTCGATAATCCTACGATCAGGGACCTGTATAGGATGTTGCTTATAGACTACCGAGCCCCCACTAGTGTGACTGCCATCACAACGCTGGTAATCAAGCAAAGATCCTAAGGGCTCTACTAATATGTATAAGCAATACGTTAAAAGAAACATATGCACATATTAAAGTAGACTCAAACCAACTAGCATACTACCATTTTTAGCAAGACTGTCAATACAACTGTGAATATCCCAAGCTTCCATTATGTAATATACAAACTAATATGATACAATAATAGCCTCTAGGGCAAAAACACTAACAGGGGAGATGAGGTGCTGCCATGGTGATGGAAAAAGAAGAAGGATGATGAAGATGATGAATGATTGCAATGGCACTTGGTCAAAGAAAACCCCTCACCTTTCTCTCCCATGCCCATACCCCTTGACTTTTCTTTTTCTTGTTTTCTTTTCTATTTTCTTTTCTCTTCTCACATAAAACCAAAACCATGAATGAAAATGAAGAGAAGGCCATGTAGGAAAATGTAACACAAATGTAAAAATGATATGGTGCATGTTTTGCACAAAACAAGCTTAATGCGCGATTAGCGATATTTAACCGCGATTAGCATTAAAAGTGCATATAATTAATCATAAAAATTCATAATTCACCTAAACCACTTAAAACACCCTCATTTCAGTAATTTCTATAATTTTTCCAATTTATCTGTATTTAATTGTACCGCGCCATTAAAATATTCCTAATATTTATTATTTAATTATAAAAATTCCCAAAATAATATTTTATTTTTTCTGAAATGTTACAATCTTTCCCCCTTCAATAAATTCGGTCCCCGAGTTTTAAATTTAAACCCCTCCATTACTAAAACATTTCAGTAAAAAGTTTATGTCGTCGGGGCTCCGAAGTCATAAATACATAAAACGTATCGTAGTGCAATGTATGAGCATGAAAAACGAGTATAATAATCCAAAATCAAAACTCCGTCAAGTATCCCGCAATCATCGGAGTTATGGTGAAGACACAATGTCCAAATCCAATACGAAATCCAGCACAATATGCATCAAAACTATGACATGTATATAGTACGCATCGTTTTAAACTTGTCAAAACATCTGAAAAGAAATGCATGCCAAACTCTCTTTTTTACAAATCACTGCGCGATGCGTGTATTATAGCACAAGTAGCGGACGCCCATTTGTAAGAAAATAACTATATATGTATATACCCATTGTTTATCATACGTCCCGCCGTTTTGAAAATAATTTAGAAGGGTTTCCTTTATAAAATGTTTCGTGTCATCTCGGACACGTAGGTAAATACTGAGACTATAGCTCCTTTTTGGAAATCCCTTCGATAGCTATCAATGCATGCAAAAATATAATCAGGTACTGTCGTCGGACTAGTCCTGCTCAGCTACTATATCAAATAGTAAATATCATAAAACATACTGCTCAAAGGATATCAATCCCAAAAGGTATATAAGATTGCTACGTGCGTCTGGTGCGCACGAAAATCAAAATCAATAAATTTGCCATACATGTGCACAGAAACAAAATCTAAATGCAACGGGTGTGCACAAAAGTCCCTGTCAAGGGCAACGGTGTGCCTGGCAGCAATATCAGGTGCATCTGATGTGCACGAAGAATCTCGATTTAGTGCATCTGACGTGCACCAAAATCGCATCAAGCGCCCAAGTATGCGTAAGAATCCAAATCCTGTGCACAAGGTGCACGAAAACAATATCGAATCTCGGACAAGCTTTGTAGTCCATTTCTTTGCTTCATAAGCTCCGAGTAGTTGTCCCTTCGCCGCTATCCATGAACTCCCGGACTCTAGAGAGGCTCCACAAGTCGAATGAACCATTCTTGCTTGAAGTCTTCCTTTTCGAAGATGATCTGCCTTGAAGAAACTCAAACCCAAGCTCTCACTTCTCTAATTAAGTATTAGTGAAATGAACACCCTAATCTAAGTGGCTAGAATAGATAAGGATGATGAAGTAGGAATTTCTCTCTCTTTTGTTTTCAATTTCTCACTTTAAATCATCACAACACAAAAAGCTAGAAAGAGTACGTGACATGGCAATTACCACTTAGATTATCAAAGCTTCGTAACAGGGACTTGAGCACACGGATCGTATCTAAACCATTACTAGCAAACTACGAGAGGTTTAACTACTCGGATTCGAAGTTATACCTCACGTTACTTGTCCTTCGGGTCTTCATCGCTATCCTCCGCACCTCGTAGGCTCTATTGAACATGAGCACCTCAACGGCCTCCTCGAGTCAAAGACGATCCACCCGAGAGTCTATAGTCCGAGCCCCTATCTCGAATCTGAGATAGCTACGGCTTCTAGATCGCTAATCTAGAAGTCCTAGAGGGTGTAGATGAATTAGATGGATTACTTAGTCACTTAAACCCTAGGTCAATGAAAAAATTATCAAAGTTTCGAAACAGGGACTTGAGCACACGGATCGTGTCTAAACCATTACTAGCAAACTACGAGAGATTTAACTACTCGGATTCGAAGTTATACCTCACGTTACTTGTCCTTCGGGTCTTCATCGCTATCCTCCGCACCTCGTAGGATCTATGGAACATGAGTACCTCAACGGCCTCCTCGAGTCAAAGACGATCCACCCGAGAGTCTATAGTCCGAGCCCCTATCTCGAATCTGAGATAGCTACGGCTTCTAGATCGCTAATCTAGAAGTCCTAGAGGGTGTAGATGAATTAGATGGATTACTTAGTCACTTAAACCCTAGGTTTCTCAAAAGGTATATAAGATTGCTACGTGCGTGATTGCTCTCATGTGTTATCTTAGCATCACACATGCCATATTGAAATTTTTGGTGTGCTAAACAAACCCTAACCAACATCATAACTAGAGAATTAGGGTTAACATGCATGTAAAAATTTTACATCTAAAAGAGAGGGATTACAACCTTTGTAGTCCGTTTCTTTGCTTCATAAGCTCCGAGTAGTAGTCCCTTCGCCGCTATCCATGAACTCCCAGACTCTAGAGAGGCTCCACAAGTCGAATGATCCATACTTGCTTGATGTCTTCCTTTTCGAAGATGATCTGCCTTGAAGAAACTCAAACCCAAGCTCTCACTTCTCTAATTAAGTATTAGTGAAGTGAACACCCTAATCTAAGTGGCTAGAATAGATAAGGATGATGAAGTAGGAATTTCTCTCTCTTTTGTTTTCAATTTCTCACTTTAAATCATCACAACACAAAAAGCTAAAAAGCTTTTTCAAGGAAGAAGAAGAAGAAAGCTTTTGTGATGAATAAAGAACTGTTTTAGTTACAATTGCAACCATGAGTTAATAAATGATGTCTTTAACTCATGTAGAGAATAAACTATGGTTAAGGGTTTGGGTTGGGTTAACAAATATCGATACAAAATATCAAAGCAAAAAGACAAAAGGAAAGCTTCATGAAGCTTCATGAAAAATCTAACCCAAAAGCTAACCCAAATCCAGACCCTAACTTGGTTTAAACTTAATAATCATGTTGCATTTGTAACCCTAACTTGTTACAATATTATATATCACATATACAATATATTTTGAAACAAAAGAAATAAATAAAATTAACATATATCCCATATACATCAATGTATTATCCAGTGAGAAAATGAATCAATAAAGCGAGCTTATATTAGTTAACATAATGTAATATATCACATATATAATTATACATTAAATTATCGAATCAACTCTTGATCCGACAATCCGGCTATATTGCATATAACCGACTAATATAACATGTACCAATTCATCAAATCAACACCTGATCCGATGACCCGGTTATATCGCATATACCGGGCCGATATCTCATATCTCGAGAATAGAATACGGTATCTTATATCGTATTATTCTCGGTCCCGCACATATCACATATGTGCTCCTACTCCGTTTTGCCTGAGCCAGGAAACCTCTGTGTAGGACTCTAAAGAATCGTTAATACGCCAGCAGTAGGTGATGATCATATCAAACACCCACAAGCTGCAAGCGGTCAGCTAAATGTAACAGCCACCCGTGTATTGAGAAATCAGAAGATAACAATCAAGCCTGTACATTCTCTTGTGAATCCAATTAGTAACACTCCCGTACAGTCTGATCTCTTCGTCTGATATGTCGCATATCTAGTCTAGGGGTGGTAAACGTCAGACCCCAGTAACCGATAAGTCGTGTCGATGTAAGGCTCATAACGGGTCGAGAAACTACTGATAACACTTACCAGTAAATCTCCATATCAGCCCTGGTCAGGGACTTCCAGTTATAGCCAATCGAACATAGCACAACATCAACTCCCAATACCGGGAGAGACAAAACCCCGCCTATCGCTCTTTGCCTCTATGTTATTTGGGACTGTACCCAAAAGCCACCATTTTGCACGCCCTCTTGGACGTGGTAAGGTGGAAATCAAAGCACACTGGGAATCACACAAGACTCTATGACAATCTCGGGTCTACAGACTAATATGTACCAGTGTCACCGGAGAACTGCTATCTGACGATAGATATAATACCATCCAGGAGTTCTCGGCAAGTCCGTTCAGTGTACCGTCTCAACTGAGCACCCATACAGCATCTTTGATGTCCAACACCAATGGATATGGGATCATCCATCGCCCATCATATGGGTCAAGATGCGTGTACGCTAGTCTACTCTGGAGTATCGATGCCCTGTCTCGATACACCCTCGACTAGGAACAGTTATAGGATGTACTCGTGGACTACCATGGCCCCACTAGTATGATCTTATCATAGTCCTAGTAGTCGAGTACATATCTTAAAGGCTTTATCAACATGTGATCACAAAACAGTATTTGTTAACACGTTAAGATAAAGTGAAACCAGATAGCATACTATCATATCGTGCAAGAAAGTCCTCTCTATCTATATCCAAGCATCCATTATAATATACATCATATGTACAACAATGGCCTCTAGGGCATATACATAACTAACAATCTCCCACTTGTACTAAGGCCAGATGTTGTAATATCTCATACCCAACATCTCGAAGAGTCTCTCAAATTGTATTTGACGAATGGCCTTCGTGAGTGGACCCGCAGTGTTGTCCTTTGTGTCAACTCTCTTGACCTCGATCTCCCTGCGATCAACTATCTCCCAGATCAGGTGATACCACCTCAGAATATGTCTGGACTTCTGATGGGACCTGGGTTCCTTGGCTAAAGCCACAGCTCCATTGTTATCAGAATACAGAGGTTTTGGATGCTTAATGGACGGAACCACACCAAGTTCAGTGATGAACTTCTTTATCCAGACAGCCTCTTTGGCAGCATCGTTGGCAGCGATGTATTCAGCCTCCATCATCGAGTCTGCCACGGTTTCCTGTTTGGAACTCTTCCAACAAACCTCCCCTCCATTTAGGGTAAAGAAAAATCCCGAGTGCGACTTAGAGTCGTCCTTATCACATTGGAAGCTCGAATCGGTAAAGGACTCCACCTGGAGTTCTCCGTTACTATACACCAAGAACATCTCTTTAGTCCTTCTCAAGTACTTGAGAATATTATTCACAGCTGTCCAGTGATTCTCTCCAGGATCTGCTTGATACCTACTCACTACACTTAGTGAGTATGCTACATCGGGTCTGGTACATAGCATTGCGTACATGATAGATCCTACTGCCGAAGCATAGGGTATCCCTTGCATGCGAGTTCTCTCCAAATCAGTCTTGGGAGACATCTCTTTGGAGAGAGTGAGTCCAGAGATCGTGGGTAAATTCCCATGCTTGGATTCTTCCATACTAAACCTCTTTAGTATGGTGTCAATGTACCTTGATTGGGAAAATCCCAGTATCCGTCTAGATCTATCTCTATAGATCTTAATTCCCAAAATGCAGGAGGCATCACCAAGATCTTTTATTGAGAATCTTTGTGATAAGAAGAACTTGACCGAATGCAGCATAGGAACATCATTTCCTATCAAGAGTATGTCATCCACGTATAATACGAGGAAGACAACCTTACTCTCTGCCACCTTCTTGTATATACAAGGTTCATCTATGTTTTTGATGAAGTCAAACTTTTTGACTACCACATCAAAACATATGTTCCAACTCCGCGGTGTCTGCTTTAACCCATAGAAGGATTTAAGTAGCTTGCACACCATTCCGCTGCTCCCACTGTCTACGAAGCCTTCTGGCTGAGTCATGTACACGCACTCTTCCAAATCACCATTTAGAAAGGCGGTCTTAACATCCATTTTCCAGATTTCGTAGTCATGGTATGCAGCAATGGCAAGTAAGATCCGGATGGAATTAAGCATAGCTACTGGAGAAAAGGTTTCGTCATAATCCATAAATGATCGTTGACGAAAACCCTTTGCAACAAGTATAGCTTTGAAAGTCTCAACTTTTCCATCTACACCAAGTTTCTTCTTAAAGATCCATTTTCTCTCAATGTGTTTTACCCTTTCAGGAGCAATTTCTAAAGTCCATACTTTGTTGGTGTACATGGATTCCATCTCAGATCGCATTGCATCCAGCCATTTCACAGAGTCAGCACTCGTGATGGCCTGCTCGAAACTAGTCGAGTCATCATCTTCCATGATGCAATCCTCGCTCCCACCATCAACGAGAAAACCATAGTATCTCTCAGGTGGATGAGGAACCCTACTAGATTGGCGGAGAGACGGGGGTTCATTAGGAACTACTGAATCCTCTGGTTCTACAAACTCTTCTATTGCAGTTTGTGTAGCTGGAACTTCTTCCAGTTCTACCTCATTGCCACTAATTTCTTTTTCAAGAAATTCCTTTTCTAAAAAGGTGGCATGCCGAGATACAAACACCTTTTGTTCCTCGGTGTGGTAGAAGATATACCCGCGCGAATGTTTAGGATATCCAATAAACTTACACAGAAAAGACCTTACCCCGAGCTTGTCCGGATTCTATGTTTTTACATATGCCGGACAACCTCATACCTTATATAATTAAGATATGGTCTCTTTTCTTTCCATATCTCATATGGAGTGGTTGGCACAGATTTGGTAGGAACCATATTCAATAAGTCTGTAGCTGTTTCCAGTGCATATCCCCAAAAGGAAATAGATAACTCAGCAGTGCTCATCATAGAGCGCACCATATCTAATAGGGTGCGATTTCTCCGTTCCGATACACCGTTGTGCTGTGGTGTATATGGAGGAGTAAGCCGAAAGAGAATCCCATTCTCTTTTAGATAGTTCAGGAACTCATTGCTCAAGTATTCTCCTCCTCGATCCGATCAAAGGATCTTAATACTTTTACCCGTTTGGTTCTCTACTTCGTTCTTATATTCTCTGAATTTCTCAAAAGCTTCAGACTTGTGTTTCAACAGGAATACATGTCCGTATCTTGAGAGATCGTCAGTGAATGTAATGAAGTATGATGAACCATTCCCGGCATGTGTAGACATGGGATCGCATACATCACTATGTATCAGTCCCAAGAGTTCTGTAACTCTTTCTCCGTGTCCACTGAACAGAGTTTTGGTCATTTTGCCTTTGAGACATGAATGACAAGTTTCATAAGATGATAATTCGAACACATTTAAATAACCATCTTTATGTAACTTAGCTAGTCGTGTCGCATTGATATGACCAAGTCTACAATGCCACAAGAAGGATTCGTTCATTTCTGAACTTTTCCTCTTGTGTGTGTTATGTATATTAAGAACTGTGTTTTGATTTAGAACGTATATGCCATTAAGTAACGAGCCTGATCCAATCAACTTTTGATTTAGGAACATGTTCATAACTTTATCCTGTATTACAAAATTATATCCATCTTTTCTTAAAAAAGAAACTGATATAATGTTGCATATCATTTTCGGTATATAATAGCATTCGTTCAGAATCAATGTATTACCACTTGGTAATACAAGATAATATTCGCCAACTGCTTTGGCTGCAACATTTGCACCATTCCCTACTCTTATGGAATGATCACCCATTCCCAGTTCTCTACCTCTCTTTAGCCCATGCAATATATTGCATATGTGGGATCATGATCCGGTATCTAATGCCCAGGACGTAGAGTGAACTGAGAAACAGTTCTCGGTAACTAACACACCAGAAGAAGATGCATCAACATGCTTATTCTTCGTTTGGGTGGCGTGAGAATCCAGATATTCTTCTATTCCCTGCTCGGACTTGTAACAATTATAAGTGGGAGTGGGACCAACGTTCCCCTGCTCAGTATAACAAGCGGGTTCAGTCAAAACATCCATATTATTTTCTTGATTAAGGCCTGATATGGTCGCTACCTGGAGAGAGAGAGAAGAAAACACTTTAGCGTGCGCTCTTGCAAGATTAGATTGGTTATTATCTTATCTAATCAGGATGGCTCCCACTGGTTTTATCAAATCTTCCTTCAAACCCAAAAAGGTAAGATTAGACGGGATTAATTACACCTTACAAGTTCGCCAATCTTTCGGCCAGGCTAGTGTTGGTACTTTGAGGGAGGTTCCCCGTGCTTTCGCACAGACCTAATTAGAATAAACCTCGTTTTCCCAGAGGCATAACCCCGTTAACACCTTTCTAGACACCTACTTGATCGGCTATTTGTCCTGAGTAAAATTCTCCCAGGAGTAACTCTTACTCGCAGTAGGTATCGGGATCCAACTATCTCATAGGAGGTATGCAATCTCATTGCAAATTTCAACACTTGAAATTCCTGATAATGCTTTTGCCCCTAGCGTGCTATGACCTTGACGCAGGCCAACAAACCATAGCCCGCTAGTCAAGTTTAACCCGTCATTTCTTGATTGAATTAATCCCACCCGTATGACCCATGACGCAGGCCAACAAATTCGCACGACTACTCTAATCCAACCAAATCTTATGTTGCAGATAAGCACTAGTCAGCTACCGCACACTACACCTTGACGCAGGTCAACAAACGCGGCATGAATACTAAGTAGGACTTATCTGAAATGACGGAGAGCTACGACAGGTTTTTATAAAAACCTTTTGCTTAATGAACTTGATATCGTTGTAGAAACAAATGATTTTGAAAAGGAGTGTATTTTTAGGCTTTTCTAGTTTCGCTTAAGAGGTCACTCCCGGTTAAGGGATCTCGGCTCTTTCCTCATCGAATAAGGTGCAGGATATTTCATAAATACCGCTGTGCAAAGCAAGAACTATAGAAGCAATCAACAAACCAAACTGTGAGTTTGTAGTGTCTGCCAGTTTTGCTAAAGAGGTCACTCCCGGTGAAGGGATCTCGGCTCTTTCCTTATCGAATAAGGTGCTGGATATTCTACAAGGAATACCGCTATGCAAAGCAAAAACTGTAGCTACCCTTTTTGAAAATTTGATTCTACAACATCTTTTAGGTTTCTTTTTTTTATTAATCTCATTAATAAAACCAATCATTTAAGCTTCCTAAGCATCACAGAAGAAACGAAAGCAGTAATATTTATATATCAACACATACATATAGTATAAGCATTCGTCTCAGGCAGTAATATGATCTCATAACAGAACATTGCAGCATAAGTCAACATATGAAATATTGGATATACTAGGGCGTCCGTGTTTTATTTTGAGCCTATATAAAACACGGATTCCACAGTCGCGATGAATATCCAAACACACATCCCTAGACCCCTACGAGAGCGGAAAGTAACCCTGCCAATTCTAGGGTTTGGAGACCCGGTCTCGACTCCTCGAGATGGCCTCCCACTGGACCCTAGAACATGGTTACTTGTGCTCTCTGTCTTGGGTCTATCCTAATGCGGAAAAGTAAATAATATACAATGGTGACATCATCCTCATCCCGGAAGTGCCCCAATAAAAATATATTATATACAAATGAATTTTACATGAATGAAAAAGAAAAATCTCATCTCATATAAAACCCCCGGCTATTCAATACACAACGATCCAATATAACATATCACAACAACACATAATCATCACAGATAACTAGGCGAAGTTAGATAATTCGACAGATACAACGAATTCCCAAAAATTCCCAGAGAGCTCAACACTTGAGAACAATTAAAATTAACCAGAGACGTACCACAGTACCTACGGACCAACAGCTGAAGGGCCAACCCAAGCCTCTCAAGTGGTGCCGCGGATCCGCCGCCAAAACCAGGTTTTGGCCGTGGATTCGCGGTCACTTAGACGAGTTAGGGTTTCGTTCTTTAGGTGTGTCCGTAGAATTCCCTGCATGATTTTCTGAGTATTTTTAACATGAAAAATTTCAACATTTTGAAAACTTTCCAGAAAGTGGGAAATTTAGGGTTTTTGGAGTTCGATCGGACTTCTAATTTCGTCTAGACAACGCCTAATGCTCTAGCTTGGCTCTGATACCACTGTTGGGTTAGCTTAGCACCTTAGCAAGGTTTAGGAAGGCATCAAACATGCCATATTAAAATTTTTGGTGTGCTAAACAAACACTAACCAAGATCTTAACTAGAGAATTAGGGTTAACTTGCATGTAAACAACTTTACATCTAAGAGAGAGGGATTACAACCTTTGTAGTGTTAGTGTATATGCCCTAGAGGCCATTACTGTATCATACTAGTTTGTATATTACTTAATGGAAGCTTGGGATATTCATCTTGTATAAACAATCTTGCTCAATATAGTAGTATGCTACTTGGTTTGTTTCTACTTCAATGTGTACATGTGTTTATTTTAGTATATCACCTATACACATTAGTAGAGCCCTTAGGATCTTTGCTTGATTACCAGCGTTGTGATGGCAGTCACACTAGTGGGGGCTGGGTAATCTATAAGCACATCCTTATGCAGGTCCCTAGTCGCAGGACTATCGAGACAGGGCATCGATACTCCGGAGTAGACTAGCGCATGCGCTTCTCATCCCAGAGTGGGAGATGGTCTGTCCCACAGCCATCAGTACGTCGTACTGGAGATAGTATGCGGGTGCTCATTAGGTTATGAGTACACTGGACAGGACTCGTCGGGAACTGACCGGTTGGTATTATACCTATCGTCAGTTATCAGTTCCCAGGTAACATGAATACAGCTTAGTCCGCTGACTTGACACTGTCACTTCGCCTCGAGTGTATTCCCACTGTACTTTGATTACTACCCTACCACGGCTTAAAGGAGTCGTGCAAACAGGTGGTAGTTAGGTGCAGTCCCGAAGCACTTGGAGGCAGTGACGGTTAGACAGGATTCGTCTCTCCCGGTATTGGGGGTTGACATCGCGCTGTGTCTATGAGAGCCATTACACGAGTAGTCCCTGGCCAGGGCAATCGAGATATACCGGTAGGCTTCCAGTGTTATCTCAGGGTGTTTTAGGCTTCACTCCGACACGACTTGTACCGCTATTAGGGGACTGACGTTTACCGCCCCCTAGGCCCGGCATGCGATGTATCAGACGAACAGACCGGAATGTACGGAGATTGTCACATTCAGGCTCAGTAGGAGTTCAGATGGGTTTCACCTCATCAGTCTTCTTGTCGGCATCTACCTGGGGACCGTTACGCACAGCTAGTGCCGCTTGCGGTCTGTGGTTAAACCCACTGCCAGCGTAGTGTCGAGTCTTTAGAGTCCCACACAGAAAGCTATTCGCCTTTAGGCAAAAGAGTAGAGGTCGCAAGGTTTTGCGACAGGTCGCATGGTTTTGCGACAGGGTTCGGTCACATCCGTGCACTTATGCACGTACAGTGTCCGGACAGTTAACACTAGCGGGCTTTGGTTTAAGCCAGATCCTAGTGTATGTATTGGGATTGGTTTTATCCAGTATGTATTCGTGTTCCTCGGAACGCGGATGCGGGTGTGTATGCACAGTTGACAGAGAGACAGAGGCAGAGGATTCTCATTATGGTTATTGACTGTTGGCTGTTGACCATTGACTTTTTGCTCAACCCTAATGAGAATATGATATGTAATTAAAAATAATATTAATTAAGTATTATAGTGACATGGTTGTTGAGGGGTTGACTTTGTTGACTTGTTGACTTTGTTGACCGGTTGACTAGGTTGGACTAGTTGACCATCATGATGACAATGGCTATCATTTCATGGCAAAGACTTTTGCTTGCTTGTTCTCTTGTGCAAAATGAGTGCATGAAATGATATGGCTATTGTAGCTTAAACCATCACTAATACTTGATTGCTATTATTGGTTATGATGGCTTTGGATTATGAGAGCCAAGAGAGAAAAGTCTTTCTCATTCTTTCATTTCCTTTCTCTCTCTTGTGTTCTTGAGCTCTCATCTTCTTCCTCTTGCTCTCCCTCTCTTTAGTCTATGGTTTACTTGTCTCATGTGTTGAGAACCAAGAACCATAGAGAAAAATCCCAACACACTCTTCTCTACTCATTCTAGTTCATAAGGTTTAGCAAACCAAGTGAACTAGTTTCTTCAAAGACCGAAGAAGAAGCCAAAGGTAGAAGCTTTCAGGTGGATCTATCTTCGGCGCAAGGAGACGACGGGGTGAAGCCGGTCCGGACAACCATCAAGAGTCAAAGAAGAAGGAGTTCAAGAAAGAAAGGTATAACCCCCTAACCGAGTAGTTAACAACTCCTAGTTAGGTTGTTAGTTAGATGTTTAACAAAGATCAGGTTTTGAGTCCATGTTACCACCTCTAGAAAAATTGTTTTTTACCAAATTCCGCATGCCCGAAAGTACCGGGAGAGGTAGCATGGACTTACAGTGGTATCAGAGCCTAGTTAAACTCTATCTAACATGTTAGCAAAGTAATTAGAAATTCGATCGGAGAAAAAGTCACGAAATACACCAAAAATTCATGCTTGCTGTCGATTTTCAAAGTACTGTAAATGTAATAAATCATGCTTCAAAAATCGACTCAGGGTTTTTAGAGTATACTGTAGAAAGACGGTCCTCTGATCTCATCAAAGCGCCGCGGAAACGCGGCAATAGCTTGCTATTGCCGCGGTTCCGCGGCCGTATTTGCTCCTCTCTGGATTTTCTTTGCTACAGTATATTCATGGGGTATTTTGGGAATTTTGGAATATGTATTTTCTGCCCAGATTTTCCAGAACGAAAATTTTGTGTTTGGGGCCTAAAAATCCGTATTTTTGATCGAACTTCTAAAGACTTAAGCTGACTGGTTTTTATCTGTGATGTGATATTTGTATTGAACGTCTGCTAATCGCTATATGTCGATTAGTAGGGGTTATACAAATCTGTGATCTGTAATGTCATTGGAATGTGTATATGAATTCATTGGATTGTCGCGGATGAATAGCCGGGGGTTGTGAGACGAGAGTTTTCTTTTCTTTCAATTCATGTAAATTTGTAAATTGATGTAATAATTATTTGTATGGCCGCACAACCGGGTCGGGGTTGTAGCCGTCATTGTATAATTTCTTTTTACTGTTTTTGCTCCTAGGATAGACCCATGGAAGGGGTGCACAAACTACCGGGTATGCCGAAGTGCCGAGTGGCCTACTCACGGGGTTGATGGAGGTTGCTTCGCTTCGGGTACTTGGCGAGTAGTTTGCCGCACCCGTAGGGGTCTTGGGTGGGGTTTTGGCTATTCACCACGACCGTGTAATCTGCTTTTCGTTACAGGCTCGTACGAATTGCGGGTTCCTAGTATATCTAATGTGTTCATCTATGATCTGAAATGGCTATCATTGCAATATATCTATATATGATATTATTTAGGCGTTGCTTATGTTTTACAGCCGCGCTAGCCCAGCCCCCGCTCTGTCGTTAGTTAAGTAACCTAACGGGTAATGACGGGGCCCCATGGCGAATGCGAATGGCATAAGCGTACGTCATATTTTGGTTGTTTTCTGCAATGGTAGGATTAAATGATGGGACGCATTAAAAGAACTAATGCAAGAATATCACGCATTAAAAGAACTAATGCAAGAAAATAAACCAAGTAAAATTCATTGGAACACTTTCGAAAACCACTCGGTTCTTTTCAAAACCAACTTTTAAAATGCGGAGTTTGAGCCACTCCTTTTAAAAGCTATCTCGTTCCATCGATTATATCAAGTTCTCTACGTTCACGGTTTCGCCAAAACCATTCGTAGCCCTCCGTCGTTTCACATGAATAGTCAATAGTATTCAAGCTATGTTTGTTGGCCAAAGTCAAGGCATAGTGATTGGTAGCTATTGGTTATTCATGTGCAGCATAGATAGATGCGTTGGTTTGGAACAGTCGTACTGCCTTGTTGGCCAAAGTCAAGGGTAGGTACGGGTGGATTCAAATTAACCTGGAGAACGACGGGTAGAACTTGACATGTGACTTATGATTTGTTGGCCAAAGTCAAGGTCATAAGAGCATGGGGCAAAAATCCACATCGGGAGTTTCAAAAGAACTGAAACTTGCTAGTGTTGCATACCATTTGGAGTGTGATGATTCTGGTAGGATTCCTTCAGTTTCGTCACGCGATGATATTTGGATCCCGATCCTACTGTGAGTATATGCTACTCCTCGGGAAATTTCTCACTTAACGATCAATGCTATAAACCTAGTAGGTGTCTAGAAAGGTGTTAGCGGGGCTACGCCCCCAGGGAAAAGAGGTTCTTAAATTAAGGAACTTCGTGAAAGCGTTGGAAAACCTCCCTCGAAGTACCGACACCAGCCTGGCCGAACGGTTAAGCAAGTATTGTACAGTGAGATTGATCCTGACTAATTCTTCCTTTTTGGTTTGAGGAGGAATTCGAGAAACAGTGGGAGCCATCCTGTTTAGACAAACTAAAAACCACACTAAACTTGCAAGAGCGTCATGCTGAGTGTTTCTTCTTCTCTCTCCTAATTGCAGCGACCAATCGACATGACTGGACTTAAGTTACTTCTAGATAAAAACATACTGACAGGGCCAAATTACAAAGATTGGCTCAGGAATGTCAAAATGGCAATCACTTACGACAAGCTGGGGTATCTTCTTACCACCAAAGCTCCCCCTGTCCCAGGTCCCACTTCCAGCGTCGCGGATAAGGAAATCCGTAAGACTTGGGAGATTGATAGCGCGAAGGCCAAATGCCTCGTACTTGCCTCTATGGACAACGAACATCAGAGGAGGCACGAGAATATGGACCTCGAGTCCATATTTCTCTATACAAAAGAACTGTATGGAGAGCAGTCTCGTATCGCAAGATACGAAATGTCGAAGAAGTTATTTTCGGCAAGGTTGGCCATCGGATCATCGGTAGCGGAACACGTGCTTAAGATGATTGGCTTCATTGAGGAGCTCGCGGAACTTGGGACCACGTTAGAGAACGAGCTCTATACGGACTTGATTCTCCAGTCCCTTCCTTCCACTTACGCCCAGTTTATCCTGAACTTCAACTTACAAGAAAAAGAAGTTGAACTTTCATAACTCCTCAACATGCTGAGGAGTGCAGAGGGCACCCTACAAAAAGGTAGGGAAACATCCACTTTGTTTGTAGGAGGATCTTCCTCTTCTAGGTCCAAGGCGAAGGCAAAGGGAAAGAAGAAGAAAGCCCCCGCCAAACCAAGGGGCGGTGTTAGTAAAGTGGATACGAAGGGAAAGGCAAAAGCAACAAAGAAAGCGGGGCAGCTTGTGGATAAGGAAGAATGCTTCTATTGTCATAAGAAAGGACACTGGAAGAATGATTACAGGGCTTGGAAAGCCAGGACACAGGAATTGAAGCAGGTTGCGGCTTCAGCTTCAGGTGTGTATGTTATTGAAAACTGTCTTTCAATAAACTCTACTTCCTGGGTATTGGATACCGGATCGGGATCTCATATCTGTAATTCTTTGCAGGCGTTGAGAAACCGTAGGGTTTTGAAGGCAGGTGACATGACCCTCAAAGTTGCAAACGGAGCTAGTATGGATGCTAAGGCCGTGGGGGACTATCACCTGGGAATGTCAGATGGACATGTTTTGGTTTTGCGTAATTGCTTTTTTGTACCCAACGCAACTTGTAATATCATTTCTGTATCTTTAGTTTCTAAAGAAGGTTATGAATTTGCGTTTGTATGTAATGTTGTAAACATTCACCTTAATCAAGTTTTGATTGGGTCAGGTACATTGAGCAATGGTATATACGTATTAAACCAACCACAGATTTTCAATGTCCAGAATACACACAAAAGAAAGTCTCCGGAAATAAATCAGACTTTCTTATGGCATTGTAGACTGGGTCACATCAATGAGAGAAGGTTGACGAAGTTACATACAGAAGGATATTTGAATCCGTTCGAATATCAATCGTATGCCACTTGTCAATCCTGTCTCAATGGAAAGATGACAAAGACTCCGTTCACTGGACACGGAGTAAGAGCGAGCGAGCTCTTGGGACTCGTACACAGCGACGTGTGCGGTCCAATGTCTACACATGCGTGAAGCGGTTATTCTTACTTCATTACTTTTACGGATGACTTTTCAAGGTACGGTTATGTCTTCTTAATGAAACATAAGTCCGAAGCCTTTGGAAAATTCCAGGAATATAAGAATGAAGTAGAAAAACAAACCGGCAAAAGTATCAAGATTCTAAGATCGGATCGAGGTGGAGAATACTTAAGTGCCGAGTTCCTGGATTATTTAAAAGAGAACGGAATTCTCTCTCAGCTTACTCCTCCATACACTCCGCAACATAACGGTGTATCGGAGAGACGGAACCAAACCCTATTGGATATGGTACGGTCCATGATGAGTAATGCTGAGTTACCGCGATCATTCTGGGGGTATGGGCTAGAATCTGCTGCATACCTTTTGAACCGAGTTCCAACTAACACTGTGCCTACTATACCATATGAGATGTGGTGTGGGAAGAGACCCTATCTTAAGCACATTAATACATGGGGATGTCCAGCTTTTGTTAAAAAGCAGCATGCGGACAAGCTCGAGGCACGCTCAGTACAGTGTAAGTTCGTGGGATATCCAAAGAACTCCAAGGGATATTTCATCTACTGCGAAGAGGAACAAAAAGTTCTTGTTTCTCGTCATGCCTACTTCTTGGAAACTGAGTTTTTGGAAACCCAGATAAGTGGGAGCACAGTAGAACTGGAAGAAATTCCAGAACCATGAGCTATTACTGAAAGCTTAGTGGAACCAGAGGGTTCAAAAGAACAGGACATTCCTACGCCGCTCCGCAGAAGTAGTAGGTAGTCTCATCCGCCCGAGAGATACTACGGTTTTCTCATAGACGGGGATAGAGAGGATTGCATCATAGATTATGATGAGCCTACTAGCTTCTAGCAAGCCGTTCAGAGCGTCGACTCGGTAAAATGGCTGGATGCAATGCGGATCGAAATGGAGTCCATATACACCAACAAAGTATGGATGTTGGACATTGCTCCAGACGGGGTAAAACCCGTAGTATGCAAGTGGATCTTCAAAAGAAAGATTGGTGTAGATGGACAGGTTGAGACCTATAAAGCTAGACTGGTTGCAAAGGGTTTTCGTCAAAGACCTGGTTTGGACTATGACGAGACCTTTTCTCCAGTAGCTATGCTGAAATCCATTCGGATCCTTCTTTCCATTGCTGCCTTCCACGATTATGAGATTTGGCAGATGGACGTAAAGACCGCTTTTCTAAATGGAAATTTAGAGGAGTGTGTCTATATGGACCAGCCAGAGGGTTTCATTCAGAGTGGGAGCAGCGGAAAGGTGTGCAAGTTGCTTAAGTCCATTTATGGACTAAAGCAGGCATCGCGGAGTTGGAACATCTGTTTTGATGAGACGGTCAAGGAATTTGGCTTTATCAAAAATCCAGATGAACCATGCATCTATAGTAGATTTGTAGCGAGAACTGTAGTATTCCTCGTTTTATACGTGGATGACATTCTCTTAATAGGAAATGACATTCCTATGCTACAATCTGTCAAGGGGTTCTTGTCACACAGGTTCTCCATGAAAGACCTGGGTGATGCCTCTTACATCTTGGGGATCCGGATCCATCGTGATAGATCCAAGAGGATATTAGGACTTTCACAGTCCAGGTACATCGACACCATACTGAAAAGATTTAGTATGGAAGATTCCGAGCGCGGTAATCTACCGGCTTGTCACGGGATCACCCTCTCCAAAGAGATGTCTCCCAAGACTGATTTGGAAAGGGATCGCATGTCTATTATACCCTACGCTTCTGCGGTAGGCTCTATAATGTATGCGATGTTGTGTACCAGACCGGATGTAGCTTATGCACTGAGTGTAGTAAGCCGGTATCAGTCAAACCCTGGGGAGAAACACTGAATAGCGGTAAAGAACATTCTCAAGTACCTGAGAAGGACTAAGGAGATGTTCTTGGTGTATGGCGGAAAAGACCTCCAGATCGAGGCCTTTGCTGACTCCAGCTTCTAGAGTGACAAGGATGATTCCAAGTCCATGTCTGGTTTTGTCTTTACCCTCAATGGAGGGGCGGTGTGTTGGAAGAGTTCCAAACAGGAAACCGTTGCAGACTCGACGATGGAAGCGGAATACATCGCTGCATCTGATGCCGCAAAAGAAGTTGTCTGGATTAGGAAGTTCTTGAAAGAACTTCAGGTGGTTCCGTCCATTGTTGATCCAATACCTCTGTATTGTGACAACAACGGGGCTATAGCTTTAGCGAAGGAACCCAGGTCCCATCAGAGATCCAGACACATCTTGAGGCGGTATCACCTGATCAGGGAGATCGTGGATCGCCAGGAGATCAAGGTTCGGAGGGTCGCTTCAGAAGATAACACTGCAGATCCATTCACCAAGGCCTTGCCCCAGACTCAGTTCGAGCAGCTGATCGAGATGATGGGTCTTCGATACGCCAGTACATGGCCTTAGTGCAAGTGGGAGATTGTTAGTGTATATACCCTAGAGGCCATTACTGTATCATACTAGTTTGTATATTACTTAATGGAAGCTTGGGATATTCACCTTGTATAAACAATCTTGCTCAATATAGTAGTATGCTACTTGGTTTGTTTCTACTTCAATGTGTACATGTGTTTATTTTAGTATATCACCTATACACATTAGTGGAGCCCTTAGGATCTTTGCTTGATTACCAGCGTTGTGATGGCAGTCACACTAGTGGGGGCTGGGTAATGTATAAGCACATCCTTATGCAGGTCCCTAGTCGCAGGACTATCGAGACAGGGCATCGATACTCCAGAGTAGACTAGCGCATGCGCTTCTCATCCCAGAGTGGGAGATGGTCTGTCCCACAGCCATCAGTACTTCGTACTGGAGATAGTATGCGGGTGCTCGTTAGGTTACGAGTACACTGGACAGGACTCGTCGGGAACTGACCGGTTGGTATTATACCTATCGTCAGTTATCAGTTCCCAGGTGACATGAGTACAGCTTAGTCCGCTGACTTGACACTGTCACTTCGCCTCGAGTGTGTTCCCACTGTACTTTGATTACTACCCTACCACGGCTTAAAGGAGTCGTGCAAACAGGTGGTAGTTGGGTGCAGTCCCGAAGCACTTGGAGGCAGTGACGGTTAGACAGGATTCGTCTCTCCCGGTATTGGGGGTTGACATCGCGCTGTGTCTAGGAGAGCCATTACACGAGTAGTCCCTGGCCAGGGCAATCGAGATATACCGGTAGGCTTCCAGTGTTATCTCAGGGTGTTTTGGGCTTCACTCTGACACGACTTATACCGCTATTAGGGGACTGACGTTTACCGCCCCCTAGGCCCGCCATGCGATGTATCAGACGAACAGACCGGACTGTACGGAGATTGTCACATTCAGGCTCAGTAGGAGTTCAGATGGGTTTCACCTCGTCAGTCTTCTTGTCGGCATCTACCTGGGGACCGTTACGCACAGCTAGTGCCGCTTGCGGTCTGTGGTTAAACCCACTGCCAGCGTAGTGTCGAGTATTTAGAGTCCCACACAGAAAGCTATTCGCCTTTAGGCAAAAGAGTAGAGGTCCCATGGTTTTGCGACAGGTCGCATGGTTTTGCGACAGGGTTCGGTCACATCCGTGCACATATGCACGTACAGTGTCCGGACAGTTAACACTAGCGGGCTTTGGTTTAAGCCAGATCCTAGTGTATGTATTGGGATTGATTTTATCCAGTATGTATTCGTGTTCCTCGAAACGCGGATGCGGGTGTGTATGCACAGTTGACAGAGAGACAGAGGCAGAGGATTCTCATTATGGTTATTGACTGTTGGCTGTTGACCATTGACTTTTTGCTCAACCCTAATGAGAATATGATATGTAATTAACAATAATATTAATTAAGTATTATAGTGACATGGTTGTTGAGGGGTTGACTTTGTTGACTTGTTGACTTTGTTGACCGGTGGACTAGGTTGGACTAGTTGACCATCATGATGACAATGGCTATCATTTCATGGCAAAGACTTTTGCTTGCTTGTTCTCTTGTGCAAAATGAGTGCATGAAATTATATGGCTATTGTAGCTTAAACCATCACTAATACTTGATTGCTATTATTGGTTATGATGGCTTTGGATTATGAGAGCCAAGAGAGAAAAGTCTTTCTCATTCTTTCATTTCCTTTCTCTCTCTTGTGTTCTTGAGCTCTCATCTTCTTCCTCTTGCTCTCCCTCTCTTTAGTCTATGGTTCACTCGTCTCATGTGTTGAGAACCAAGAACCATAGAGAAAAATCCCAACACACTCTTCTCTACTCATTCTAGTTCATAAGGTTTAGCAAACCAAGTGAACTAGTTTCTTCAAAGACCGAAGAAGAAGCCAAAGGTAGAAGCTTTCAGGTGGATCTATCTTCGGCGGAAGGAGACGACGGGGTGAAGCCGGTCCGGACAACCATCAAGAGTCAAAGAAGAAGGAGTTCAAGAAAGAAAGGTATAACCCCCTAACCGAGTAGTTAACAACTCCTAGTTAGGTTGTTAGTTAGATGTTTAACAAAGATCCGGTTTTGAGTCCATGTTACCACCTCTAGAAAAATTGTTTTTTACCAAATTCCGCATGCCCGAAAGTACCGTGAGAGGTAGCATGGACTTACATGTAGTCCATTCCTTCGCTTCATAAGCTCCGAATACTAGTCCCTTCGACACGATCCATGAACTCCCGGACTCTAGAGAGGCTCCCCAAGTCGAATGATCCATGCTTGCTTGAAGTCTTCCTTTTCGAAGTCGATCTACCTTGAAGAAACTAAAACCCAAGCTCTCACTTCTCTAATTACGTATTAGTGAAGTGAACACCCTAATCTTAGTGGCTAGAATAGATGAGGATGATGAAGTAAGAATTTCTCTCTCTTTTATTTTCAATTTCTCACTTTAAATCATCACAACACAAAAAGCTAGAAAGCTTTTTCAAGGAAGAAGAAGAAGAAGAAAGCTTTTGTGATGAATAATGAATTGTTTTGGTTACAATTGCAAACATGAGTTAATAAATGAAGGCTTTAACTCATGTAGAGAATAAACTATGGTTAAGGGTTTGGGTTGGGTTAACAAATATCCATACAAAATATCAAAGCAAAAAGACAAAAGGAGAGCGTCATGAAAAAGCTAACGCAAATCCAAACCCTAACTTGGTTTAAACTTAACAATCATATTGCATTTGTAACCCTAACTTGTTACAATATTATATATCACATATACAATATATTTTGTAAGAAAAGAAAATAATACAATTAACATATATTGCATATACATAAATGTATTATCCAGTGAGAAACTGAATCAATAAAGCGAGCTTATATTAGTTAACGAATGTAATATATCATATATATAATTATACATTAAATTATCGAATCAACTCTTGATCCGACAATCCGGCTATATTGCATATAACCGACTAATATAACATGTACCAATTCATCGAATCAACACTTGATCCGATGACCCGGTTATATCGCATATACCGGGCCGATATCTCATATCGCGAGAATAGAATATGGAATCTCATATCGTATTATTCTCGGTCCCGCACATATCACATATGTGCTCCTACTCCGTTTTGCCTGAGCCAGGAAACCTCTGTGTAGGAATAAAGAATCGTCAATACGCCGGCAGTAGGTGATGATCATATCAAACACCCACAAGCTGCAAGCGGTCAGCTAAACGTAACAGCCACCAGTGTATTGAGCAATCAGAAGATCAACAAGCAAGCCTGTACATTCTCCTGTGAATCCAATCAGTAACACTCCCGTACAGTCTGATCTCTTCGTCTGATATATCGCATATCTAGTTTAGGGGTGGTAAACGTCAGACCCCAGTAACCGATAAGTTGTGTCGATGTAAGGCTCATAACGGGTCGAGAAACTACTGATAACACTTACCAGTAAATCTCCATATCAGCCCTGGCCAGGGACTTCCAGTTATAGCCAATCGAACACAGCACAACATCAACTCCCAATACCAGGAGAGACGAAACCCCTCCTATCGCTCATTGCCTCCATGTGATTCGGGACTGTACCCAAAATCCACCGTTTTGCACGCCCTCTTGGATGTGGTAAGGTGGAAATCAAAGCACAGTGGGAATCATACAAGAGTCTATGACGATCTCGGGTCTACAGACTAACCTGTACCAGTGTCACCGGAGAACTACTATCTGACGATTGGTATAATACCATCCAGGAGTTCTCGGCGAGTCCGTTCAGTGTACCCCGTCTCCACCGAGCACCCGTACACCATCTTTGATGTCCAACACCAATGGATATGGGATCATTCATCGCCCATCATATGGGTCAAGATGCGTGTACGCTAGTCTACTCTAGAGTATCGATGCCCTATCTTGATACACCCTCGACTAGGAACAATTATAGGATGTTCTCATGGACTACCCTGGCCCCACTAGTATGATCTCATCATAGTCCTAGTAGTCGAGTAAATATCCTTAGGGCTTTATCAACATGTGATCACAAAACAGTATTTGTTAACACGTTAAGATAAAGTGAAACCAGATAGCATACTATCATATCGAGCAAGAAAGTCCTCTCTATATATATCCAAGCATCCATTATAATATACATCATATGTACAACAATGGCCTCTAGGGCATATACATAACTAATAATCAAAACAGATGTTCCAACTCCGCGATGCGTGCATTGATCCTGATTGACTTAAGCATAGTTTTGAAAGTCTCAACTTTTCCATCTACACCAAGAATCTTCTCAAGATCCATTTGCTCCCAATGGGTTTTATCCCTTCAGGTGCAACATGCAAAGTCATACTTCGTTAGTGTATATGGATTCCATCTTTGATCGCATAGCATCCAGCCTTTTCACAGAGTCCCCACTCGTGATGGCCTGCCTGAACCTAGTTGGGCCATCATCTACTACGATGCAATCCTCGCTCCCTCTGTCACCGAGAATAGTATCTCTCAAGTGTATGAGGAACCTTACCAGATTCACGGAGAGGCTGAGGTTCGTTGGAGACTACTGAATCCTTTGGTTTCACCAAATCATCAGCTGTTAGTTTGTCCAGCTGGAACTCCTTCCAGTTCTACCTCATGTCCACAAATTTCTTCACAAGAAATTCCTTTTCTAAAACAGTGGCATGCTGAGAAACAAAACACCTTTTTCTCCTCAGTGTGGTAGAAGATATTCCCTCGTAAATGTTTGGGATATCCTAACAAACTTATACAGAACTGACCTTGCCTCGATCTTGTCCTGATTTTGCTTTTCAACATAGGCCGAACAACCCCATATCTTAACTCGTTTAAGACATGGTCTTTTCCCATTCCATATCTCATATGTAGTGGTAGGCACAGATTTGGATGGAACCCCATTCAATAGGTATGCAGCTTCTCAAGTGCATAACACCCAAATAGAAAATAGGTAACTCAGCAATACTCATCATAGAGCACGCCATATCTCATAGGGTATGATACCTCTGCCCCGATACACCGTTGTGCTGTGGTGTATACGAAGGAATGAGCTGAGAGAGAATCTCATTCTCCTTTTAGAAACTCCAGGAATTCCATGCGCAAGTATTCTCCTCTTTGATCACATCGTATGACTTTAATACTTCTACCAGTCTGGTTCTTGACTTCAGGATTATATTCCTTGAATTTCTCAAAAGTTTCAGACTCGTGTTTCAACAAGAACAAATGTCCGAATCTTGAGAGATTGTCGATGAATGTAATGAAGTGCTAAGAACCAACCCTGGCATTTGTAGACATAGGACCGTATACATCAACATGTATCTGTCCTAAGAGTACAATAACTCTTTCTCTGTTTCCAGTAAATGCAGTATTGGTCATTTTACCTTTGAGACAAGACTGGCAAGTATCATAATATGAAAATTCGAACAGATTCTCATATTCATCCATATGTAACTTAGGTGGTCGTGTCTCATTGATATGACCTAGTTTACAATGCCTCAAGAAGGATTCGTTCATTTCTGAACTACTTCTCTTGTGTGTGTGTTCTACATACTTTGAACTGTGGTTTGATTTAGAACGTATATGGTATTATATAACGTGCCTGATCCAATCAACTCTTGATTCAGGAAAATGTTCACAACATTATCCTCCAATACATAATTATATCCTTCTTTAACTTAATAAAGAAACTGATGTAATGTTGTATATCAAGTTTGGTATCTAATAACATTTGTTCAGAATCAATGTATTAATACAAGGTGATATTTGCCAACTGGTTTGGCTGCAACAATTGCACCATTCTCTAACACTTAGAGACATAACCCATTTCCATTTCTCTACCTTTCTGTAGCCCATGTAACATATTACATATGCAGGATCCTGATCCGGTATCACATACCCAGGACATAGAGGATACTGAAAAACAGTTCTCAGTAATGAACACACCCGAAGAAGATGCATCAACATGCACTTTCTTCGATTGGGTGGCATAGGAATCCGGATATTCCCCTATTTCCTGCTCGAACTTATAACAATTATAAGATGGAGCGGACCAACATTCCCTAGCTCAGTATATAATAAGCAGGTTCGGTCAATGCATCCATATTAGTATCTTGATTAAGGCGTGATATGGTTGATACCGGGAGAGAGAGAGAGAAGAAAACACTCTGCGTGCTCTCTTGTAAGATTAGATTGGTTATTATTTTATATAATCAGGATGGCTCCCACTGTTTCTATCAAATCTTCCTTCAAACCGTAAAAGGTAAGACTAGCCAGGATTAATTACACCCTACAAGTTTGCCAATCTTTCGGCCAGGCCAGTGTCAGTACTTTGAGGGAGGTTCCCCGTGTTTTCACACGGGCCTAATTAAAACTCTCCTAGAAGTAACTCTTACTCTTAGTTAACACCTTTCTAGACCTCGTTAACACCTTTCTATACACCTACTTGATCGTCTAATTGTAATGTGTAAAACTCTCCCAGGAGTAACTCTTACTCTCAGTGGGTATCGGGATCCAACTATCTCATAGAAGGTATGCAATCTCATTGCAAATTTCAACACTTGAGATTCCCGATAATATTTTTGCCCCTAAACTCCTATGACCTTGACAAAGGCCAACAAACCATAGGATGCTAGTCAAGTTCAACCCGTCATTTCTTGATTGAATTAAACCCACCCGTATAACCCTTGATAAAGGCCAACAAGGTCGCACGACTACCCTAAGCCAATCGCATCATATGCTTAAACAGATAAGCACTAATCAACTACCACACACTACGCCTTGACAAAGGCCAACAAACGCAGCACGAATACTAAATACTACTTATCTGAAATGACAGAGGGCTACGACGGGTTTTAAGAAAACCCTTTGCGTAATGAACTTGATCTCGTTGTAGAATCGAGTGAATTTTAAAATGAGTGTTTTTGAGGCTTTTACTAGTTTTGCTAAAAAGGTCACTCCTGGTGAAGGGATCTCGGCTCTTTCCTTATCGAATAAGGTGCAGGATATTTCACAAATACCACTATTCAAAGCAGAAACTATAGATGCAAACAAAAGACAAACCGAGTGGGTTGTAGCATCTGCTAGGTTTGCTAAAGAGGTCACTCCCGGTGAAGGGATCTCGGCTCTTTCCTTATCGAATAAGGTGCTGGATATTCTACAAGGAATACCGCTATACAAAGCAAGAACTAGAGCTACCAGTTTTTAAAACATGTTTCTACAACATCTTTAGGTTTCTTTTTCTTTTATTAATCTCATTAATGAAGTCCCATCAATTATTCTTCACAAGCATCACAGAAGAAACGAAAGAATCAATAATTATTATATCACATATATATAAAATAAGCAATCGTCTCAACATATCAAGTGATCACATCATAGAATATCAGCAGCAGAAGAATCACAAATGAATATATTAGATAAACTAGGAATTCCGTGTTTTAAATTAAGCCAGTAAAAAACGCGGATTCCACAGTCGTGATGAATAGCCAAACCTACATCCCTAGACCCCTACGAGAGCGGCAAGCAACCCTACCAATTCTAGAGTTAGAAGACCCGATCAGAACTCCTTGAGATGGTCTCCCACTGGACCCTAGAACCCGGTTACTTATGCTCCCCGCCTTGGGTCTATCCTAATGCGGAAAAATAAATAATATACATCAATGGTGACATCATCCTCAACCCGGAAGTGCCCCAAAAAAAGAATATTACATACAAGCTTTTACATGAATGAAAATGAAAAACTATCATCTCACATAAAAACCCCGGCTTTTCAAAACACGACGATCCAATATAACATATCACAGCAACACATAACATCACATGTCATCAACGTAAGTAAATATGCGTATCCCAATTATCATTGACGTATAACACCGAAACTGGCGATACACCACATATTACACTTACGGCGGTCGCAGAAAAGAAAGTGAAAAACTACAACAATCGGAATCCGCAACCACCTTAGACATCATAAACCCATTGTATCACATACTTTGGATTTCATGCCCAACCAAATGAATTCCTTAGACATCACATGCCTAACAATTATAAACCCCGCATTTTAGTCTCGATATTGAAAACACTTTTCAATAACCTGTCGGGTAATTCAACAAGATTCCCGATAACCTGATTGAATGCTCGTCGGAAACTTTAGTAGACGACCGCACTCTCGATGCCGTCGACGAAGTGCACTAAGGCGGAACACCGCGGCCACGAGCACCCGAACGGATGCTTTTGGTGACGGGATTCTCCTACAGTCACTTGGTCGGGGCTATGGGGCATGGCTATCTAGTAAGGTTACGTGGCGAGTATCCGCGTACACTACATAATTGCGACGGACTTTTGATCAATATCAAAATCCCGTGGCAACCGATCAAATGATACTAAACCGCTAGATTTATAAAATTCAAACAAGTTATCACATAAATAATTATGTGGATTCCAAATATTGTATCACAATCACAGATAGCTAGACGAAGTTAAACTTTTCGATCGAATAAACAAACACCCAAAATATCCCAACAAGCTCAACACTTGAGCGGAGTTCAAAAAGTGCCCAGAACACGCCACAGCTCCTATGAACCATCCGTAGAAGGGCCGACCCATGCCTCACTGTTAGTGATATGTATGCCCTAGAGGCCATTACTGTACATACAATGTATATTGTAGTGGATGCTTAGACATATATATGGAGGACTTTCTTGCTCGACATGATAGTATGCTATCTGGTTGCTCTTTATCTTAACATGTACTCTGTTTGTCTCTATGTTACATGTTGATAAAGCCCTTAGGATGAGTACTTGACTACCAGGACTATAATGTAGATCATACTAGTGGGGACAATGTAGTCGCTAAGTACATCTTTTAAATGTTCCTAGTCGTAGGTGTATCGAGACAGGGCATCGATATACCAGAGTAGTCTAGCATATAGCTTCTCGACCCATATAGATAGGCGATGGATGATCCCATATCCATTGGTGTTTGACATCAGAGATAGTATATGGGTGCTCAGTGGAGACTGGGTACACTGAACGGACTCGCCGAGAACTCCCAGATGGTATTATACCTCACGTCAGATGGCAGTTCTCTGGTGACACTGGTACAGGTTAGTCTGTAGACCCGAGATCGTCATAGAGTCTTGTGTGATTCCTACTGTGCTTTGATTTCCACCTTACCACGTTCAAGAGAACGTGCAAATCGGTGGCTTTTGGGTACAGTCCCGAGTCACATGGAGGCAATGAGCGATAGGAGGGGTTTCGTCTCTCCCGGTATTGGGAGTTGATGTTGCGCTGTGATCGATTGGCTATAACTGGAAATCCTTGGCCAGGGTTGCTGAGATTTACTGAAAATTATTATCAGTAGTTTCTCAAACTGTTATGGACCTCATATCGACATGACTTATCGGTTACTGGGGTCTGACGTTTACTACCCTTAGACTGGATATACGACATATCAGATGAAGAGACCGGACTGTACGGGAGTGTTTCTGATTGGATTCATAGAAGAATGTACAGGCTTTCTTGTTGATCTTCTGACCGCTCAATACCTAGGTGGCTGTTACGTTTAGCTGACCGCTTGTAGCTTGTGGGTGTTTGATATGATCATCACCTACTGCCGGCGTATTGACGATTCTTTAGAGTCCTACACAGAGGTTTCCTGGATCAGGCAAAACGGAGTAGGATCACATATGTGATATGTGCGGGACCGAGAATAATACGTCTATATGATACCGTATTAGATTCTCGCGATATGTGATGTCGGCCGGGTATATGTGATATAGCCGGGTCATCGGATCAAGTGTTGATTCGATGAACTGATACACTTTATATTAGTCGGTTATTTATGAAATAGCCAGATTATCGGATCAAGTGTTGATTCGATAATTTAATTTATAATTATATATTTGATATATTACATTATATTAACTAATATATGTTCACTTAACGATTCTTTTTCCCACTTGATAATACATTGATGTATATGTGATATATGTTAATTGTATTTTTTTCTTTTGTTACAAAATATTGTATATGCGATATATAATATTGTAACATGTTAGGGTTACAAATGCAACTAGGGTTTAAACCATGTTAGGGTTTTAAACTTGGGTTAACATTTTATTAATGAATAATTAAAATTGTGTGGATTTTCTTTTGGATAAGCTTTGAGGAAGCTTCATGACCTTTGACAAAGTCCACCCTCTTTGTTTCTAGCTTGATATTTGTTAACCCAACTTTAACCCTAGCTTATTATTTATTCTCTACATGAGTTATCCATGACACATACTTAACCTTGGTTGCATTTCTAACCTCAACAATAATTGATTCATCACTTTCTTCTTCATCTTCTTCAAGCTCTTAAAAAGCTTGCTTGATTTTCATTTGTGATGGATATTTTATGAGATAAAGAAAACAAAAGAGAGCAAAATTCCTACTTCATCATCCTCATCTATTCTAGCCACTTAGATTAGGGTGTTTGCTTTACTAATACTTGATTAGTGAAGTGAGAGCTTGGGTTTGAGATTCTTCAAGGTAGATCATCTTGGATTTATGAAGTCTTCAAGCAAGGATGCATCATTCTCTTCATGGAGCCTCTCTAGAGTCCGGGTACTTGATGATCGCAGTGAAAGGACCTCAACATGGAGCTTATGAAGCGAAGGAATGGACTACAAAGGTTGTAATCCCTAAGCCTTAGATGTTAAAGTGTTAACATGCCAGTATTGTTTGATTCTCTTGTTAAAGATCCTAGGTTTAGGATTATCTATAATGGCAAAATTTGAAATTGGCATGAGATATGCCACCCGAAACCTTGATGCCGCTGTAGGTAACCCAACAGTGGTATCAAAGCCTAGCTAGAGAATTAGATGGATAAGTGTAGGATTACGAAACTGAAACAACTCCGAAATACCCGATATCAAACCCTAGTTTCTATCGAATTTTAAATGAGCTCTAAAAATTTTTCAAACATGTGCAGAAGATTGTAAAAGATACATTATGAACATGACCCAAACCCCAGCCCCCTGCTCGGATTTTGTCCGAGCACATGGCCAAGATATCCGACCAGGCCGACCCCCCAGTGTATTCTAAGCTCCTGGTTTGGGTCATGTTAAAGTCTCTGGGGTTTGGTATTTTTGGTGTTGTTTATTTTTGCTAAATTTACATGAGATGTTTATTTACTATAAAGGTAATTCAGAGTGTTTCGTATTCGCAATTCTAGCTTTGTTTCAGTTTGTTTAGACAGTGTTAAAAAGTTCGAACGGATATCAATAACTCACTTTTCCCCTGCCGGAAAATTTCCAAGTGTTGGATTTTTCCTTAGTTAAAGAATATTCAAATATCGTGCAAGTAACGCGGTGGACCCTCTAGAAGAACGAAAACCTTAACTCGATTTTGTGACCGTCAAAACCGCCTCTAAACCTTAGGGTTTGTGGCAGTTCGGCGTTGCCACATGTGAGGCGTTGGTTTGACCCTTCTACGGTTGGTCCATTAGTACTGTGGCATGTGATGGATGCTTTTAAACTAAGTTCAAGTGTTGAGCAAAAAGGGAAATTTTGGGTGTTTGTTGATTCGATCGGAATGTTTAACGTCGTCTAACTTTTTCTGTAATGTGATACAATATTTGGAATCGACAAGTAGTTATGAGATAACTAATTTGAATGTTATAAATCTAGCAGTTTAGTTTCAGTTGATCGGTTGCCACAGGATTTTGATGCGATCAAAAGTCCGTCGCAATCACGTAGCGTACGCGGATACTCGCCGGGTAAACTTAATAGATAGCTATGCCCCATATCCCCGACCAAGTGACTGTAGGAGCACCCCATCGCCAAAATCATCCGTCCGGGTGCTCGCGGCAGCGGTGTTCCGCCTTAGTGCACTTCGTCGACGGCATCGGGGGGTGCGGCCGTTTACTAAAGTTTCTGATGAGCATTCGATCTGGATGTCGGGAATCTTGTTGAATTGCCCGACTTAATATTGAAAAGTGTTTTCGATATTGAGACTAAAATACGGGGTTTATAATTGTTAAGCATGCGATGTCTAAGAAATTCATTTGGTTAGGCATGCGATGTCTAAGGTGGTTGCGGATTCCAACTGTTGTAGTTTTTCACTTTCTTTTTTGTGACCGTAAGTGTAATATGTGGTGTATCGCCGGTTTCGTTGCTATACATCAACAACTATTGGGATACGCATATTTATTTACGTTGATGACATGTGATGTTATGTGTTGCTGTGATATGTTATATTGGATCGTCGTGTTTTGAATAGCCGGGGGTTTTATGTGAGATGAGAGTTTTTATTTTCATTCATATAAAATTCATTGTATGTAATATTCTTTTATTGGGGCACTTCCGGGTTGAGGATGATGTCACCATTGTATATTATTTACTTTTCCGCATTAGGATAAACCCAAGGCGGGGAGCATAAGTAACCGGGTTCTAGGGTCCAGTGGGAGACCATCTCGAGGAGTCGAGATCAGGTATCCTAACTCTAGAATTGGTAGGGTTGCTTGTCGCTCTCGTAGGGGTCTAAGGATGTGGGATTGGCTATTCATCGCGACCGTGGAATCCGTGTTTTATACAGGCTCAAAATAAAACACGGACCTCCTAGTATATCCAATATTTCATATATTTCTTCTACTGCGATATCTGTGATGTGATCATTTGATATATTGATGAGATGAATACAGGATATAATATATGTGATATATTATATAGACGTTACTTATGTTTTACACGCGCGCTAGCACTGCCCCGCTCTGCCGTTAGTTACCTAACCTAACGGTGTAGGAGGGGACATCGAGGCGAATGCGGATGGCATAAGCATACGTTGTATTTATCTGTGATGTTTAGGTAAACTTACATGATGGGACTTCATTAATGAGATTAATGAAATAAAAGAAACCTAAAGATGTTGTGGAATCGAATTTTTAAAAACATGTAGCTTTAGTTGTTGCCTTGCATAGCGGTATTCCTTGTAGAATATCCAGCACCTTATTCGATAAGGAAATAGCCGAGATCCCTTCACCGGGAGTGACCTCTTTAGCGAAACTAGCAGATGCTACAAACTCGGTTTGTCTTTTGATTGCTTTTTATATTTTTTGCTTTGCATAGTGGTATTGTGAATATCTTGCACCTCATGAGATGAGGAAAGAGCCGGGATCCCTTCACCGGGAGTGACCTCTTTAGCAAAACTAGTAAAAGCCTCAAAAGCACTCCTTTTCAAAATCACTCGATTCTATGACAATATCAAGTTCATTACGCAAAAGGTTTTCTTAAAAACCTGTCGTAGCCCTCCGTCATTTCAGATAAGTACTTCATAGTATTCGTGCTGCGTTTGTTGGTTTTCGTTAAGGCATAGTGCACGGTAACTATTTATGCTTATCTGCATAAGAATATGATGTGATTGAGTTAGGGTAGTCGTGCAACTTTGTTGGCTTTCGTCAAGGGTCGTGCGGGTGGGTTTAATTCAATCAGGAATTGTAACACCTTAGGTCGTGTTTAGGGGTTAATTATAGTTTACTAGATAGTTTTTTGGTAAAAGGTTTACCAAATTAAGTTTCTGATGTTATATTCTAATTAATGAATATTTTATTAGGATTTTTCTAGGCATACACACACTTGTGCATGTTATCTAGGGTTAGGAGATGGGGTTAAACCATGATTAGCTAGCATGAAGGGTTAACCTATTTGTATTAAGTGTTTTGGGACTTAATTGGGTTTTATTTATTGTGTGTTTGTTATTTGAATTTCTTTTCTTTTGTTGACTTGGTGAGAAAGGGAGTATGGGTATGGCTTGAGCCATGCTCATTAAATGAAGAGAGAGAGAAAGAGAGAGGGGGCTTGTTGACTTGGGGCCTCATTCTCTCACCCTCACTTCTCATTCTCCCAACTCTCTCACACACACACACACACTGCTGAGAGAGAGAGAGAGGCAGCAGCTGTAGAAGCAGCTGCTGCAGAAGCAGCAGCAGCAGCAGCAGCAACAGGCAGCGGCAACAGCAGCAACAGGCAGCGGCAGCAGCAGCAACATCAACAGCAGCCCCTAGCAGCTGCAGCAGCACTCCCCATCTTCTCCACCTCCTTTCTCCTTGCACCTAGGGTCTTGTAAGGTATAGAATCCGAGCCCAACTTCTTGTTTGTTTAACGTATGCGTAGTTTAGCTTCGGTTTGTGTAAAAAGTGAGATTTTGTGCTTGAAATGGTGTTTTGGGTGGACTTATGGTTTAGTGCTATTAATATTGGTTAACCTAGCCTAATTAGGTGTTATTAAGGCCATGTAAACCTAGTTAGACCCCAGATTACACCAAAATGCCATAGGGTTTCAAATTGTGCAAATTTAGTGTTTTTAAGTGAACTTTTTGGATTTCTGAGATCTGCTATAGGCCCGAGTAGTTCAGGTTGAAATTGAGTTAACTGGAGCTTGTATACAAGGCATAGAACACACCACCAGAGCCCGAGACCCCCACCCTATAGAGAGGCCGCCAATTTATTCTTTCTGGCCGCAATTTGCGGCCAGATAGGGGAGGTTTTGGTTGGTGTTTGGATAGGTAGGAGTCTGTTGTTATTTCTAAGCCAGTGGTATGTATAGTTTTGTAAGTTGTTAGCCTGGGTAGAATCTGGGACGTTATATCGTATTTCTAGTACGTTTGGTTCACGCGATACGCGCGATACGCGAGAGGGTTCCATGATTCAGCGTATCGCGGCGTATCGGGGTTAGTTTTAGACGCGTGCACACGTTTAGCGTATCGTACCCACGCGCGTTTAGTTTGCGACGTGAGCGTATCGTTTGACTTCGATATCGCATTTTGCGAGATAGTTGCTTATATATGGATTCTTGTGTAATTTCAGGTTTGCAGGCGGGTACGTCGGACGAAGCTAAGGAAGGGAAGCAGATGGTCGGCTACGAGTAGCGCACGACCAGGTGAGTAGATTTAACATCTACGGGGAAATAGCCCATATGGCGTTAAGCGTCAGGGCGAGTCAGGATATTAGATTGTAGATGTTCATATGGTCTGTAGTAGCACACCTTATTGTTGCATATAGGAATGATAGCATAGGACACTGCACTATCACTAACGGTTCAAGTCGCACGAGCACGATTGATATGCTACACTCACACCGTTAGTGATTGCCATGACACTCACACTATAGGATTGCTATAAATCATATATCATACTGATTCTACCTTATTGATGTTGTCATGAATTGACGCATAACGTCATATGTTATATCCATATTCGTGCACAGATGCATCACATACCCCTACTGGTACTACGTGCACACACATATTGAGATGTTCATACCTGCACACATGCACACTGTATATTCATACCAGTGCACACATATTGAGATGTTCATACCTGCGCACATGCACACTGTATATTCATACCAGTGCACACATATTGAGATGTTCGTACCTGCGCACATGCACACTGTATATTCATACCAGTGCACACATATATTGATATCTTCATACCTGCGCACATGCACACTGTATATTCATACCAGTGCACACATATATTGATATCTTCATACCTGCGCACATGCACACATATTGAGATGTTCGTACCTGCGCACATGCACACTGTATATTCATACCAGTGCACACATATATTGATATCTTCATACCTGCGCACATGCACACTGTATATTCATACCAGTGCACACATATATTGATATCTTCATACCTGCGCACATGCACACAGTATATTCATACCAGTGCACACATATATTGATATCGTCATACCTGCGCACATGCACACTGTATATTCATACCAGTGCACACATATATTGATATCCTCATACCTGCGCACATGCACACTGTATATTCATACCAGTGCACACATATATTGATATCCTCATACCTGCGCACATGCACATTGTATATTCATACCAGTGCACACATATATTGATATCTTCATACTTGCTTAGATTACGCATTGAGATATGTTGTTTCCATGTTAATTCTGGATTTGGGGAACCGTGGATATTTCAAAGAGAATAGTTAATTATTTAAAAACCCGGTTTCCCTTGATATGATATTTCGGTGCGTCCACCATGTGTTTTTTCGGTACTAGAGTGATATATGTGAACCCGAATCGAGGAGTTGGATGAGGCCGATTACGGGTACATGGTGGACCCGGTATGGTACCCCGGGGCGAGAACGGTTTCGCTGTGTAGTAGACGGTGAGCCTGGCAGAGGGACTACTACCTACCGGTGATTGGTTGAACCTGGCGGTTATCCGGAGGATACCGACCAGGGTTGATGGATGGATACGGGACGACTCGTACTGCCGGGGCCGAAGGCCGATACCGCAGACAGAGCCCGTGGGCTGATCCGGACTGACGGATGCCCTATACAGGAGGATTTGCGTGTCGATGCTTGGCACGAGTATTTCGTGATATTTTGGGTGCTGATGTTGGGCACTCACGGTTATATGAGATCCACAGGATTGGAAGACCGAGGAGGATGACGACGCCTGAGTAGTATTGGGATTTGGGTACATTGATGGGTAGCGATTATACTTTCCACGATGACATTCCGTGTAGATGTTATATTTCCCATGCTCAGTATGTAGTAATTGATATCTCATCCTGTATCTATTATGCCTAATATAGTACATATTGCTATACCTGATCATTGCATACCCTGTTCATTCTATATAGGGTTGTTAGATTGCATTGCTACACCTGATCATTGCATACCCTGTTCATTATATATGGGGTTGTTAGATTGCATTGCTATACCTGATCATTGCATACCCTGTTCATTCTATATAGGGTTGTTAGATTGCATTGTTATACTTGCTCATCACATGGAGATATTATTAGATCGCACTTGTTGCATGATTGAGCATCCAGTTCATCATATAGATGTTATCTGTTGATATAGGTTAGAGCATCGTAGCGCGTGCATACTCGCGATTACCTTTATATGTTATCTTCTATTCACGAGTTGGCAACTCACCCCCGTTGTGCCACAGTGTTTGCAGGTTGTCCATCGGAGTAGTCACGGCAGGCTGCATTCTTGCATCTTTTGACACAGATACCTCTATAGTTGGTGTACTAGCTCTTTTGCTAATAGGTGGGTTTTGTGCGGTATCTGATTATCTTTCAGTTATGTACATTGTTGTATCTAGTACTCTCCATCTACCACTTATGTATTGACTTAGAGACCAGTTGTGAGGACGATGTATATTATTTTGTATTCTGGCGTCGAGCTCATTGTGAGCCGACTTTACTTATGCAGTTTATTCTATCTGTGATGTTTCCCGCTTGTTGCTCATTTTCTTCGCTACGGCGTCGTATATTGTTATCTTAGTATTTGGTTCTATAAATTGCTTAAATCACTCTATACTTTTACTGGTTTGATTTCTGGGTTTTCGGCTTACTTAGTTGCGTTACGCCTGTAGACGTTACGTGGTTGAGTGCCGGTCACGGGCCAAACTCAGGGTCGTGACAGGAAATGTACGGATTGAACTTGACTAGTAGCCTATGCTTTATTGGCTTTCGTCAAGGTCATAGGATGCTAGGGGCAAAATATTATCGGGAATTTCAAGTGTTGAAATTTGCAATGAGATTGCATACCTTCTATGAGATAGTTGGATCCCGATACCCACTGCGAGTAAAAGTTACTCCTGGGAGAGTTTTACACATCACAATTAGCCGATCAAGTAGGTGTCTAGAAAGGCGTCAACGGGGTTATGCCTCTGGGAAAACAAGGTTTATTTTAATTAGGTCCGTGCACAAGCACGGGGAACCTCCCTCAAAGTACCGGCACTGGCCTGGCAGAAAAATTGGCGATCTTGTAGGGTGTAATTAATCTTGGCTAGTCTTTCCTTTTAAGGTTTGAAGGAAGATTTGACTAAAACAGTGGGAGCCATCCTGATTAGATATATTAATAACCAATCTAATCTTGCAAGAGCATACGCTGAGTGTTTTCTTCTCTCTCTCTTCAGGTAGCGACCATGTCACGCCTTAATCAAGATAATAATACGGATGTATTGACCGAACCCGCTTGTTATACTGAGCTAGGGAACGTTGGTCCCGCTCCAACTTATAATTGTTATAAGATCGAGCAGGAAATAGGGGATTCCAAGAATTCCCGTGCCGCCCAAACGAAGAAAGTGCATGCTGATGCATCTTCTTCGGGTGTGTTCATTACAGAGAACTGAGATAGGGTGATAAGTTTTAAGAGTTAAAAATGGTGCAAGTATTGCAGCCAAGTAAGTTAGCAGTTATCACCCTGTATTACCAAATACATTGATTCTCAACGAATGTTATTAGATACTGAACCTAATATACAACATCATATCAGTCTCTTTATTTAGTAAAGAAAGATATAATTTTGTATTGTTGGATAATGTTTTGAACATTTCCTATATCAAGAGTTGATCGGTTCAGGCACGTTATCTAAAAGTATAGACGTTCTAAATCAAACCACAGTTCTTAACGTACTGAACACACACAAAAGGAAGAGTTCAGAAATGAATAAATCCTTCTTGAGGTATTGTAGACTAGGTCATATCAATGTGACCCGACTAGCTGAAGTTACATACATATGCATATTTAAATTAGTTTGAATTTACATCTTGTGAAACTTTCCAGTCATGTCACAAAGATAAGATGACCATAGCTCCGTATATTGGAAACAGAGAAAGAGTTAGTGAACTCTTGGGATTGATACATGATGATATATGTAGGTCCCCTGTCTACACATGCCAAGACTGGTTCTTTGTACTTCATTACATTCACTGATGATCTTTCAAGATTCGTACATGTGTTCCTGTTGAAATACAAGTCTGAACCTTTTGAGATATTCAAAGAATATAAGTCAGAAGTAGAGAACCAAAAAGGGTATAAGTATTATTTCTTTGATGTGATCAAGGAGGAGAATACTTGAGCACGGAATCACTGGATTATTCTAAAAGGAGAATGAGATTCTCTCTCAGCATTACTCCTCCGTATACACCACAGCAAGTTGGCATATCAGGGCGGAGCAATCGAACCCTATGTGATATGGTGTGCTCTATGATGAGTACTACTGAGTTGCCTATTTCCTTTTGGGGATATGCACTTGTGAAGCTGCATACCTATTGAATAGGGTTCCAATCAAATCAGGTGCCTACCATTCCATATGTGATATGGTATGGGAAGAGCCCATCTCTTAAAGAAGTTAAGATTTGGGGTTGTCCGGTCTATGTCTAAAAGCAAAATCCGGACAAGCTCGAGGCAAGGTCAGTTCTGTAGAAGTTTGTTGGATATCCCAAGCATTCGCAAGGGAATATCTTCTACCGAACTGAAGAACAAAAGGTGTTTTGTATTCTCAGCATGTCACCTTTTAGAAAGGGAATTTCTTGTGAAGAAATTAGTGGTCATAAGGTAGAACTGGAAAGAGTTCCAGCTATATAAACGACAGCCGATGATTTGGTAGAACTGGAGGATTCAATATCACCCAACGAATCTCAGCCTCTCCGCCGATCTAGTAGGGTTCCTCACCCACCTGAGAGATACTTCGGTTTCCTCTATGACAGTGGGAGCGAGGATTGCATCATGAGATGATGACCCAACTAGTTTCGAGGTGGCCATCAAGAGTGGGGACTCTGTGAGAATGGCTGGATGCTAAGCGATCTGAGATGGAATCCATATACACCAACAAAGTATGGACTTTGGTTGCTTTATCTGAAGGGTTAAATCCCCACCAGGAACAAGTATATCTTGAGAAGATTACTTGGTGTACATGGAAAAGTTGGGACTTTCAAAGCAATGCTTAAGTTCATCCAGATCCTATTTGCCATTGCTACGTACCATGACTACGATATCTGGCGGTTGGGTGTCATGACTGCTTTTCTAAATAGTGATTTAGAAGAGAGCGCCTATAAGTACACAGCCAGAAGGCTTCGTAGACAGTGGGAGCAGCGGAAACGTGTGCAAGTTGCTTTATAGGTTAAAGCAGGCATCGCGAAGTTGGATCATCTGTTTTGATGTGATAGTCAAAGAGTTTGACTTCATCAAAAAGGTAGATGAACCTAGTATATACAAAAAGGTAGTAGGGAGTAAGGTGGTGATCCTCGTATAGTACATGGATGACATACTCTTGATAGGAAAGGAGTTTCCTATGCTACGCTCGGTCAATGTCCTCTTATCATAAGGATTCTCCATAGGATCAAGGTGATACATCCTAAATCCTGGGTTTTGGATCTATGATATAGATCTAATTGGATGTTAGGGTTCTCACTAGGTGTAGTGAGATGGTATCAATCGATCCTGGGGAGAATCACTGGAAAGCTTCCAGGGTGGTAAGGTCGACTGAATGTCGGTCACATGCACCGTTTTTACCCTCAGTGGAGAGACGGTATGTTGGAAGAGTTCCAAGATAGATACCGTGACAAACTAGACGATTAAAGGCAAGATACATCGTTACAAAGGATGCTACCAAAGAGGCAGTCTGGATATATTTAAGTTCATGAGATGAACTTCGTTCTTACCATTGTGTGACAATGGTGTTGTGGCTTATGCCTAAAAAAACCCGTCCCATCAGAGATCCAGACATATTCTTATGCAGTATCACCTGATCATGGAGATGGTTGATCTCCAGGGAGATCGAGGATAGGATAGTAGATTCAAAGGACAACAGCGCGGATCCACTCACAAAGGCCTATTTCCCAGTAGAGACTTTTATGGGATGGTTGAGTATGAGATACTACAACCACAGCTGATTGTTGGGTATGAGATACTTCAACAGATGGCCCTAGTGCAAGTGGGAGATTGTTAGTGATATGTATGCCCTAGAGGATATTACTGTACATACGATGTATATTGTAGTGGATGCTTGGACATATATATAGAGGACTTTCTTGCTCGACATGATAGTATGCTATCTGGTTGCTCTTTATCTTAACATGTACTCTGGTTGTCTCTATGTTACATGTTGATAAAGCCCTTAGGATGAGTACTTGACTACCATGACTATGATGCAGATCATACTAGTGGGGACAGTGTAGTCGCTAAGTACATCCTTTAAATGTTCCTAGTCGTAGGTGTATCGAGACAGGGCATCGATATACAAGAGTAGACTAGCGTATAGCTTCTCGACCCATGTAGATAGGTGATGGATGATCCCATATCCATTAGTGTTTGACATCGGAGATAGTATACGGGTTCTCAGTGGAGACTGGGTACACTGGACGGACTTGCCGAGAACTCCCAGATGGTATTATACCTCACGTCAGATGGCAGTTCTCTGGTGACACTGGTACAGGTTAGTCTGTAAACCCGAGATCGTCATAGAGTATTGTGTGATTCCCACTATGCTTTGATTTCCACCTTACCGCGTTCAAGAGAACGTGCAAAACGGTGGCTTTTGGGTACAGTCCCGAATCACATGGAGGCAATGAGCGATAGGAGGGGTTTCGTCTCTCCCGGTATTGGGAGTTGATGTTGCGCTGTGATCGATTGGCTATAACTGGAAATGCCTGGCCAGGGTTGCTGAGATTTACTGATAAGTGTTATCAGTAGTTTCTCGAACTATTCTGGACCTTATATCGACACGACTTATCGGTTACTGGGGTCTGACGTTTACCACCCCTAGACTGGATATGCGACATATCAGACGAAGAGACCGGACTGTACGGGAGTGTTACTGATTGGATTCACAGGAGAATGTACATGCTTGCTTGTTGATCTTCTGATCGCTCAATACCTGGGTGGCTGTTACGTTTAGCTGACCGCTTGCAGCTTGAGGGTGTTTGATATGATCATCGCCTACTGCCGGCGTATTGACGATTCTTTAGAGTCCTACACAAAGGTTTCCTGGCTCAAGCAAAACGGAGTAGGAGCACATATGTGATATGTGCGGGACCGAGAATAATATGTGTATTTGATATCGTATTAGATTCTCACAATATGTGAAATCGGCCGGGTATATGTGATATAGCCGGGTCATCGGATCAAGTGTTGATTCGATGAACTGATACACTTTATATTAGTCGGTTATTTATGAAATAGCTGGATTATCGTATCAAGTATTGATTCAATAATTTAATGTATAATTATGTATTTGATATATTACATTACATTAACTAATATAAGCTCACTTAAAGATTCTTTTTCTCACTTGATAATACAATGATGTATATGTGATATATGTTAATTGTATTATTTTCTTTTGTTACAAAATATTGTATATATGATATATAATATTGTAACATGTTAGGGTTACAAATGCAACTAGGGTTTAAACCATGTTAGGGTTTTAAACTTGGGTTAACATTTTATTAAGGAATAATTCAAATTGTGTGGATTTTCTTTTGGATAAGCTTTGGGGAAGCTTCATGACCTTTGAAAAAGTCCACCCTCTTTATTTCTAGCTTGATATTTGTTAACCCAACTTTAACCCTAGCCTATGGTTTATTCTCTACATGAGTTAGCCATGACACATACTTAACCTTGGTTGCATTTCTAACCTCAACAATAATTGATTCATCACTTTCTTCTTCATCTTCTTCAAGCTCTTAAAAAGCTTGCTTGATTTTCATTTGTGATGGATATTTTGTGAGATAAAGAAAACAAAAGAGAGCAAAATTCCTACTTCATCATCCTCATCTATTCTAGCCACTTAGATTAGAGCGTTTGCTTTACTAATACTTGATTAGTGAAGTGAGAGCTTGGGTTTGAGATTCTTCAAGGTAGATCATCTTGGATTTATGAAGTCTTCAAGCAAGGATGCATCATTCTCTTCATGGAGCCTCTCTAGAGTCTGGGTACTTGATGATCACATCGAAAAGACCTCAACATGGAGCTTATGAAGCGAAGGAACGGACTACAAAGGTTGTAATCCCTATGTCTTAGATGTTAAAGTGTTAACGTGCCAGTATTGTTCGATTCTCTTGTTAAAGATCCTAGGTTTAGGGTTATCTATAATGGCAAAATTTGAAATTGGCATGAGAGATGCCACCCGAAACCTTGCTGCCGCTGTAGGTAACCCAACACTCACTCATGTCGCCACGGAACTGTGGCAAACCCTTGGGTATGACCGCGGTTCCACGATCCAAAATGTTGAGTTTGGGTATCGTTCTTCTAGAGGGTCCACAGAATCGCTTGCATGATTTTCTGAAGATTTTAAACTCGGAAAAAATCCAACTCTTGGAAAATTTCAGCGAGGAAAAAATTGGGTTATTGATATCCGTTCGAACTTTTTAACATCATCTAAATAACCCGAAAACATGTTAGAATTACGACTACGAAACACTCCGAAATGCCTTTGCAAAAACTTATCATCATATGAAAATTTAGCAGAAACAAACAACACCTGAAACACCAAAACCCAGAGACTAGAACACCCTAAAAATTTGAAGCCCAGAGGAGCCAAATGACCCGGTGAGCTCGGTTTTAGGGGGGTTGTGGCCGGCCAAAATTACCCCAAATTTTCATAGTGTTCATGTTATATCACATATAACATTTTGCAGTTTTTTTATAAAAAAATTTGACACCTCTAAAAATTCAACAGAAACCAGATTTAGTGTTTCAAGTTTCGGAGTGGTTTCGGTTTCATAATCTAACAAATATCGTTTAAATGTCTAGCTTGGCTCTGATACCACTGTAGGGTTCCGTAGGTCGGCTGCAAGGTTTCAGGAGGCATCGTCCATGCCGTTTTCAAATTTTTGCCGTTCTAAATAACCCTAACCCTAGAATCTTAAATAGAAATTTAAACAAACAAGCAATGTTAACAACTTAACATCTAAGTGAATGCAGAATACAACCTTTGTAGACTGGTCCTTCACTTCTAAAGCTCCGTGTAGTAGTCCCTACGCTGCAAGTAGTGAACTCCCGGACTCTAGAGAGGGTTCACATGAAGAAATGAACGAGCTTGCTTAATGTCTTCGAGGCCGAAGATGATCTACGTCGAGGAGACTCGAGCTCATGCTACCTCTTCACTAATGGTGAAATTAGTGAAGCAAGCACCCTAAACTAAATACCTAATAGTAGAGGATGATGAAGTAGGAAATGGGCTCACTTTAGTTTTATTTTTCTCACAATATTTTCTCGCTTAGAGAAAACCTAGCAAGCTTTCTCAATGAAGAAGAAGATGAGAGAATGAACTCATGAAGTGAGAATAGCAACCATGGGTGAGTTAGTGTCATACACTAACTCATGTAGAGAGTTAACCATGGTTAAGCAATAATGGTTAGGTTAATAAATATCTACAAGGAAAACAAAATTAGTGGACATGGTCAATGGTTCCACAAGCTTCTACAAGCTTCAACCATGTGACTAATTACCATTAATTTTGATTAACTTAGATAAATATAAACCCTTCATTATATCAAGCATGGTGTGAGTCTCATACACCCATGTTGCATGTGGCATCTAGCATGACACAAAAGTTGTACATTAATATATATCACATTTATACTATATGCACACAAGTGAGAAAAAGAAATGTTTAAGTGAGCTAATATTAGTTAATGTAAATTAATATAGCACATATATAATTATACATTAAATTATCAAATAACACTTGATTTAATAATCCGGCTATATCACATACAACTGACTAATATCAAATATAACAACTTATCGAATCAACACTTGATCCGATAACCCGGCTATATCTCATATAACCGACCGATATCACATATCGCGAGAATAGAATGCGGTATCATATACGCGCATTAATCTCGGTCCCGCACATATCATACTTCGTTTCGCATGAACCAAGAAACCTCTGTGTAGGACTCTAAAGACACGTCAATATGCTGGCAGTAGGTAATGATCATATCAAACACCCACAAGCCACAAGCGGTCTGCTAAACGTAATGGCCACTCGGGTATTGAGCGATCAGAAGATCAACAAGCAAGCCTGCTCATACTCCTGCGAATCCAATCAGCAACACTACCTACAGTCCGGTCTCTTCGTCAGATATGTCGCATATCACAGTCTGGGGGTGGTATAACGTCAGACCCCAATAGCCTGATAAGTCATGCCGATGCAAGGTCCATAACGGTTCGAGAAAGTACTGATAACACTTACCAGTAAATCTTAGCAACCCTGGCCAGGGATTTCCGGTTATGGCCAATCGAGCATAGCGCGACATCAACTCCCAATACCGGGAGAGACGAATCCCCTCCTATCGCTCATTGCCTCCATGTGACTCGGGAATGTACCCAAAAACCACCTTTTTGCACGATCACTTGACCGTGGTATGGTGGAAATCAAAGCACAGTGGGAATCACATAAGATTCTATGACGATCTCTGGTCGACAGACTAACCTGTACCAGTGTCACCAGAGAACTGCTATCTGACGATAGGTATAATACCATCTAGGAGTTCTCGGCGAGTCCGTTCAGTGTACCTAGTCTCCACTGAGTACCCATATACCTTCTCTGATGCCAAACACCAATGGATGTAGGATCATCCATCGCCTATCATATGGGTCAAGAAGCGCATACGCTAGTCTACTCCGGAGTATCGATGCTCTGTCTCGATACTCCTACGACTAGGAACAATTATAGGGTGTACTTGTGGACTAACCTTAGCCCCACTAGTATGATCTCCATCATAGTCCTGGTAGTCAAGTACACATCCTAAGGGCTTTATCAACATGTGAGAGCAAGACAGCATCACTTATACAAGTCATCATGTTAAGACAAAAGTGCAACCAGATAACATATTATCATGTCGAGCAAGAAAGTCCTCCGTACATATGTCCAAGCATCCACTACAATATATATCACATGTACAGTAATGGCCTCTAGGGCATACATATAACTAACATGGTATATATACCTATTGTCAGATGGCAGTTCTCTGGTGACACTTGTACAGGTTAGTCTGTAGACCCGAGATCGTCATGGTGTCTTGTGTGATTCCCACTGTGCTTTGATTTCCTCCCTACCACGGCTCTACTGAGTCGTGCAAACAGGTGGATTTTAAGTACAGTCCCGAATCACATGGAGGCGGTTAGCGATAGGAGGGGTTTCGTCTCTTCCGGTAAAGGGAGTTGATGTCGCGCTATGCTTGATCGGCCATAACAGCAAATCCCTGGCCAGGGTTGTTGAGATTTACTGATAAGAGTTATCAGTAATTTCTCGATCCGTTATGGGCCATAAATCAGCATGACCTATAAAGTTATTGGGGTCTGACATTTACCACCCACCCCTAGACTTCATATGCGACGTATCAGACGAAGAGACCGGACTGTTGTAACACCTTAGGATGCGATTAGGGATTAATTAAGCGATAGTATGGTTTTTAGTATAAAGTTTACCAAAATAGTTTTCAAATATTTTATAAAAATTAATGAATATTTTATTGGAATTTAATTGGGCTTGCACACACATGTGCATGATAACCTAGGGCTAATTTTGGGGTGAAACCATGTTTATGTAGTCATGGTGTATTAGCCCATTTCATTAGGATAATATGAAGTTAATTAAGTTTTAATTAACTAAATTCAAATATAAATGATTTTCTTTTTGGGGTTCACTTGAGAATTGAGGAGAGAGAGAAGGCATGATGAGCATGAGGAAGCATGCTTGGTGATTAATGAGGAGAAAAAGAGAGGCATGGTTGACTCCCACCCTCACAATTGTTTTTTCAAAAAAAAACACTCAATTCCTCACACCTCACACTCTTTCTCCCTATCATTTTTTTCTGAGCAGCAGCAGCTCCCCCTCCCCCTTCTCTTCTTCTTCTTCTTCTTCCCTTCATTCTAGCCCCAATCTCCATTAAAACTCCCTCCTAACTTCACTAAAACCCTTGTTTAACACTTCTTGCGGGTTCTGGAGGCAAGTCTTTGCCTTTGAAGGCAAGGTTAGCAAGTTAAGCCACCACTTTACCAATTTGAGGTATAAAACTCACCCTAATCCTTTTTATCTGAACTTATAGTTTGTTTAGCTTAAATTTAATGTTTAAGTTGATTTTAGTGCTAGTTTTGTGGTTTAAGTGGGGTTTAGGCCAAGTTAAGGTTTTTATGGCTAATGTAGCTTAACTAAGTGTTATTGGTGTCATCTAATCTAAGTTTTTGCACCAGATTTCAGAAAAATACCATATTGTATTAATTTGTTGTTAATTTGTGATTTAGTTAAGATTTGGGTTCATTTTGAGATCTGCTTTTGACCCGGGTGCTTCAGGGAAAAGTTGAGTTTACTAGAGAATGTTCACTAGACCTAGACCACGTACACAAAGCACGAGATCCCACTTCCCATACCTGGCCGCAATTTTAATAGTTCTGGCCGTAAAACAGGCGTACCGCCCTGGTCAGTCCTCATCTCAGATGAGTCGACTCTGACCTCGGCCCTCACGGTCGCTCTCTGTGCCCTCGTAGTCTTCGGCGGCATAAAGGCTGGAAATTGAAACAAGATTCGATAAGGACATAGAAATCTAATCACAAGGATGTATATAATCACGGAAGGAATTTCAATCAATATGTCCTAAGGTCACTTAGGCGGAGTACCGTGTCGTAAGTATGCTGCGGAACATACACACGCTACGTTACTCTGCTTAAGCTACCTACTCCATCATACCAAGGTCATGCTACACACCGAAAGGTAAAACCTAGCGCTCTGATACCAACTTTGTCACGACCCAAAAATTTAGGCCCGTAACCGCCACTTCCCATACTAGAGAATGTATTAGCCCATTTCATTAGGATAATATGAAGTTAATTAAGTTTTAATTAACTAAATTCAAATATAAATGATTTTCTTTTTGGGGTTCACTTGAGAATTGAGGAGAGAGAGAAGGCATGATGAGCATGAGGAAGCATGCTTGGTGATTAATGAGGAGAAAAAGAGAGGCATGGTTGACTCCCACCCTCACAATTGTTTTTTCAAAAAAAAACACTCAATTCCTCACACCTCACACTCTTTCTCCCTATCATTTTTTTCTGAGCAGCAGCAGCTCCCCCTCCCCCTTCTCTTCTTCTTCTTCTTCTTCCCTTCATTCTAGCCCCAATCTCCATTAAAACTCCCTCCTAACTTCACTAAAACAAGCTCCCGCCGCGGATCCGCAGCTCTTTGGGGGAGTTGGAGCTTGGGCTCTCTGGTGCTTGTTTGGGCTGATGTATGGGCCTTTGTTTGATATATAGAATTGTATAATTCCTTCTGAATTGCTACCAGATCTGAAATGATTGAGTTGGCGTAATGTTTGATCAGCTAAATAACAATTTTGGCCTATCTCCTGGATTTTCCTGCACAAATCTCGAAATAAGTGTTGCGCAAATACAGAAATGATGCGATGCCATGAAATGCGGTTAATTTCCCTTAAAGTGTCGGTTTAAAAGTTTAATACATGAAATCTGATATTTTACGACTGATTTGCTAATATGTGAAATATGAATACCGAACACTTCTAAATGAGTGCAAATGTTAGGGAAATTGCCGTGTTAAAAATACATTATTTTCGACTGATCAACTAGCGTATACGCTTCTTGACCCATGTGATGGGTGATGGATGATCCCATATCCATTGGTGTTTGACATCTGAGATGGTATACGGGTGCTCAGTGGATACTGGGTACACTGGACGGACTCGCCAAGAACTCTTAGATGGTATTATACCTGACGTCAGATAGCAGTTCTTTGGTGACACTGGTACAGGTTAGTCTGTAGACTCGAGATCGTCATATAATCTTGTGTGATTCCCACTGTGCCTTGACTTCCACTTTACCACGTTCAAGAGGGCGTGCAAAACGGTGGTTTTTGGGTACAGTCCCGAGTCACATGGAGGCAATGAGCGATATGAGGGGATTTCGTCTCTCCCGGTATTGGGGGTAGATGTCGTGCAGTGCTCGATTGGCTATAACTTGAAGTCTCTGGCCAGGGCTGATTTAGAGATTTACCGATAAGTGTTATCAGTAGTTTCTCGACCCATTATGAGCCTCGTATCGGCATGACTTATCGAGTTATTAGGGGTCTGACGTTTACCACTCCTAGACTTGATATGCGACATCTCAGACGATGAGACCGGACTGTACGGTAGTATTACTGACAGGCTTTACAGGAGCTAGAGCGGGCTTGCTTGTTGATCTTCTGATCGCTCAATACTCGGGTAGCCATTATAGTACCATTGATGGCTTGTGGGTGTTTGATATGATCATCACCTACTGCCGGCATATTAACGAGTCTTTAGAGTCCTACATAGAGGTTTTACTGGCTCAGGCAAAACGAAGTAGGAGCACATATGTGATATGTGCGGGACCGAGAATGTAACATTTTAGAAATCGTTATGTGAGTTTTGCCGTTTTAGGGTAAAATAGTCGGTGTTTCCCGTAATAACCCGGAGGTGATCAAATTTCTGTACGGACTTGATTGCACCCAGTTTAGCTAGAATGGTGCTAGTTTGTGGGTTTTGGGGGTCACTTGAAAGTTTTGGTTCACTTTGATTTTTTCCCTAATTAAATTATTATTTTAAGTTGTTAATTATGCACTTAATTAGTGGTAGTCATAGATACAGGTCTGGGCCAAAACTGCACAGCCTCGATCTTCCTCGGGTCTACAAGAATACCATCTCCAGTCACCACATGACCCAGGAAATCAACTCTATCAAGCTAAAACGCGCACTTTGAGAATTTAGCATACAGCTGGTGCACTCTCAATGTCTGCAAAGCAATCCTCAAGTGTTGCTCATGCTCCTCACGACTCCTAGAGTAGACCAGAATGTCATCAATAAACACAATAATAAACTGGTCGAGAAACGGCCTGAAAATCCGGTTCATCAGATCCATGAACACTGCTGGTGCATTGGTGAGTCCGAACGACATCACCAAAAACTCATAATGCCCATAGCGCATACGAAAAGCAGTCTTCAGAATGTCATCATTCCGAACCCGTAACTAATGATAACCCGAACGCAAAACAATCTTAGAAAAATATTTCGCACCCTGGAGCTGATCAAATAAATCGTCAATGCGAGGTAAAGGATACCTATTCCGCACTGTAACTCGGTTCAATTGACGATAATCCATACACAACCTCAAATTGCCGTCTTTCTTCTTGATGAACAGAATAGGAGCTCCCCACGGCGAAACGCTCGGACGCACAAGTCCTCTATCGAGCAAATCTTGCAATTGATCTTTAAGCTCTCTAAGCTCCGCCGGAACCATCCAATAAGGCGGTATAGAAATAGGCCCCGCGCTAGGAATCAAATAAATGCAAAACTCAATATCGCACTCTAGCGGGAACCTAGGTAACTCATCGGGAAAAACGTCGGGAAACACTCGCACGGTAGGAACCCGGTCCAATGACTCCACTGTGGCTCCAATATCATGAATGAAAGCCAAGAATCCCCGACATCCTCTCCTCAAACGCCGACTAGCGCAAAGGACAGAAATCAAACTGTGAGGGGCGGTACCATGGTCCCCCTGCACAACAAACACTGACTCGCCGAGAAAATAAAACATAACCGTCTTCTTGCGGCAGTCCACGGACGCGTAGCAAGTAGCTAACCAGTCCATGCCCAGGAGAATGTTGAAGTCCATCATCTCCAGAAGGATTAAGTCGACGGACAAATCTCTATCTCTCAAACGAACAGCACACGACTGGAACACGTATCGCGCAACAAATGACTCGCCAATAGGAGTAGTCACGACAAGCGGCTGATCTAGCAAACATGACTCTCGGCCTAACCTCGGCACGAAGTGCGTAGAAACATACGAATGCGTAGATCCCGGATCAAATAAAACATGTGCATCAAAAGAACATACAGAAAGGGTACCTGAAACCACTGCATTGGACGCCTGCACGTCCTGGTGAGTCAAGGCAAACACTCGAGCCTGCCCTCTACCGGCAACTGGCTATCCTCTGCCTCCGCCACCTCGTCCTCTCGGCAAAAAACCACCGCGACCATGACCTCTCTGAGTAGGAGTCTGACGCGGGGCAACAACAGGCATAAGATGCAACGCTCTCTGAGGCGGAGAAGGTAGTAAGGTAACCTGGGGTACGGCTGCCCCTCTCTGTCATATCACGGAACAATCCCTAATGAGGTGCTGTAAACTGCCACACCTATAGCACCCCCACGTTGACTGCCGACCCTCCTGGGAATAAGTGCTGAACAACTGGCCTCGACCCGCGTCTCTGCTACTCCCCGTGCCTGAACGAACGCTGTCTCGGGGTCTAAAGCTCTGCCTCCAGACTGCTATACCAGTACGAGCCCTCTTCGGTTCCAGAACAACCGACGACTCGGAAAAACGCTCCTCTACTAATAGGGCTGTGTCTACCGCTGCTGCATACGTGTCACAATGCTGAATGCTGCTAGCGAGGAACAACTGGGTAAGCAGGCCTCGAACGAACCTCTTCACCCGCATCTCCTCAGTAGCTACCAAATACAGAGCATACACAGACAGCTCGGTAAACAGTACATCGTGCTCAGCCACCGTCATTCCCGGAGTCTGGCGTAACGACTCGAATCTGCGCACTCGAGCATCTCTGACGCTCGGTGGAAGAAAACGGGCGAGCACCGTCACGAACTTAGCCCAGGTCATAGGAGAAAGACCTGTGGCTCTGCCCCTCTCCAAGGAATCACACAACTTCTAGGCCAGACCCTCCAGACGAAAGTTCGCGAACTCAACCCATCTCGCGTCGGAGTATCAGAGCGAACAACATATCCTGGCCATCCGGTCGATAAACGACTGCGGATCCTCAGCTGCATCGGTGCCAGTGAAAACCGAAGGCCTCAGTCTCATGAACTCTGACAGTGACACGGTGATAACCTCCGTAGCTATAGTTTTGACTGCCGGAACAGTAGGTACCATCGCGGTCCCCGCAACAGGTGGAACGACCTCCTGCCTCTTCGCTCGAATGGCCTCAACTAACGACCCCATCATCTGGCGCAAGTCCTGTATATCGGCCCCTAGCATAGCAATCTGCTCCGGTACAACAGGCGTACCGCCCTGGTCAGTCCTCATCTCAGATGAGTCGACTCTGACCTCGGCCCTCACGGCCGCTCTCTGTGCCCTCGTAGTCTTCGGCGGCATAAAGGCTGGAAATTGAAACAAGATTCGATAAGGACATAGAAATCTAATCACAAGGATGTATATAATCACGGAAGGAATTTCAATCAATATGTCCTAAGGTCACTTAGGCGGAGTACCGTGTCGTAAGTATGCTGCGGAACATACACACGCTACGTTACTCTGCTTAAGCTACCTACTCCATCATACCAAGGTCATGCTATACACCGAAAGGTAAAACCTAGCGCTCTGATACCAACTTTGTCACGACCCAAAAATTTAGGCCCGTAACCGGCACTTAAACTACGTAATGTCAACAGGCGTACGCAACTTAAGTAAGCCGAAAACCCAGAAATCTATCCCACCCAAAACTGGATAAGCAGAGAAAAACATAGTTAAAAACATTCGGAAAATCTCAAGTAAATCTTTAAGTTTAGTTTTTTTTCTTAAAAATTTCGGCAGCACCACCTTTGTAAAAACAAGCCCCGAAAACGGGTACAATGTAGAATATAAATAAAGCATCCCAAACGGGAGCAAATCACGCCCAACGGAGGAGACAACCACCACAAGTATATATACGACACCAAAGCGAAGAATATAAATGAAAACAGCATAAGGAGGTAAAACTTTACAACAAGACCGGCTCCCACGAGCACGATACCCAAAGTCACCAAAATAATAATACAACACCGATCATCACAACTCGTGTCTAAGTCAAATACATGAAGTGGTTGATGGAGAGTACTAGATACAAATGGTAAATAATGAACATCACCGGATAACTGCAAAACCCACCTATAGCAAAAGGCCTCACAGCTAAACGTAGCGGTATCCGCAAAAGTAGAGATAATAAGACGCCCTGCCGCGACTACTCTGAGGGTAAGTCCTGCAAAATACTGTGGCACAATGGGGGTGAGTTGCCAACTCATGAATAGTAAATAACATCATACTGCAATCGCAAGTATGCACATACCGCGATAAAGTATCACATGTAATCTGATAGCATAAGTATGGCAATATGAATATGCAACAATCATTTAAAGGTACATCATCAGGGTACTACAACTACATGAAGCAACGCATATCAAAATAATCCTGAGTGTGGGATGATATAATAAAACCTCATGCAAAATCATCAGTATGGAAAAACCCCAGTGTCCCTCACTGACACATCAAATACCAAAATTCTCAGGCACCGCATCCTTAGATCGGCCCTCATATCCTGTAAGTCTCATGACCTGAGTGCCAAACATCGACACCCGAAAAATCATGAAACATATACCTGTATGTGTGTGTATATATATATATGTATATGTATATATATATATATATGTATAAGCATATCAACCACGTATGTCCATCGACAATACGTAAAAATCATGGAAACCTGAGTGTCTAACACCGACACTCGAAACATCATGAAACTCGTGTCCAGCATCGACACGTAAATCCTCATAACTCAGACCCCGTCACTACGATTGGCCCTAGTGTCATGTCCATACATCACTCCGGCTGGTATCCCCACGATAACCGCCGAGTCCAAATACTATCACCGGTAGTTACTTGCCTAACCTTCCAGGCTCATCGTCATCATCTGCGATCTTCTTGCCGAGGGGAACCATACCGGGCTCCACCATGTACCCGCATACGGCCCACTCCACTCCTCGCATCGGGTATATATCACAAATCTCATAACCGAGAAATCTCATGGTGGACGCTGAAATATCATATCAAGAGAAACCGGGTTTTCAAACAATATATATTTTCTTGAAACACTCCCACGGTTCTCAAATCCATAAATCATATGAAATCCATATCTCAATGTGTAAATCCATAAAAACTGATATATGCAACATAAAACAACAATATGAGCATATTAAGGAAAAACCTCTCTTTTAAATGAATCCAGCTTTTAAATTATATCACGCGGTTTCCAAATCCTCCGAAATCAAGTGCAGCATCATATGAGGTGTACATGTAACTGTAGCAAGATATAAGTATCTACTTGTAAGCAAGTATGTATGATGTATTTCATAAGCGCAATAGCAAAAAAATCAACGTCTCAATATCACATGTCAATACAATACCACTTAGGGGTATATGCAGCTATAGCAAGATATGTGGGTGTATATGTCAGTATGTATGCATGATCTGCATGTAGCTGTAACAAGGTATGTGGGTGTACATGTCAGTATGTATGCATGATGTACATGTAACTATAGCAAGGTATACATGAAATAGAATAAGAGTCACTACCTCAATCATCCCTATCCAATACAATATCACGTATGTATATGTGTCAGCTGTATCTCATATGCACAATGAAATAAGAGCCACTATCTCAATTATCCCTATCCATTACAATATCACGTATGTATATGAGTTGTGCGTGTCATGGTAATTACCGAAGGTGTGTGTGTAGCATACAAATTAGTGCTCGTGCAACATGAACCGTCAGTAATGATGTTGTGTCCAAAAGGTACAAGTCAAGGTACAATAGGTAATAATATGAAATGACGCTCATGCGCAATCAACTCATATGCGAATAACATATAGCTATCATATCATATCCAGCCCTGACGCATAACGCCATACGGGCGATTTCCCCGTAGATGTTAAATCTACTCACCGAAGATCTCAAGCTATGAAAATTCGACCACCTGCTTCCCTTTCTTCGCAGCATCCAAAGTCCCCGCTCGCAATCCTAAAATTTCACAAACACATCACATAAGGCTAAATATCCTACGCCGACACAAAGATAACGAAACACAAGGATAACGCCCAAAAAATTACACTGTGCACCTAGTACACAAAACGCGTACGACATCGGCACAACCCTAACTAGGATCGCAAAACTACGCAACCACCAAGCCTAGACCCCGATCGTACCGATCGCGCATTCACAACACAATATAACACGTGGAAGATAATATATATAATATCGCAACATACATTAGAACCCACGACCAATTAAATCCGAAAACCTAGTAAGCAACTTTTCTCATTTTAGCTCAAGTCTAGAATTTAACACAATTCTAGCGATCTCCATCACCACAAAGTAGCCTAACTAAGTCATCCAAAACATTACCACAATTTTTAATCTCACCCAAATATGCTTTAGTAAAACCTAGTTTGCTAATAATCTTAATTAGACAAATTAGGAATTAAACAAATATCATTCTCCCACTTGGTTAAGTTTCCTAGTGCAGTTGACTTCAACTGCCGAGAAGCATACGCGATAACCCTGTCGTGCTGCATCAACATGCAACCTAATCCCACTCGAGAAGTATCGCAATAGACCACAAATCCGCCCGATCTCGAGAGCAAAGATAACACCGGCGCCATAGTCAAACGAGTCTGCAACTGCTGAAATCTATGCTCGCACGCCTCCATCCAATCAAAAGGGACTCCCTTCCGGGTCAACCCGGTCAATGGTGCAGCGATACGGGAGAAGTCCTAAACAAATCGTCGGTAGTAGCCGGCCAGTCCTAGGAAGCTGCGGACCTCCGTAACTGATGCTGGTCTGGGCCAATGCTGAACGGCCTCGATCTTCTTCGGGTCCACACATATGCCATCTCTCGTCACCACGTGACCCAAGAAGTCTACACTGTCGAGCCAGAATGCGCACTTGGAGAATTTAGTGAACAGCTGATGCTACCTCAAGGTCTGCAACGTAATACGCAAGTGCTGCTCGTGCTCCTGTCGGCTCCGGGAGTACACTAAGATATCGTCGATGAATACGATGATGAACTGATCAAGATACGGCCTGAAGACGCGGTTCATCAAGTCTATAAATGCTGCTAGGGCGTTGGTGAGTCTGAACGACATCACCAAAAACTCATAGTGGCCGTAACGCGTGCGAAAAGCCGGTCCAATATCACTACTGGCTGCTCGGTGAACGAAAGATCGCGCTCAAGCTGAACGGTCTGGTGCTGAATCATGTGAGAAGGGTCATGAAGGTATCTGCGAAGCATCGACATGTGGAATACGGGGTGAACATCCAAAAAGTCGGGTGGAAGAGCCAAACGATATGCCACTGCGCCCACACGCTCGAGAATCTCGAAGTGACTTATAAATCTGGGACTAATCTTCCCTTTCCGCCCAAATCTTATTATGCCCTTCATCGGAGAGACCCTTAGAAAAACATGATCGCCAACTGCGAACTCGAGTCTGCGACGGCGTCTGTCAGCATACGATTTTTGCCTGCTCTGAGCCTTCCTTATCCTGTCTCGAATCAACTATATCTTCTCGGTCGTCTCCTGTACGATTTGCGGCCCTAAAATACTGCTCTCGCTGAGCTCTGTCCAACGCACGGGCGATCGACATCTCCTCCCATATAAAGCCTCGAAAGGTGCCATCTGAATCGTATCTTGGAAGCTATTATTGTAGGAGAACTCTACCAAGGGCAAATGACGATCCCAGCTGCCACCGAAATCTAGAATACAAACTCGAAGCATGTCCTCAGGAGTCTGAATAATCCGCTCAGACTGGTCGTCGGTCTGCGGATGAAATGCTGTACTAAAACTCAAGCGGGTGCCCAAAGCCTCCTGAAGTCTCTGCAATAGTCGGCTGGTGAACTGCGTCTCTCAGTCGAACGCGTTACAAGTCGGGACGTCATGCAACCGTACGATCCCGTCGATGTAAATCTGGGCATTTTGAGCAAATCCAAAAGTGTTCTTCACCGGCAGAAAGTGAGCCACTTTCGTCAACCGATCCATGATAACCTAGATGGAGTCATACCCTCGACTGGTCCTGGGTAGACCCATAATGAAGTCTATAGAAATCTGCTCCCATTTCCACTACGGAATGGACAACGGCTGTAGCTCTCCCGCGGGCCTCTGATGCTCGGCCTTGACTTGCTGACAAGTCAAGCATCTCGACACGAAGTCTGTGACTTCCCTCTTCATCCCTTCCCACCAGTAAACATCTCTCAGTTCATGATACATCTTGGTGGAACCTAGATGAATGTTGTACACCGAACGATGCGCCTCTTCGAGAATCTCATGCCTCAGTCCCTCCGAATCTGGTACGCATAGTCGAGTCCCAAATCGCAGTATCCTCTGATCATCGATCACGAACTCGGAGTTTCTGCCCTGTCTAGTCTGCTCCCTGATCTCTGAAAGACGGTCATCACTGGGCTGCGCCTCGTGGATATGGTCAAGCAACTGTGGACGTGCACGGATATGCGCAAGCTGTCCCCCGGTCGGAGTAAACTCGAACTGCACTTTGCTGTCGTATAAAGTCTGCCAATCAGCCGACGACTGCCTCTGCACTGCGCTCAAACAAGATAGACTACCTCCGGGCCTCCGACTCAAAGCATCCGCAACTACATTCGCCTTGCCCGGATGATAAAGGATCTCGCAATCGTAGTCCTTCACTAGCTCCATCCAACGGCGCTGTCTCAGATTCAGGTCTCGCTGCTGAAATATATACTTCAAGCTTTTGTTGTCCATGAATATCTGGCACGCCTTGCTGTATAGGTAATGTCTCCAGATCTTGAGTGCAAACACCACTGCAGCCATCTCTAATTCGTGAGTGGAGTAGTTCCGTTCGTGTTTCTTCAGCTGCCGAGAAGCATACGCGATAACCCTGTCGTGCTGCATCAACACGCAACCTAATCCCACTCGTCTCTCAAAATGAGAACATCAAATCGATGGAAGAACAAATTGCACAACTAAAAGCTGAAATGCGTGCAAGAGAGAAAGGGAAACTTCCAGCTCAACCTTTACCCAATCCTGGCTATTCACATCATGTGGATGAGATCACGTTGAGATCTGGAAGAGTGCTTGACAATCATCTTGGGGAAGAGTTTGATGATACTGATAAATCAATCAATAACACCCCGGCTGAGTCCTTTCCTCACACACACACTTCTGACCCCAGTTCTTCTACCCTACCATCTTCTTCCGAGCCTATTCTTCGTATCCCAAAAGGCTCGCCACTTCAGCCCACCTCTTTTACCCCTCCACGGACGATCCCCACTTCTATTCTGGGATCGGTTCCACACCCACTTCCTTCTCCTATGATGGACCCAGCGCTTATTGCTAAAGCACCTTATCCTAATCGGTTAAGGGCTAACACACCGAGTCCACATATGGAGAAGATTATGAACATTTTTAAGCAAGTTAACACCAACATCCCTCTCCTAGATGCCATCCAACAAGTTCCGTCCTATGCGAAAACTCTTATGAACTTGTGCACTAGGAAGAGGAAGACTCAAGTGCCCAAGAAGATTTTCATGGAAAAAACAATAGACACGGCTTTCCCCCAACAATTACCGAGGAAACGTAAGGATCCAGGATATCCTACTATTTCTGTTTCTATTGGGGAAAAACACATTAACCGTGCTCTACTAGACCTTGGCGCTAGTGTTAACTTGCTTCCATATTCAGTTTATGAGCAATTAGGAATCGGAGAGTTGAAGCCAACCAATTGCACTCTCCAGATGGCTGACCGATCAATCACCAAACCTAGGCGTGAACTGGAGGATGTGTTAATAAAAATCGGAGAATTTATATTCCCGGTAGATTTTATTGTAATTGATACACAGCCTGTAGCGAACCCACGGAATCAAATTCCGGTGATTTTAGGTCGCCCCTTTTTGGCCACTTCCAATGCTATTATCAACTGTCGTAACGGTTCTATGACCCTATCTTTCGGGAATAGGTCAATAGAGCTGAACATTTACAAGTTGGGAAGTGTACCCTCCGAACCTAATGCTCATGTCTGTTCTGTCGACTCAATGGATATCGACAGCAGCGAATTTGATGATCCTCCTGATATCGATCTTGACTCTTTTCATACGTTATTGTTTGACCCAACTATGTATCATACACATACGGACTCTTCCACCGAGATGTCCGGGTCAACAACTAACACTGATTATGAACTGCTTTTAGAGTCTGAAGATCACCCCGCACTTTGTGATGACATTATTTCTCGAGGTATTAATGGAACTTTTGAGGAGATCTTCGCTGATGAACTCGCATTTTTGAATGACACGGGTGTTGAGATGAATCATCTCCCAACCAATGAAATTGAACCTCCACCCATTCTTTTGAACTGTAAAAAGAATGCGAGTAATCCATCACATACACTGCATCGTCTCTCCAATATGAGACGCACACACACTCTCTTCCACCACTTAACCTTTCCCCACTTCTTCTTCCACCAACCAGAGCACTGCATTGATAAAATTTTTGAATGGTTGGTGTTAACATTCGGTCTTTGCAAAGCTTGGCATCGTCCAATGATTTTTGACCCCCTCATATGATTTTTAAAGATTAACATTGCATAACTCAAGTTTGGGGGGGTATGTTTTTCTGGCTCCTAAAAAAAAAAATTTTACAAAATTATGAGCCAAAAATAAGTTTGGGGGATGTTCTTCACTTAAATATTTTGCCCCCACTAATAAATTCCTCCCAAGCTTACAGGTTTTTTCGAGATTTAGCGGATGGCAACAGTGAGGACACTGTTGAAAACAAGTTTGGGGGAGGTTTGTGCTTATTTTTGCATCATTTGCATATCATTTGCATAAGCACAAAACATTTTCAAAAACCTATAAAAATTTAAAAAATTTCAAAATTATAAAAATATTTTTTGTACATAAATAAGATAATAAAAGTTTAGATAGTGAAAAATTACATCCATGAGATTAGAAAAATTTAAGAAAACTAAGAAAATTAGAAGTTTTCTTATACGAACTAGTAATAAGTAGTTATGAGCCGTTGTCCCAAGGGTTAGTAAGATGAAAGACGTCACTAATCTGAGGATAAAAATAAGTCTGAAAAATAGTTTCTATTCTGGAAGCCAAACATTTTGAACATTGATACCCTGCTATTCGCACTTACACACGTCTTGAAGCCTGTGATAGTAGAGGATACCTTGAAATGCTCTTGTCTTAAAGCCGATGTATGAAGGAAATAAAAAGAAAAAAAATGAATAAAAAATATAAAGTGGTGAGAAAAATGGACACTGGTTTTGTTATCACCAAAGGCAATAAAAAATTTATAGCGAGGGTGCCTCTTCACCTAGTGCCCTAAGGCCAGCTGGTCTGGGAGTCACTGCTATGTCTGAGGTGGTGCAAGACGAGGAAAATACACCAAGTAAGCAAGCACAGGAGTAATCGGTCGGTTAGTACCTCAAGAAGTATTAACGGTCGTATGAAAGTGTGTGAGCAATCTCATCTAAATATTCATTAATAAAAAAAGTACTGAGGCTGATGGGCAAGAGTATGATAGCTTGAATTGAATTCTCCGGGTGTAGGGATGTCCTTTCCACACACGCAGGGTTATATGATCGATGTTTGGAAAACAGATAGGAATGAAAAATAAGACGATGTTTTATTGAGGGAGGACGTGATTTCTGACATCTTTTCATGACCATTAAGATAGGGCTCATGACAACCGAAAAGCTAGCTTAGTTGGAAACCCTAATTTTCAAGGCTTTTCTTTTACGATTCTTTTCTTTAAATGTAATATTCATGATCTTTCTTTTATTATTGGATTTTGTGGGTGCAATCCGCTGAAAACCCTCAGGAGACAACACTCCTCCTACTAGGGACACCTAGAGGTTTAAAGGCTTGTTGCACGTGCTCAGTGCAATCGTGTTGCCTACGAAAGTGTGCTAGTTAGTTTTTCTCTTTCTTTAATTTCTCCTTCTCTTTTTAATAAAACATTCGCTCGAGACGATCGAAATTAAGTTTGGGGGTATTTGATCAGTCGAAAATAATGTATTTTTAACACAGCAATTTCCCTAACATTTGCACTCATTTAGAAGTGTTCGGTATTCATATTTCACATATTAGCAAATCAGTCGTAAAATATCAGATTTCATGTATTAGACTTTTAAACCGACACTTTAAGGGAAATTAACCGCATTTCATGGCATCGCATCATTTCTGTATTTGCGCAACACTTGTTTCGAGATTTGTGCAGGAAAATCCTGGAGACAGGCCAAAATTGTTATTTAGCTGATCAAATATTACGCCAACTCAATCATTTCAGATCTGGTAGCAATTCAGAAGGAATTATACGATTCTATATATCAAACAAAGGCCCATACATCAGCCCAAACAAGCACCAGAGAGCCCAAGCTCCAACTCCCCCAAAGAGCCGCGGATCCGCGGCGGGAGCTTGCTTACGCCGCGGATCCGCCGCACTCTTGCCACGTCAGCAGTTTATTTTTAGGGCATAATTTCTATCTCACTCCCAGAAGCTCAGAAAGACATGTCAAATTCCAGAATTCTCCAGAAGCTACTGCCAGATCAGCAAAGATCATTAAGCAAGGCTAATCCTAATTAAGCTCCTAACTAACCTCTTCTAGAAGCTCCCTCCTAACTAATCACATCTAGAAGCTTCTCCTCTAACTAACTTTTGGAGGGAAATTCAAATTTCCTCAACAAACTTTAGGAGGGAAACTTAGAATTTGAAATCCTAGATCTAGGGTTTAGATGGCTATAAATAGGAACCTAGATCTAAGGGTTGAGGTTGTTCAATCTTCATTAGTTAAATAATCTCCCTCCCTCTTCCATCATCTTCTTCCACAAGTCTAGTGACAAGGCTTGTGCGAAACCCTAACCCTAATTCCACTCCAAATTCAAGATCTTGAGTACCAAATCAAGTGAGAAGCCTTCAACCTTTTAGGAGCCGAGCCGATCTTCAATCGGGCAAGTGATCCAAGCCGATCCGCGATCCACGGAGACGAGCGAAGCCAAATCGACGATCGAGTGCTTCCTCTTGTAGTTCTTGAGCGAATGTAACTAAATTGTTGATATAAATAAAAGGTGAAATTCTTTAATCTTGCTTTCTTTTAATTCTTGCATCATGATTAGATCTCAATTCGTAATTGTTGTTCTTGTTGTGATGTTTGAGTAAAACTCCGCTCGTTAAGGAGTCGAGACGATAAATAGAATGATGATGTAACAAATCTTTAAACGATTTTTAAGTCCTACGAGTTTTGTAAACCCTAGCAAGTTCAAGAATCGATGACCTAGTTTCGTTGCGATGCTTTCTTGATTGTGATCGCTCGAAATTAGGGATCTACGATCGTTTCTTGAATTTACTAGAGGCTAGAATGTGAATGATATCGACGAAGGAACAAGGGATGAGATGAAACTCTAGTTTCACAAGAAATCCCTAATTCTCGTAGATCATCATCGATCTAGTATCAATTCATCGAAGGATACGAATACGTCATTGTAAGATTACATCACATCTATAGATCCGATCGATTCCTACGAGCCTCATTTCGATTCTTGAGATTTGGTTTGGAAAAATCAACAAACTATCAATTCTTGATTCTATCTTTTTCTTGTTATTAGATCTATATTTTTCTAATTCTTGAACTTCAATTCTTTAAATCTTGAATTGTTTTGTTTTCTTTTCATTAAAGTTTCGACTCATCTAATTCTAAACACGAACGATTACACTTTCCCTGTGGACGATCCGCACTTACTAACGCGCTACAATCGACACCGTTATTGATTGCGGTCAAATATTTTTTGGTTGTGATTTCTATACTATTTTCTACATACACAACGGAAAATCATTCAATCACTAGTCTACTCTTGTATATCGATGCCCCGTCTCGATACACCCAAGACTAGGAACATTAAAGGATGAACTTATGGACTACCATGGCCCCACTAGTATGATCTGCATCATAATCCTGGTAGTCAAGTACACATCCTAAGGGCTTTACCAACATGTAACCATAAGACAGTATCAAGAGATAAGTATACATGTTAGGATAAAGAGCAACCAGGTAGCATACTATCATGTCGAGCAAGAAAGTCCTCTCTATATATGTCCAAGCATCCACTATAATATACATCAAATGTACAATAATGGCCTTTAGGGCATACATACAACTAACAGATCGAAGTTCTAATACTAGCTAAAAAGCTAGTAAAGGTATAGTAGGCTCTGATACCAAAGTAAGTCGATGTCGCGCACCCCGTGGGTTCGCGGGGTGGCGGAAGATTTAAAAAACGATTTTTACAAAGATTGCAACACCGACTTGAACTCCAGGATCGTTGCTAAACCCGAACTAGCAAACATGAATGAGGTTAACTACTCAGAAAGAAGTTTATACCTCATGATTTCAAGTCCTTTGGGCCTTCTTGTCGCTGTCCTCCTCCTCGTCATAGGCTCTATGGATTGTTTGGATCGGGCATCCTCATCGGTCCTCTCATGTCAAAGACGATCCACCCGAGAGTCTGTAGATTGAGCTCCCACCTCAAAACTGAAGTAACTAGGGCGCCTAGTTCGCTAGAGTAGATGACCTAGATAATGTAGAGAATATAGATGGAATGGTTTGTCTCTCATAGCCTTAGGTTTCTCAACTCATGAGATATGAAAAGCTAGAGATAGAAGAACACTTGAGGAAAAAGCTAGTGAAGTTTATGCATATAAAAGAGAATGAACTCTCTTGTCTCAAACTGAACCATCCCCTTTCTCAATAGAATAATCCATATTAGAAAATGAAATATGGTTCATATTAAACTTAGTGAGTCATGGGTTGAAAACCCTCCATGTGTCACCAACAGCCATGCTAAAAAATATGCAAAAATCCACCTCATTTCCTCCACCTAATAAAGCAATAAACATTTAACCTAAAATGTTTAATACAAAATATTAGGTGTCTTCTTCTAGAAGCATCTTTGAACAAATTACAAAAATTCCCCTCATCCATATATACATACCGTATCCGTATTCCGAAAAATACGAATACAAAAGAGACGAAAATAATCCATCAGTATAATACTAGGATCCGGTTTAAACCAAAGCCCATTAGTATTATCTTTCCGAATCATCATTCATGCACAAGTATACGTACGTGATCGAACCCTGTCATAAAACCATACGACCTCTACATCTTTTGCCCGATGTAGGGAAACCCTCTGTGTGGGACTCTAAAGACTCGACACTACGCTGACAGTGGGTTTAACCACAAGCCGCATGCGGTACTAGCTGCACGTAACGGCTACGCAGGTATCTGTCGATAAGAAGGCCGATGAGAATAACTCATCCGAACTCCTACTGAGCCTATCTGTGACAATCTCCGTACTGTCTGGTCTGTTCGTCTAAAAGTACCGCATATCGAGCCTAGGCGGTAATCGTCAGACCCCTAATAGCGCAATAAGTCGTGTCAGAGTGTAGCCCAAAACACACTGAGAAACTACTGGAGTACACACCACTATATCTCGCTTGCCTTGGCCAAGGACTTTGTGTAATGGCTTTTCGAACACAGCGCGATATCAAATCCCAATACCGGGAGAGACGAATCCTATCTAACTACCATTGTCTCCAAGTGCTTCGGGACCGCACCCAACTACTACCTGTTTGCACGACTCCTTTGAGCCGTGGTAGGCTAGTAATCAAAGAACAGTGGGAACACACTCGAGGAGAAGTAGTAGTGTCAAATCGACAAACTAAGCTGTATTCATGTCACCAGGGAACTGCTACCCGACGATAGGTATAATACCCACCAGAAGTCCCCAATGAGTCGTGTCCAGTGTACTCATAACCTAATGAGCACCTGCATACTATCTGCAGTACGACGTACTAATGGCTGTGGGACAGACCATCTCCCCTTCTAGGATGAGAAGCGTATACACTAGTCTACTCTGGAGTATCGATGCCCCGTCTCAATAATCCTACGACGAGGGACATGTACAAGGATGTGCTTACAGACTACCTAGCCCCCACTAGTGTGACTGCCATCACAACGCTGGTAGTCAAGCAAAGATCCTAAGGGCTCTACTAATATGTATAAGCGATATGAAAAAACACAAACACATATTGAAGTAGAAACAAACCAAGTAGCATACTACCATTTCGAGCAAGACTGTTACTATATCCGTGTATATCCCAAGCTTTCATTAAGTAATATACAAATCAGTATGATACAATAATGGCCTCTAGGGCATATATCTCTAACAGAGAGTATAGATGTATTGGTATGTCTTTCATAGCCTTAGGTTTCTCAACACATGAGACATGAAAGGCTAGATGTAGAAGAAGATCAACTTGAGGAAAAGCTAATGAAGTGTTAGAATGAAATGGAGAGTGTACACTCTTGTGTAAATCTTAATCATTTTCATTTTTCAATAGAATAAATCTAATAAAAAATTAAGTATGGTTCATATTTCATCTTAGTGAGTCATGGCTTCAAAACCCTCCATGTGTCACCAAGAGCCATGCTCCATATTATGCAAACTTCCACCTCATTTCCTGCACCTCTTAATGCATTAATCATTTAACCTAAAATATTTAATACATAATATGAAGTGTCTTCTTCTAGAAGCATCTTTAAACAAATTACAAAAATGCCCTTCATCCATATATACATACCCGTATCCGTATTCCGAAAAATACGAATACAAATGAGACGAAAATAATCCATCAGTATAATACTAGGATCCGACATAAACCAAAGCCCAATAGTATTATCTATCCGAATCATCATCCGTACATAAGTACACGTTCGTGATCGAACCCTGTACTAAAACCATACGACCTCTACATCTTTTGCCCAATGCGGGGAAACCCTCTGTGTGGGACTTTAAAGACTTGACACTACGTTGATAGTTGGTTTAACCACAAGCCGCAAGTTCTACTTGCTGCACATAACGGCTACCCAGGTATCTGTCCATAAGAAGGCCGATGTGCAAACTCATCTGAACTCCTACTGAGCCTATCCGTGACAATCTCCGTACAGTCCGGTCTGTTCGTCTAAGAGTACCGCATATCGAGCCTAGGGGGTGGTAATCGTCAGACCCTTAATAGCACAATAAGTCATGTTAGAGTGTAGCCCAAAACACACTGAGAAACTACTGGAGTACACACCAGTATATCTCGCTTGCCTTGGCCAAGGACTTTATGTAATGTCCTTCCGAACATAGCGCGATATCAACCCCCAATACCAGGAGAGACGAATCCTATCTAACCGCCATTGCCTCCAAGTGCTTCGGGAATGCACCCAACTACTACATATTTGCACGACTCCTTTGAGCCATGGTAGGGTAGTAATCAAAGAATAGTGGGAACACACTCGAGGAGAAGTAGCAGTGTCAAATCGACGGACTAAGCTGTATTCATGTTACCTGGAAACTGCTACCCGACGATAGGTATAATACCCACCAGCAGTCCCCAATGAGTCATGTCCAGTATACTCATAACCTAATGATCACCTGTATACTATCTCCAGTATGACGTACTAATGACTGTAGGACAGACCATCTCCCCTGCTGGGATGAGAAGCGTATACACTAGTCTACTCTGGAGTATCGATGCCCCGTCTTGATAATCCTATGACTAGGGACCTATACATAGATGTGCTTACAGACTACCCAGCCCCCACTAGTGTGACTGCCATCACAACGCTGGTAGTCAAGCAAAGATCCTAAGGACTCTACTAATATGTATAAGCGATATGAAAAAACACATACACATATTGAGGTAGAAACAAACCAAGTAGCATACTACCATTTCGAGCAAGACTGTTACTATATCCGTGTATATCCCAAGCTTCCATTAAGTAATATAAAAATCAGTATTATACAATAATGGCCTCTAGGGCATATATCACTAACAGAGAGTATAGATGGATTGGTATGTCTCTCATAGCCTTAGGTTTCTCAACACATGAGACATAAAAGGCAAGAGGTAGAAGAAGATCAACTTGAGGAAAAGCTAGTGAAGTGTTAGAATGAAATGGAGAGTGTACACTCTTGTGTAAATCTGAATCATTCTCATTTTTCAATATAATAACTCTAATAAAAAATCAAGTGTGGTTCATATTTCATCTTGGTGAGTCATGGCTTCAAAACCCTCCATGTGTCACCAAGAGCCATGCTCCATATTATACAAACTTCCACCTCATTTCCTCCACCTCTTAATGCATTAATCATTTAACCTAAAATGTTTAATACATAATATGAGGTTTCTTCTTCTAAAAGCATCATTGAACAAATTACGAAAATGCCCCTGATCCGTTTATACATACCCGTATCTGTATTCCGAAAAATACGAATACAAATGGGACGAAAATAATCCATCAATATAATACTAGGATCCGGTTTAAACCAAAGCCCACTAGTATTATCTATCCGAATCATCATCCGTGCACAAGTACTCGTACGTGATCGAACCCTGTCGTAAAACCATACGACCTCTATATCTTTTGCCCGATGCAGGGAAAACCTCTGTGTGGGACTCTAAAGACTCGACACTAAGCTGACAGTGGGTTTAACCACAAGCTGCAAGCGCTACTAGCTGCACGTAATGGCTACCCAGGTATCTGTCGATAAGAAGGTCGATGTGAAAACTCATCCGAACTCCTACTGAGCCTATCTGTGACAATCTCCGTACAGTCCGGTTTGTTCATCTAGGAGTATCGCATATCGGGCCTAGGGACGGTAATTGTCAACCACTAATAGCGCAATAAGTCGTTCCGGAGTGTAACCCAAAACACCCCGAGAAACTACTGGAGTACCTACCATTAAATCTCGCTTGCCCTGACCAGGGACTTTGTGTAATGGCTTTCCGAACACAGCGCGATATCAACCCCGAATACCGGGTGTCACGAACCAAATGTGGCACGTTACCGGCACTTAAATCATGTGACATCTAAAAACGTCGACGCGGTTCAAGTAAGCCGAAACCCGGAATCTAAACCCTTTTGAAAATATTGGAGGTGAGTTTAAAATAGTCATCCGATGAAATCAATCTTAAAAATAACATTTAATTTTAACTAGGTGTATTGAAAAACATTTATGACGTTTTGAAACTTGACATCACCTCCTTTGCATTTCATAAAAACCCGATACAACATATTAAAATGGCATCCCAACGGAAGCTAGTCTCCACGTCCAAACGATGGAGCAACCAACAATCTAAATCACAAATCGACTTCAAAGAGTGCGACATCATCACACATAAACTCTAAGTCTTGCTTCTAAGTCTATAATATACAACTTCTAAGTTGATGGAGTTTCCACTAAATACAAGAATATATGAATAATCAAGAGTGAGTATGATACAATAATAACCCACTTACCAATCAATCCCTGAAAAGAATGTGTGCCCAAGCCGCTGATAATCCAAGCGGTGAAACCTGTAAGAAACTGTGGCACAACGGGGATGAGTTGCCAACTCAGTGAATAAAAGTACATCTAAAGGTAGAAATCGAAATGCAAGACGATACCTAGGTCATAAGTATAGTACTATCATAATCTGTACCAATATACTATATGATCTGCATATGTGCAATACTAACTATCATGCAATTCCAAGTATAATATCTCAATGTTATATGAGTCAAAATCATGAATTCTATAGTTCGTGTTGGAATCCCTTTTTGTATATGAATGTCTGTACAAAATATATGCAGGTACTGTCCTCCGGATCAGTCCTAGTGGAATCCACTAATAATATCTAACTGTGTACCTCATGATAATGCTCATATCAATACATACATAGATGTCCAGCATCGACATCGAAATACGAAATCTCTCGTGCCTATCATCGACACGTAAATACAGATATCGTCGACACCACCTCACTAGATGATCGCCAACCGATATCCTGGCTACGATCAGTATCCTCTGGATATCTGTCGTGCCCAATCGAATCCCGGTCAGTATCCCTTGGATATCTGTCGTGCTCGTTTCTATTTTCGGTCAGTATCCCCTGGATATCTGCCGTGCTCATTTCTATCTCCGGAATCGAGTATCCTCGTTAGGCTCCCCGCCTATAATACGACTATTCTGCCCCTCGGTCCCGACCGGGTCCACCATGTATCCAACTGTATGCCCAACAACTCAGTTTGGATAACTTGTAAATCCATAACCGTATAACCCCTAACTCCGTTCGGAATAAAATCAGAAAACACAAAACTCATGGTGGACGTTTTAACTCATCATATCAAAATATCAAGTAAGGAATAAGAAACTTGCATAGATTGTATTGATGATATATTATATATATACCTATATAACAGTGTCTCATACCACCGATATATATCATCAGGAGTAAAATACCCATAAACTCCAAATAAGCAAATACAACATTTATATTAGTAATATTCGTAATTTACAAAAGGAATAAACAAGACTACGTAATTATATCACATATACATAAATTTCAATTCTACTGTGACATGGTACTACTAATGATGTGTAGTGTAGCATATGCATCTGTGTTCGTGCAACATGGCAATCATTAGGATTTGTGCAAGTGTTCTACGGTGTAACAACCGATTTATTTTAATACATATATAACAGCACGGTTCTACAGTGACATGGCAGTACCAATGGGGTGTAGTGTAACATACATTCACGTGCTTGTGCAGCATAATACTCATTAGTATTTGTGCAGTGTTCTATCAGAGTGTACGTAACACATAAACGTATAATATTGATAATATAATGCAAACCTATAAAGTAATCTAAACGTAATTATTGCAATTACTTGCTATGAGCTATACCATTATCTTTAGAAATGATCGAAACGTTAAGTTTGAAATAAGAAAGCTGCCCTAGATTTAAATAGATATCCGTTTTAGATACTGGCACGCATCCTTGTATTTTTATTTAAAAGACAAACGAATCGTAGTTTTTAAAAGAATATAGCTCACACAAGTATTACATCCTAAAACAGAATATAATCTAACTCTACGAGTCAAAGAATAAATTGGCCGTTATTCGGAATACAAAGTTCATCATTTCCAATACGTATAAATCCTTGTATCATATCTCATCATATCACTGTATCTGTATCATCTCAAGTCTAGCGTGATTCCTTATACAAATCCATCAAACCATATCCATATCGTATCACTGTATCTCATCTATAACTATATATGAAACTGTATGAAATTGAAGGACATACTAGATGTGATACTATATAAATATCTGGAATAAATACTAAACTAACTAGATATCATAATACTATTTGTAAGGTTGCGGGGGTGCTATACGCCATCCACCCGACTTCCCCAGTAGATGTAAATCTACTCACCAACTTAAGAGCTCGCTGAATCCACACTGCTACATCGCCAACTCCGTCTCGGAATCCTCGAATCTTACCTATATTCGTATTTAAATTGCATTGATGTAAATATCATATCGAAAACCAAAGAAACAAACTAAACGCCGTAGGTTAGAACCTACAGCACACCTAGCCCAAAAACGTCGATATAATTATGTCGTTAACGTATAAACGTTAACATTTCAGCTGCCACATCAAAATACGAAAACTCCGCATCGTATATATCTGAAATTTGATAAAACCATTTTTAAAACTTTCCCAGATTTTACTACGTAAATAATTAGACAACACAAACAATACAGAGACTTATAAAATACCAACTCAAAGCTACAGAAGAAGAATCAACACCAAAATTCCCACAGGTGGCCAGCGTCGCCGGATTTCAAGGGTGCCTCGCCGGATCTTGAATGGAGTTTGGGGCTCAGGTTTTAAGTGAGGGCTTCTAATTGGCTCATTATACTTTTGGTCTTGCTACTTTTTCTAGTGATTATACCTATTAGTTCCAGATTCACTTTCTGTAGTTAAATTATCACAAAATCCTAGTTTAAGATACTGCACCACAAAACATACTACGTATCGTATATAAAATTTTACCCCAATCTGACATTAACTTACAGATTTAACCCGCTGAACATTTAACTTATTTAAGCAATATCAAACATACCCAAAACACCTACAGAGAGATACCCTAAAAAGTAAAACACCCAACTCTCCCACAAAACCGGCAAGCTCGGATTTTGCCTTGATGTCGCCGGCCAAAATCCGAGGGGATGGGTCCGTCTTCCTATGGTTTATTCTAGGTCTAGTCTATAAGATTATGGCACTGTTTGGATTTTCTAATTTACATTTAAACTATAGCAGATCCAATATTTGTAGGCTAATGATCACAAATACACAGTTTTTATAACACTGCACAGAAAACAGATTTAAACCTTTACTAAACTTTTAAGGATGAAAGGAATTATACCTATGGAGATTGTGTATAAGAAAATCCTGCTCAAGACATGCTTGTGGAAGCATCTAGAGTTGTAATGGCTTCTAAGATGATGGTGTGCACAATTTGATAAAAAAAACTCTTTGCTCTCACTCTTTTGGCATGAACACTTAGAATTTTTTATTGGTTTGAAGCTGAAGAGGGTATGGTTTCAATTAGAATTGCTACTGAATTCTTTATGTGTTATGTGTAAATGAAGTGAGAAGATATGTAGAGAAAGCATGTGGTGTGCGATGAGAGGGGGAGGTGACATGTGGGGGAGGTGACATGTGATGAAGGAGGTGGTGTCACTTGATGAAGCATGAGTGATTCATGCAAGGAGAAGGTGGAGAGATGTGAGAAAGGGTGAGGGTATGTTGAGGTTGAGGGTTTAAACTTAGGTTATCATAAACTCTAACATTATAGAATTTAAAAATGATAGAAAACCTTTTTATGACATAATTTAGTTGATAAGAAATAAAAGATATGTAATTGTTTGTCTATTACTTAAAGGTCGTTAGCCTAATGAAAAAAATCCAATATCTTGCTAAAACGATTAAATATATCATTTTTAAATGATATCACACTTTTATTTACATTTATCAAAATAATTACATTTTTCGGATATGATTCCGATACTAAATTTCATAAGCGATATCACCTCCGTAAATATATCAATTTCATTATTTTATAATAAAGATTTATAATTAAATCTTCTTAATTTTCCAAAATGTTACTGTCTCTCCCCCTTAAAGAAATTCGGTCCCCGAATTAAATTAAACCTCTTTCGTAAACATTTTCTTAATCCAAACAACTTATTTCAAAACAATTTTCCAGGGTCCAACTTAAAACTTACAATGTCCATGCACATAATGAAACTCCAAAGTCTCATATGAGCTAAAACGCTCCATAACGCAGCCGTGTACGTGAAACCTCAAAATATATAAAACTCACATAACTGTAATTCTAGCTGTTGCTATGAGAATTACTCCAGTTATGACAAAAATTTGCCAAATAAGAAAACCGTTGTGTATCCTAAGTACACACAATCAATGCCATGATCGTAGTGCAATATCAGTCCACGCGATCAAGCGAAAAATTCTTTTATATAAATCAAATCTATAACATATCCTATCAAGTGCAAAGCATGAAAACAAAATCAACCCTAAAGGGTTTGCATGTAAATCTTAAACCACACTTCACGGTGTGCACGAAAACAACAGCGCTAAGTGCAACAGGCGTGCACGAAACGATATCCACTGCACCCACTGTGCATGGAATTAAATGTATACAAAATAATACCAAGTGCATCGGGGTGCACAAAAAATCAAAACCAAATGATCAGGGTGCACTATTATATCTCAAGTGCATGGGGGTGCACAAAACTAAAATCAAGTGCATCAGAGTGCACACAAATCAAAATATGCAACTGTGTGCACAAAATCAACCAAGTATACCTAGGATATATATATATAAATTCTTAACCATGTGCATCTGATGTGCACGGAAAATTAGTGTAGTGCATCCGGTGTACACAACACTCCCATCGAGTGCAGTCACCTCGCACTAAAATCTCAATAAATGCACCTGGAATGCACAAAGCATAAATCAAAGTGAAATTACTGTACATAGAAATCTCATCAAGTGCACCTGGTGTGCACAAAACATAAATTGATCCTCAAATCCTTAAAATACAAAAATCACGGACATCGAGTTGTCCTTCTCCAACGTTTGAGAATGAATGTTTTAGAGAATAAAAACGTAAATCGAACTTAAAGGACATTGAAGTATATTCTCTTCAATGTCAGAAGGTGTTTATACCACCAGAATTGGCATAGCAAGAATTACTACTTTCCGTCTGCCAGGTTCTAACGTGCTCTGTCTCTGAATTCAGGTTCTCCTTGCGGATCTCTAATACCATTGCTTATTTATGCGATCGTCCGGTGAGGAACAACAACACCATTCGTCTTATTGCGGATACATCCCATCACACCTTCTTGACCAGTAGTCCAGTCCTTTGTGACGTAACATGTTGATAACGGAAATCTCTGTCCTCAGCCTATATGCAAACAACTAATACCAGTCCAATCTTATTTATTAAAAATTTCTGGAAGAGAATCCATCAAGTCTTTTACTAAAATTATTTATCCAGCCTGCGCGGAATTAGCACTCATTTCTGAATCCACTTTTTCCCTTGGTAACCACTGTCATTCCTTTTAAATTTTCTCCAGAAAGTGTAGTTGTATGCGTCATCAAATCTTCGGTATCAACTGTGAAGAACAATTGCCCTCTAAACTTCGCACCATTCTCCTGTCCCATAAATCCCTTATATCAATCACTTAAGGAGCGTATCTGCATAGTCACGCGAATTTGCAAGTCATACTTAGTTATGACCCACTCAGAGTCTTTCAAACTCGAAAACACGAATCCGTTACTTCTGATACTCTATAGAGAAATCTGGCTAATCTCACCTTTGAAGACTCGTCCCAATTTGTCGGAGAAAAACTTACTGCATAATCTCTTTCTCAAGCGACTTGCATCTGGTCTGAGCAAGACCCAACGGAAGAAGCTAACTAACTTCCTCGACTTCACCTCTGAGCACCACTATGTATTAAAAGTCCTAACCATCCCACATCTGATCGGCTACGAATCCTTATGGTCCATTTACACTTGTAAACATCGTCTACTTTTAACTTCATGAACTCTGGAAGAAACATCTCAATAACTTCAGCACTGATTGGTATCGCTGTCTGAACAATACGCGACACCACGATCTTCGAAGAGGAGAAAACATCATGTCTCAAGTTGATCTGATCTCTAACAATGACTTTACCATCTGGTGCGGATCCAAAAGAAACTCGCTCCACTATTAAAACTCGATCAAATATAAATAAACGACGTGTATCTATATCATCGAAAATTCACCCCGATAAGACCTTGTCCGAGACAAGTCTGCTCTGACCGTATCTCTAACAGCAGCCCTCTCGGCTCCCATAAACACGGTGATCGAAACAATAAATCATGCACTGACGAAGATATATTAACGGAAGGAATAGAAGGAAGATCTCAAGATATAAATCCTAAGGTAACTTAGGCGGAATATCATATCGTAAATATGCTGCGGAACATATGTTGTAAGTGCACGGCGGCGCCCCGGCCGTCAATCCGACGGCCAAATGCGGAAGCGGTGATAAACTTAAATTTTTCATGAACCGGCACCACCGCGCACTAATACTCGGATCGAACCATTAACTAGTCCTAGCTAACTACAAGATGGGGAAGAGAGATATACCGACTGATCCGAGTCCTCCGGTCTTCTCGTCGCCGTCCGGATCTCCTGCGGAAACTCCGGTCGTCGCCTCCTTGCCGAAAGGGCACCACATCGTCTGCATCTTTTACGGGCTCCCACCTCAATACCGAGGCAACTCGGGCACGAAGCTGGCTAGTCGACGTGCCCAAGGTTTGCTGTAGAATGTGTAGTGCTCAAGTCTCATTTGGGGGTTGTGGAGTTTACCATTTAGTGGAGGAATGATACTTGGAGTTTTGGAGATTGATCTTGTGGGATTTTTGCAACATGAAATGAACCAAAAACCCACCCTCAAAATGTTGGACAGCCCCTCCCCTAATTGGCCGGCCACCATATGCCCAAGGGAGCGAGAGAGAGAGAGTGGAGGTATGTATCAAAAAATAGAGTGAGACTAATAACCCAAGAGAGAGAAAAAGGGTTATCATGAAAAGGAAATGATCACCCACCAAATCCTACACAGCACCAACCAATCATAACCACAAAAGTCAAGTCATCATGACACAAAGAAAGTCAAGCAAGGACAAAGGATGGTGCACCATCATGAAAAAACAATATGCAATCACCACCCTCCACAAATGCTTATTTGCACAAATGCAAATAAGCCCTCCTCCACCAACCTTCGGCCAATGAACGATACAAAGGAAATTGGCCGAAACGGAAAGCAAACTGGCAACTCCAGAAAACCGGTCCAGTAATAAATTACAGGAAAACCCCGATACTGTGCATACACACCCGCATTTGTATTCCGACCGAAATACAAATACAATGAGACAAAGTCTACACTGTACTATACTAGAATCCGGCTTAAACCAAAGCCGGCTAGTATTATCCGTTCGATCCTGATCCGTGCAATACCGCACGTATCTGATCGAACCCTGCCATATATCCATACGGCCTCTAGTACAAACTGTCCGATCCTGATCCGTGCAATACCGCACGTATCTGATCGAACCATGCCATATCTCCATACGGCCTCTACAGCTTTTCGCCCGAAAGCTTGAGTAACTGAATGTGGGGGACTCTAAAGGCTCGTCAACACCTTGGTTGTGGATTTAACCACTAGCACGCCAGAGATATAAGCCAATACGTAACGGGCTACTAGGTATTGACTAAAAGGGACGTCTGTGAGCGAACTCATCCTGACAACCCTACTGAGCCTGTCAGTGACAATATCCGTACAGTCCGGTCCGTTCGTCTATGAGCATCGCATGGCGGGCCTAGGGGGTTGGTAAAAGTCAGACCCCCAAAAGCGGTACAAGTCGTGTCGGAGTGTAGCCCAGAACACCCTGAGATACTACTGGAATACCTACCAGTAAATCTCTTGCCTTGGCCACGGACTTTCCATGTTCTGGCTCTCCTAGACACAGCGCGACCTCACCCCCAATACCGGGAGAGACGAACCCCTGAAGATGCGCTCACTGCCTCCACGTGGCTCGGGACTGTACCCAACTAAAACCTGTTTGCACGTCTCCTTTGAGCGTGGTAGGGTAGTAATCAAAGTACAGTGGGAACTCACATGAGACAAATGACGATCCCCAGGTCGATGAACTAACCTGTACACATGTCACCAGGGAACTGCCATCTGACGTCTGGTATATGACCAACTAGCATGTTCCCGGCGAGTCCTGTCCGGTGTACTCATAAGCCAATGAGCACCTGTATACATCTTAGGCGAACCAACTGACACCAGTGGCTTGTGAGACCGGCCACCGCCCCTCGTCGGGGTCTCGACTGTATACACTAGTCTACTCTGGAGTATCGATGCCCTGTCTCGAAACTCCCACGACTAGGGACCTTTTAAGGATGTGCTTATAGACTACCAGCTCCTACGTATATGATCGCCCTCATACTGCTGGTGGTCAAGCAAGAATCCTAGGGGCTCTATCAACTTGCAATAGTGACCTGTCAGGTCACCTAAAGCAGTACACGATGATAAAGATAAAACAGATAGCATACTATCATCTCGAGTAAGACTGTCCTACCGGGATAGGTCCTCCATCAATCATTGCAATCACGTGCCTGTGATCCAATAATTGACTCTGAGGGCACTATCTCCAACAATCTCCCATTTGCACTCAAGGCTAATTATTGTGATGTCGCATACTCACAGCCCGTGTGATACCGAACACCCAACTCCTCTACTAGTCAGTCTCACAAAACTCGTTTGCGAAACTATTGCGTTCGAGGAATAGCCTCAGTGAGTGGATCCGCCTTGATGTTTCTTTCTATGTCTCTTTATATCTCAAGTTCGCGGAGAAAGCCATCTCCCGAAATGAGTAATACCTGTCTTAGAATGTCTGGATGTCTGATGGGACCTAGCTCATAAATGAACTCCAAATCCAAACTTCTTAGACTGTATCGTCAACTGAATTTAATCAGTATCCTGCGCCATGCCTCCCTCAGTATTGCCTTGGATCACCTGTCCAAAATACTGCCCCTCGTCAGAAGGAAAAATATAACTCTGACAACCTCCTTGTCGTCCATGTCACCTTGGAAGCCTGGAATGATAACTGTCTCCCGAATGAGGCTGTCGTTATCATATCCCTAGAACATCCACTTATGTTCTAAAGCTGCTCCCGACTGTTTCTCCAGGATTGGATCAATGTCAACTTATTGCATCTAGTGCAAGAACAACATCTGGTGTGGTACTTTACATCTCATGATTGACTCAATTGCCTGAGCAAGTGATCTGCCAATCATGCACATCCCTCTCCCCTTTAGTCTGTAAGACACCTTTAGAGAGGGTGACTCCATCACCTGCAGGTACACCACCATACCAGGAGTCGTCCATTCTAATTACTCTTAGAATGCTGTCTAAGTACCCATATTGGGAAACCACCCAAATCTAGATCTAGTAACCAGTATGTCTGATATAATTTCCAAGTCCCATGTGGAGAAACCACTGTGTGACAACCAAAGTATAACCGATCGTAGTATAGGAGTTTCTTTTCCTACTCTGTGTATGTCATCCAAATACCATGACATCACACCCTACTACCTTCTCAACAGATCCATCCCCTATTCTGATGAAGTCAAACCCATGACTGTCATGTCAGAAATAGATGATCTATCTCCGCTATATCTGCTTTAGTCTATAAGTAGACATAAGCCACCTATCTACCAATGCTTCCGCTGCTCCCACCGACTACGACAACCCTCTGGCAGAGTCATATTCATGTACATTTCTAAAACTAGTTTAGAAAGACGCTATACTCATCCTCCTGCCGGGTCTCACAGTCTGGAACAACAGCAATGGAAAGTGTGGGTAAACAAGAACTTCCTTGTCACCGTCCTTGAGGCTACCGGAGTACCTCTCGGGTGCCTGAAGTTACCCACTTTATCTGCGGAGTGGCCAATGGAATGTCAAACCAGATTGAATCTTTAGGTTCCTTATCAAATCTTCAGTAATCGTTTGCGGTTCTGGAATCACTTCCAGTTCTACCATACTCCCACTACTGTTTTCTGAAAAAAAATCCATTTTTAATAAAACTGTGGCGAGTCTAGAACAATATCTCTATTGATCTTCCAGATGGTAGAAAATCAACCCTCGTCATAGCCTGGGTCAACCCACAAACAGCCATTACAGAAACGTGCCTTGAGTTATCCAGAGTCTGGTTTTAAGCATAGGCCGGACAACCCCCCGTACCTTAACATCGTTAAGATATGAACTGTTCTATATCCAATATAGAACCAGAGGCACCGATTTAATTGAACCAGATTCAAATCATGCAGCTGTCTCCAGTGCATGTCAACTAAATGGAAGGAGGCCGATCAGCGTTACTCAACTTAGGAATGCTTCCAATTATGAGTAACCTGAAAGAGAAACAAGATCTCTTTATCATTACTATCAACTGAATACCATACACAAGTATCTACATCTTCGATCGCTTTGAAGAATCCCGATACTTGCTACACCTGGTTCTCTACTTTATTCAAATACCTATAACTTCTCAAAATTCGGACCCTGTGTTTCCACGAAACACCTGTCTAAAAACTAGAGAAGTCATAAGTAAACCGAATATAGTACGAGGACCAACCCCTCTGTCCTGATGGACCCTGGACAACATACAATACTCTGTATAAGTCCCTTGAGTCTGATAACTCATTCACTGTGTGTCGTAGGTTGAAAACTGTACTTATGGTTAAGAAGAATTACACCGCTGTTTAATGCCCCTTACCTAACCATCCACTGATATAGGTAAATGTCATCGACATAATTTCAAAAAGTATATCTCACTCTATGAAAATAGACGTACAGATATATCGATTTGAAATTGGTGCATAACAGCGGATATTCAAAACCAAATACTTGCCGTCCGGCATACAGTCCAGGTGACTTCCTCAAATATCACCGATTACAACGAATCCCGATATAATGAGGATGATCACCCAATTCCCAATAACTTACTCCCACCCATCATCTGTAAAACCATACAGATGTGAGAATCATACCTGGTAAATACATACCCTGGAGTAAGTATCTAATCGGGAAATCAGTTTTCCTTTTAACAGTACACAGTGAAACTGAAACATTGAAATGTTTCGATGGGGTATCCTTGTATTCCTAGTAATGCCTCTTCCTGATTCATGACTGTAACCGTATAGTTCTTTGCCACCTCTCCAAATCCCTTTTATGTCTTTAGTCATTACCTTCTGCACACCCCTTTAGGCCAAATGGTTTTCTTCCTTCCCTACCGTTCGGCACCAGCCTATGGTTTGGAAGAAGACTATCAAATAAGCATAATGGGTGTACTGTCCTAATCCTAGGAGCACTCGCAATGCGAGAGAAGGTGAGGATAAAAGACAACCGAATAAACCTTATTCCTATTTCTCCTGAACCAGAATCCATCCCCGAACTGGAAAAAGTTCCTTTCGAGTTCGTATATAACCATACGATGGAGTATCCAAATAAACTGTGGATCTTCGTAGTGATACGGAGTGTCCTGGAGAAATACAAAGGTGATTTAGTATTGGCGAAGGAATACTTGGTTTGGTCGTGAATAGCAGTCGCAATTTACTTTGCCCTCTTACTAATCCCTTGCTTTGTCTTAACTTAATACCTTCTGCACACCATCGTTAGGCTACTTGGTTTTCTTCATTCCCTACCGGTCGGCACCGGCCTAAGGTTTGGAAGAAGACTATCCAATTTGCGTAACAGGTGTACTACTCCTAAACCAAGGAGTACTCGCAACCGGAGAGGAGGCAAAAGGAAAAGACAACTGAATAGTCCTATTCGTTTTCTCCAGAACCTGAAACCATCCTCGAATAAATTCTTTCGAGTTCGTATCTAACCATACGATGGCTTTGTCCAATGGAAGTGGACGTTCGTAATAATACGGGGTGTCCTGGAGAAAAGGGTAAAAGTGGGAGTGGCAATGAAGTCTGCAACTCTGACAATCTAAAAGCCAGTGTTTAAGAAGGTTCGGTCAACTTGGTCACTGAGTCATAGTCTTAGGGTCGGGTCAATGGTCGCTGCCAAAGAGAGAGAGAAAAGAAACACTCAGCATGCACTCTAACCTAGATCAGAATGGTTACCAATTTATCTAATCTGGAAACCTCCCACTGTACCGTCAAATTCTCCTCCAAACCTGAAAGAAGAATTAGTCGGGGTCACCCGAGGAGTAAACTAACTCATCAGTGGGAATCAGGATCCAACTATCATCACATGATAACGTGACGGAATCCGCTCATGTCATCACACTCCAGAAGGTATGCGCATATCTGGCAAGTTTCAGTTCTTTTGAAACTCCCGATGTGATTTCTGCCCCATGCTCTTATGACCTTGGCGTGAGGTCAAACTATCATAAGTCACATGTCAAGTTCTACCCATCATTGTCCAGGTTAATTTGAACCCACCCGTACATACCCTTGACATAGGCCAAAATAGTAGTACGACTGTCCCAAACCAACGCATCTATCTATGCAACAGATAAATACCTGGCAGCTACCAAACACTATGCCTTGGCGTGAGGTCAAAATGCATAGCTTGAACACTACCGAATATTTAACTGAAATGATGGAAGGCTACGAATGGTTTCTGGCGAAAACCTTTAACGTAATGAACTTGATATCGTTGAAGGAACTGGATAGCTTTTTGAAAATATAGTGACGAAAACCTTTGCTAAAGAGGTCACTCCCAGTGAAGGGATCTTGGCTCTTTTCCCGTAGAATGAGGTGCAGGATATTCCAACTGAATACCACGGTGCAAAGCAAAAGTAATCGGCTATAGTGAAGTCATTGCCCTGACGCAAACTTTTTCTCCAAGGGGTCACTCCCGGTGAAGGGATCTCGGCCCTTGCCTCGTCGACTGAGGAGCAGGATATTCCAACTGAATACCACGATGCAAAACAAAAGTGAACGTCCTTGCAATAACAGCCTTTTGAAAAGTGTTCCAACAACATCAGATTAGGTTTGTTTTTAACTTGCATTGATCCGAATCAACGCAGTCCCATCAATTGATCACACCACAAAGAATGAAAATATACTGATGTACGTATATGCCATCCGCATTCGCCACTGGGTCCCGTCATTACCCGTTAGGTTAGCTAACTAACGACAGAGCGGGGACTGGACTAGCGCGGATGCAAAACATATACAAGATCTACTAATATATATACCAATATATTATATTCGCTCAAGGCGTGATAAAAATGCAACATCACAGAAATGTATAGCATCACAGAACAATACAGATATCTGGGATCCCCGGGTTTCACAGAGCCACTACTGAAACCCGACGTTCCCCTGGTCGTGTGGATAGCCTGTGCAATGAAATCCTAGACCCCTATGGGCGCGGCAAGTTACCCGCCAAAACCTGAAGCGAGGCAGCCCCCTTCAGCAACGTGAATGGACCACCCGGTACTTCACAATATCCGGTAACTTGGGCACCCCTCCTGGGTCAACCTGCACCCCCTACGAGTGCGGCGAATAGCCCGCCAATCCTAGAGTGAAGCCCCCTCCGTCTCAATGCCATGAGATGCAGGCTTGTTGCCCTCTAGAACCCGGCTATCCGTGCACCCCTCCGCGGGGTAATCCTAGTACAGAAAGTAAAATATACATACAATGGGTACATCGACCGCAACCTGGCTGTGCCCCAAAATAATAATACAAACAGGCAGTGACGGCAGTCCACATGTCGGACGCTCGCCCCGCAATATCAAATGTACATAATACAACCACAACTGTACTAGCATTGCATCCAGGCTATCCCCCACGACCGATCCGCAACATCACAGCAAAATACAAAACATCAACGTGAAAGTCACGTTCGCAAATCCATCTAACCGGGCTATAGCAGTTAGACTGGATTTACCGATCAAGTGACATTCACGGTCGCAGATATAATGTAAATACTGTGAACTAATGTGTTTAAAATTTTCCGATCAATCAAATTATAACAAGTGGGCCCCAAGTACTACTGTAGCACGTCAAGAAATTCTGGGCCCAAAATTAATATTCCAAAACCCTTATTTTCAACCCAGAAAGCAACTGAAGAAAATTGATACAGCAAGGACATTAATGTGCGGCGGAACCGCGGCCCAAAAGGGGGTTTGGCCGCGGTTCCGCGCTTTAGTGGTCGAGTTACTGTGTCGAATTTCTACAGTGTGCTTATAACTTCCAGTACATCACTATTTTACAACCTGAAAAAATTTTGGACACCAAAAAATTTCGACAGAAACTGATGCATGAGAAAACGCGGATTTTGGAATTTTTGATCGATCGAAAATGCAAAACACATTAGACAAAGCTAGACTAAGTTAATGGCGAGGCTCTGATACCACTGTAAGTGCACGGCGGCGCCCCGGCCGTCAATCCGACGGCCAAATGCGGAAGCGGTGATAAACTTAAATTTTTCATGAACCGGCACCACCGCGCACTAATACCCGGATCGAACCATTAACTAGTCCTAGTTAACTAAAAGATGGGGAAGAGAGATATACCGACTGATCCGAGTCCTCCGGTCTCTCGTCGCCGTCCCGATCTCCTGCGGAAACTCCGGTCGTCGCCTCCTTGCCGGAAGGGCACCACATCGTCTGCATCTTTTACGGACTCCCACCTCAATACCGAGGCAACTCGGGCACGAAGCTGGCTAGTCGACGTGCCCAAGGTTTGCTGTAGAATGTGTAGTGCTCAAGTCTCATTTGGGGGTTGTGGAGTTTACCATTTGGTGGAGGAATGATACTTGGAGTTTTGGAGATTGATCTTGTGGGATTTTTGCAACATGAAATGAACCAAAAACCCACACTCAAAATGTTGGACAGCCCCTCCCCTAATTGGCTGGCCACCATATGCCCAAAGGAGTGAGAGAGAGAGTGGAGGTATGTATCAAAAAATAGAGTGAGACTAATAACCCAAGAGAGAGAAAAAGGGTTATCATGAAAAGGAAATGATCACCCACCAAATCCTACACACCACCAACCAATCATAACCACAAAAGTCAAGTCATCATGACACAAAGAAAGTCAAGCAAGGACAAAGGATGGTGCACCATCATGATAACACAATATGCAATCACCACCCTCCACAAATGCTTATTTGCACAAATGCAAATAAGCCCTCCTCCACCAATATTCGGCCAATGAACGATACAAAGGAAATTGGCCGAAACGGAAAGCAAACTGGCAACTCCAGAAAACTGGTCCCGTAATAAATTACAGGAAAACCTCGATACTGTGCATACACACCCGCATTTGTATTCCGACCGAAATACAAATGCAATGAGACAAAGTCTACACTGTACTATACTAGAATCCGGCTTAAACCAAAGCCGGCTAGTATTATCCGTTGGATCCTGATCCATGCAATACCGCACGTATCTGATCGAACCCTGCCATATATCCATACGGTCTCTAGTACAAACTGTCTGATCCTGATCCATGCAATACCGCACGTAACTGATCGAACCGTGCCATATCTCCATACGGCCTCTACAGCTTTTCGCCCAAAAGCTTGAGTAACTGAATGTGGGGGGCTCTAAGGACTCGTCAACACCTTGGTTGTGGATTTAACCACTAGCACGTCAGAGGTATAAGCCAATACGTAACGGGCTACCAGGTATTGACTAAAAGGGACGTCTGTGAGCGAACTCAGCCTGACAACCCTACTGAGCCTGTCAGTGACAATATCCGTACAGTCCGATCCGTTCGTCTATGAGCATCGCATGGCGGACCTAGGGGGTTGGTAAAAGTCAGACCCCCAAAAGCGGTACAAGTTGTGTCGGAGTGTAGCCCAGAACATCCTGAGATACTACTGGAATACCTACCAGTAAATCTCTTGCCTTGGCCAAGGACTTTTCATGTTCTGGCTCTCCTAGACACAGCGCGACCTCACCCCCAATACCGGGAGAGACGAACCCCTGAAGATGCTCTCACTGCCTCCACGTGGCTCGGGACTGTACCCAACTAAAACCTGTTTGCACGTCTCCTTTGAGCGTGGTAGGGTAGTAATCAAAGTACAGTGGGAACTCACATGAGACAAATGACGATCCCCAGGTCGATGAACTAACCTGTACACATGTCACCAGGGAACTGCCATCTGACGTCTGGTATATGACCAACTAGCATGTTCCCGGCGAGTCCTGTCCGGTGTACTCATAACCCAATGAGCACCTGTATACATCTTAGGCGAACCAACTGACACCAGTGGCTTGTAAGACCGGCCAACGCCCCTCGTCGGGGTCTCGACTGTATACACTAGTCTACTTTGGAGTATCGATGCCCTGTCTCGAAACTCCCACGACTAGGGACCTTTTAAGGATGTGCTTATAGACTACCAGCTCCCACGTATATGATCGCCCTCATACTGCTTGTGGTCAAGCAAGAATCCTAGGGGCTCTATCAACGTGCAATAGTGACCTGTCAGGTCACCTAAAGCAGTACACGATGATAAAGATAAACCAGATAGCATACTATCATCTCGAGTAAGACTGTCCTACCGGGATAGGTCCTCCATCAATCATTGCAATCACGTGCCTGTGATCCAATAATTGACTCTGAGGGCACTATCTCCAACATATGTATGGTACGTCACTCTGCTTAGTACCTACTCCATCAACAAAGGTCATCCTATATAACGAAAGTTCGGGTATAAGACCCCCAAAGTCAAGTCTACGTCCTATAAGGTTAAGTCCAGGTAACAAAATGTATTCCCAGACTCCATATAGTCAACCTAGACTCGAACAATGGTTAAACTAAACGTTCTGATACCAACTTTGTCACGACCCAAATGTGGCACGTGACCGGCACTTAAATCACGTGACATCTAAAGACGCCGACGCGGTTCAAGTAAGTCGAAACCCGGAATCTAAACCCTTTCGAAAATATTGGAGGTGAGTTTAAAATAGTCATCCGATGAAATCAATCTTAAAAATAACATTTGATTTTAACTAGGCGTATTGAAAAACATTTATGACATTTTGAAACTTGACATCACCTCCTTTGCATTTTATAAAAACCTGACACAACATAATAAAATAGCATCCCAACGGAAGCTAGTCTCCACGTCCAAACGATGGAGCAAACAACAATCTAAATCAGAAATCGACTTCAAAGGGTGCGACATCATCACACATAAACTCTAAGTCTTACTTCTAAGTCCATAATATACCACTTATAAGTTGATGGAGTTTTCACTAGATACAAGAATATATGAATAATCAAGAGTGAGTATAATACAAAAATAATCCACTTACCAATCAATCCCTGAAAAGAATGTGTGCCCAAGCCGCTGATAATCCAAGCGGTGAAACTTGTAAGAAACTGTGGCACAACGGGGATGAGTTGCCAACTTAGTGAATAAAAGTACATCTAAAGGTAGAAATCGAAATGCAAGACGATACCTAGGTCATAAGTATAGTACAATCATAATCTGTACCAATATACTATATGATCTGCATATGTGCAATACTAACTATCATGCAATCCTAAGTATAATATCTCAATGTTATATGAGTCAAAATCATGAATTCAATAGTTCGTGTTGGAATCTCTTTTTGTATATAAATGTCTGTTCAAAATATATGCATGTACTGTCCTCCTGATCAGTCCTAGTGGAATCCACTAATAATATCTAACTGTGTACCTCATGATAATGCTCATATCAATACATACATAGATGTCCAGTATCGACATCAAAATCCGAAATCTCTCGTGTCTATCATCGACACGTAAATACAGATATCGTCGACACCACCTCAATAGATGATCGCCAACCGATATCCTGGCTACGATCAGTATCCCCTGGATATCTGTCGTGCCCAATCATTTGTATTTCCGGTCAGTATCCCCTGGATATCTGCCGTGCTCGTTTCTATTTCCGGTCAGTATCCCCTGGATATCTGCCGTGCTCATTTCTATCTCCGGAATCGAGTATCCTCATTAGCCTCCCCGCCAATAATGCGGCTATCCTACCCCTCGGCCCCGACCGGGTCTACCATCTATCCAACTGCATGCCCACCAACTCAGTCTGGATAACTTGTAAATCCGTAACCGTATGAACACCAACTCGGTTCGGAATAAAATCAGAAAACACAAAACTCATGGTGGACGTTTTAACTCATCATATCAAAATATCAAGTACGGAATAAGAAACTTGCATAGATTGTATTGATGATATATTATATATATACATATATAACAGTGTCCCATACCACCGATATATATCATCAAGAGTAAAATACCTAGAAACTCCAAAGAATCAAATACAACATTTATATTAGTAATATTCGTAATTTACAAAAGTAATAAAGAAGACTACATAATTATATCACATATACATAAATTTCAATTCTACTGTGACATGGTACTAATGATGTGTAGTGCATATGCGTCTGTGCTCGTGCAACATGGCAATCATTAGTATTTGTGAAAGTGTTCTACGGTGTAACAAGCTATTTATTTTAATACATATATAACAATACGGTTCTACAGTGACATGGCAGTACCAATGAGGTGTAGTGTAACATACATTCACGTGCTTGTGCAGCATAATACTCATTAGTATTTGTACAGTGTTCTATCAGAGTGTGCGTAACGCATAAACGTATAATATTGATAATATAATGCAAACCTATAAAGTAATCTAAACGTAATTATTGTAATTACTTGCTATGAGCTATACCATTATCTTTAGAAATGATCGAAACGTTAAGTTTGAAATAAGAAAGCTGCCCTAGATTTAAATAGATATCCGTTTTAGAAACTGGCACGCATCCTTGTATTTTTATTTAAAAGACAAACGAATCGTAGTTTTTAAAAGAATATAGCTCACACAAGTATTACATCCTAAAACAGAATATAATCTAACTCTACGAGTCAAAGTATAAATTGGCCGTTATTCGGTATACAAAGTTCATCATTTCCAAGACGTATAAATCCTTGTATCATATCTCATCATATCACTGTATCTGTATCATCTCAAGTATAGCGTGATTCCTCATACAAACCCATCAAACCATATCCATATCGTATCACTGTATCTCATCTATAACTATGCATGAAACTGTATGAACTTGAAGGACATACTAGATGCGATACTATATAAATATCTGGAATAAATACTAAACTAATTAGATATCATAATCCTATTTGTAAGGTTGTGGGGGTGCTATAGGCCATCCACCCGACTTCCCCAGTAGATGTAAATCTACTCACCAACTTAAGAGCTCGCTGAATCCACGCTGGTACATCGCCAACTCCGTCTCGGAATCCTCGAATCGTACCTATATTCGTATTTAAATTGCATTGATGTAAATATCATATCGAAAACCAAAACAACAAGCTAAACTCCCATAGGTTAGAACCTACATCACACTTAGCCCAAAAATGTCAATATAATTCTTTCGTTAACATATAGACGTTAACGTTTCAGCTGCCGCATCAAAATACGAAAACTCTGTATCGTAATTATCTAAAATTTGATAAAACCATTTTTAAATCTTTCCCAGATTTTACTATGTAAATAATTAGATACCACAAATAATACAGAGACTTATAAAATACCAACTCAAAGCTACAGAAGAAGAATCAACACCAAAATTCCCACAGGGGGCCGGTGTCGCCGGATTTCAAGGGTGCCTCGCCGGATCTTGAATGGTGTTTGGGGCTCAGGTTTTAAGTGAGGGCTTCTAATAGGCTCATTATACTTTTGGTCTTGCTACTTTTTCTAGTGATTATACCTATTAGTTCCAGATTCACTTTCTGTAGTTAAATTATCACAAAATCCTAGTTTAAGATACTGCACCACAAAACATACTACGTATCGTATATAAAATTTTACCCTAATTTGACATTAGCTTACAGATTTAACCCACTGAACATTTAACTTATTTAAACAATACAAAACATACCCAAATCACCTACAGAGAGATACCCTAAAAAGTACAACACCCAACTTTCCCACAAAACCGGCGAGCTCGGATTTTTCCTTGATGTCGTCGGCCAAAATTCGAGGGGATGGGTTCGTCTTCCTATGGTTTATTCTAGGTCTAGTCTATAAGATTATGGCACTGTTTGGGTTTTCTAATTTACATTTAAACTATAGCAGATCCAATATCTGTAGGCTAATGATCACAAATACACAGTTTTTATAACACTGCATAGAAAACAGATTTAAACCTTTACTAAACTTTTAAGGATGAATGGAATTATACGTATGGAGATTATGTATAAGAAAATCCTGCTCAAGACATGCTTGTAGAAGCATCTAGAGTTGTAATGGATTCTAAGATGATGGTATGCACAATTTGATAAAGAAACTCCTTGCTCTCACTATTTTGGTATGAACACTTAGAATTTTTTTATTGGTTTGGAGTTGAAGAAGGTTTGGTTTCAGTTGGAATTGCTATTGAATTCTTTATGTGTTATGTGTAAATAAAGTGAGAAGATATGTAGAGAAAGCATGTGGTGTGTGATGAGAGAGGGGTGGCATGAGAGGAAGGAGGTGGCGTCACTTGATGAAGCATGAGTGATTCAAGCAAGGGGGAGGTGGAGAGATGTGAGAAAAGGTGAGGGTATGTTGAGGTTGAGGGTTTAAACTTAGGTTAACATAAACTCTACCATTATAGAATTTCAAAATGAAAGAAAACCTTTTTTTGACATAATTTAGTTGATAAGATATAAAAGATATATAATAGTTAGTCTATTACTTAAAGGTCATTAGCTTAATTAAAAAATCCAATATCATGTTAAAACAATTAAATATATCATTTTTAAATGATATCACACTTTTATTTACATTTATCAAAATAATTACATTTTTCGGATATGATTCCGATACTAAATTTCATAAGCGATATCACCTCCGTAAAAATATCAATTTCGTTATTTTATAATAAAGATTTATAATTAAATCTTCTTAATTTTCCAAAATGTTACAGAAATGTTACACCGAGAGAGACGAATCCTATTTAACCGCCACTGCTTCCAAGTGGTTCGGGACTACACCAACTGCTACATGTTTGCACGACTTCTTTGAGCCGTGGTAGGGTAGTAATCTAAGAACAATGGGAAGACACTCGAGGCGGAGTAGCAGTGTCAAGTCGATGGACTAAGCTGTACTCATGTCACCTGGGAACTGCTACCCGACGATATGTATAATACCCAACAACAGCTCCCAACGAGTCCAGTCCAGTGTACTCATAACCCAATGAGCACCTGCATACTATCTCAAGTACGGCGTACTAATGGCTGTGGGACAGACCATCTCCACTGCTGGGATGAGAAGCGTATACACTAGTCTACTCTGGAGTATCGATGCCCCATCTCGATAATCCAACGACTAGGGACCTGTATAAGGATGTGCTTATAGACTACCTATCCCCCACTAGTGTGACTGCCATCACAACGCTGGTAATCAAGCAAAGATCCTAAGGGCTCTACTAATATCTATAACCAATATGCTAAAAGAAACACATGCACATATTGAGGTAGAAACAAACCAGGTAGCATACTACCATTTTGAGCAAGACTGTTAATATAACTGTGAATATCCCAAGCTTACATTAAGTAATATACAAACCAGTATGATACAATAATGGCTTCTAGGGCATATATCACTAACAGTGAGTCATAAGGTTTAGTGAGACAAAACAATCTAATAGCTTCTCTACATCACCTAGGCTACTTGGATTAGCGAACCATTTACCCTAATTACCTCGGTTTAGAGGTTGGAGCTCGAAGCACAAACTCTCTGGTGGATCATCTTTGACACGAGAAGGCCGATCATGCAACCTTCATCCATTCACCGAGGAGCCAATGAGAGGAGGACAAGAAGACCCGAACCGGTTCTAGGAGGTATAACATTCTTACCGAGTAGTTAAAACTCCTAGATAGTTTATTTAGTTAAGGTTTTAGTATAGATCCTGGAGTTAGCCGGTGTTGCGTAGTTCGTTAAAATCATTTTTTGAAAATTCCATCTCCCCGCGAACCCACGGGGTGCGCGACATCGGCTTACAGTGGTATCAGAGCCTATAAAACCTTAACTATCTAGTTAGCAAGTAATTAGAAATTCGATCGTTGGAAAAATTCCAAAATCACGATCAAACCCATGTTTCTGTCGATTTTCAAAACTGATCTAAAAATTATTTCAGAGACCTTAAAAATATAAGCAGGGTTTTCTAAGAACAATCAAGTAAAACGAGATCGTATCTCGCCAAGACCGTCGCGGAAGCACGGCGAAACAGTGCGTTTCGCCATAGTTCCGCGGCTGAGTCGAGGCCGAGTTGATTCGGTTTTCTTCTATGGGTTTATTTTCTGGAATTATGATTTTAGGAATATTTGGTTTCTACCCAGTATTGTTTGTGTGCTGGATTGTACATGGAGTAGACTCGGATTTGGCTTATCGATCGAAATTCTAAGTGTAACATTTCAGAAAAATAAAATATTTTTTTGGGAATTTTTATAATTAAATAATAAATATATTGAATATTTTAATATTGCGGTATAATTAAATACCGTTAAATTGGGAAAAAATTGGAAAATTATGGAAATTATTGAAAAGAGGGTGCTTTATGTGATTTATGCAAATTATGAATTTTTATGATTAATTATTCCATTTTATGGCTTATCGCGATTAAATATCGCTAATTGTACATTAAGCTAGTTTTGTGCACATGACATCCACCATGTCACATTTTGGCACTTGTTACATTTTATAATGGCTTTCTCTTCATTTTTATTTCATGGTTGTGGATTTTAATGTGAGTGAGAAAAAGAAAAGAAAATATTAAAGTAAGAGGTATGGGCATGAGAGAGAGAGAGGGTGAGGGGTCAACCTAGCATGGCTCTCATTTTGTTTTCATTCATTCTTCATCCCCTTCATCTTTTCCTCTCCTCCCTCACTCCCATGGCAGCACTTCATCTCCCCCTCCTCTTCAACCCACAAAACACCATCAAATATACACCAAAACCCTTCACCCATTTCACAAAAAATGTGCTCAAGCCCATTAGCAACACTTTGGACAAAGAAAAATCCAATTTTGAAGACTTGGGGCAACTCAAGAAAATTCTTGAGTTGCCAAATGAGGTAATTTCTGCACCATCATTATAGTATTTCGATTCCTTAAGTATCCATACAAGTTTAGAATCGATATTGTGTAGTTTAGCTAATTTTGAACATTCCAAGATAGGGATTAGGGTTGAATTGATTCCAAAAGTGCAATTGATGTGTAATTAGGGACTACGACCCCTATAGGGATGGTATAGTGGGCTAAAACATAGAGTAAACCCCTAATTCCCAAACTTAGAAACTCCGATATTGTATTTTGATAACTGCTGTGATGAAGTTTTGTGATCTGCTATAACCCGGGTGACCTGAAAAATATTTAGCGAAGACTGAGAGATGTGTAGGCAACCTAGAACCTATACCCAAAACCTGAGCCCCCTGGACTTTTCCTGGCCGCAAATTTACTCTTTTTGGCAGCAATTGCGGCCTTGGTGTGAGCAAATTGGCTCGTGCTTGTTCTGTGGCTCCTATGTCAGCAAACTAGACCCCTCCCATATGCAAAATTGGCTAATTTCACCTAGGGTAAAGTCTGGAGCATGTTTTCCAAGTTTCTGGTTTCATTTTGTGGCTTTTAATGAATTAGGATTTGGTATTTGTTATTATGTTCCATCGTGTGGCGTTTCAATGCCAACGACTAGGGTTATTGGTTGTGTTTTTCATACGAGACTATAGGTTTTAACCTTTCGGTGTTTCGTGCGACCTTTTGGTTTTCGTGCGTGATTTCGTTTACGATGCTATATGTAATATGTAGGTACCTCACGAGGACTTCGAGACGACAAGCAAGCGCGTGGCGACATCGGCATCGGCAAGCGAAGATAAGGTGAGTAGATTTATATGTACGGGGGAAGTCGGGTGGATGGCGTATAGCACCCCCGCAATTTCATAAGATTTTGATGTGAAGTGGTATAGATATACATATATGGGTTATTGTGAGATATGAACCTTAGCAAGAAAAGCATTAGGAGATCATGGGATAGTGTTAGCGAGATTTGAAGAAAGGGATTTAGTTGGGTTCTTAGTCGTAAACCCTAGAGTAAGGTTGACAAACGCACGCGTGCATACACGGGATATTGTTTGGGTGCATATGTTTATATGTATGTATATATATGGATGCGTTGGTGTATATATATGTATATACATACACTTATATTCAGTAGATGAGGATAGTATATGGTATTTGGAGATGAGTCGATGAGGATTAGGCATGGTGCCATGAGATCGGTGGTGTGATTTGGTTCGTACTAGGAGATACGACATGATAGTATAACGGATCTTTAGGCGATGTGTTTCAGACACACGTACATATATTGTTGATGGTATCAGCTTGTACTAGACTTAGATCTTTATCCCAGTTCATGACATATGATGATAAGGATACCAGATGAGTAATGAGATAAATATGATATTTGACCCGTACCCACATTTGGGATGCCGTACGATAGATTTACCATACGAGATATAGTTATGAAGTTAGATTCACACTCTTGACTCGAGGATGTCATATTATTTATTGTATCGTACGTGATACTATTGAGGCGAGATCACCGACTACTAGATATATATATAGATCGACTCAGACTTAGGTGCATTCCCTCACCCTTTTGACTGGGCTCGAGTCATACTCATTTTCAAAAGTGGAGAATTGTGAGTAATTTAAATACCAAACTGTATGACTCGTATATTGGGTAGGTATATTTTCAGTGTTGTTGTTACTACATCACTTTCTGTATATTCATGATGTTTCATCGCATTGCATGCTTGTACATATGTTATTTGTAATTATTATGAAACCCTGCTGTCAGGACACCAGCACCATTACCGATGATGAGTATGTTCCACATACACCTACTTGTCGGCTCACACGCATCATCATCGGTAATTGCCATGTCACGTACACTTTAGAGAATAATATTTCATTGACATAGCTTGCTAGCTGATAGTTGCAATATGTTATAGCTTTCATATGCTAGTTTAACTATTGCATTCATTGCATGATATCAGATGCATTCATATATTCATTGGTTATGCAGTATTATAGAGATTTATGTCAGTTTTCACTGTTTATTGACATGGTGATTTGATGATTTCGGATCCTTCTTGAGATTTTCTGGATTTGGAAACAGCATGTGAAAGTTTATTAAACTGATGAATTGTTTTAAAGAGAAAGATGCGGCTTTCCTTGATATGATGAGTATTGTCCACCATGATGTTTTCTCGGTTCTGAGATGGTTTTCGAGACCCGATTCGAGGAGTTGGATGAACCTTCTGCGGGTACATGGTGGACCCGGTATGGTACCTAGGGGCAAGAAGCTCGAGTTGTAGACGATGAGCCCGGCAGGGGCAGACTGCCTACCGGTGATTGTTTGGCGCGACGGATATCCGGAGGATACCGTTCGTGGTCGTGAGATTGATGATATGGGCCGATCCGGATCGACGGAGCCCGAGGTATTGAGATTTGAGACACTGAGATATTGAGATTTGATGATGCAGGCCAGTCTGGATAGCCGGAGCCTGATATATTGAGATATTGAGATTTATGTTTTGTCTCGATTCTTGAAACTGATTTCTCTGTTGATTTCATTGATGATACTCGATTTATATACATACAGAAATATCATTAAATAAAGAAAACAGTTGTCTCATTCATGATGTATTCTGTTTCCATTAGTAATGCATTCATACATCATATATCTGATATGTTGCTATCTGAGTTACTGATACGAGCATGTGGTATTGCACTTATGTGTAGATGGATCAGGATATTTATTTGAGGATATTACTTGATATGATCTAGGATAGCGTGATACATTCGATTTCTGCTCTGTGATATTTTCTACTCACAAGTTGGCAACTCACCCTCGTTGTGCTACAGCTTCTTGCAGGTTTTGCCGTATAGGTTTCTTGACGGCTTTGCTGGCTCACTGCTTCCATTACGGGTGATTGCTTTGGTAGGTGGGTTCACTTGCATCGTGACCGCCATTGTACATTTATTATTTCAGTTGTATCTAGTAAACTCTATCAACCAGACTTGCATATTTGATAGACATAGAAGACCAGTGTTTATTCTTTCGAACTTAGAGTCGCACTTGTATTATTATGGTTTTCTGGTGGATATGGGCTTTCTTTTGAGTTTGATTCTCGCCCTTCGGCGTTGTATATTATATTACATTGCATGGTTTTGTCCGCCGGTTGGCGAAGAGCTAGCTCCCGCTTGGGGATGCCTTTATTCATTATATATGCTTTATCAGGTTTGGTACCCATTTGGGGCCAGTATTTACAGCGAAACTCTGCCGAAATTTTTAGAAAAGACTTGAGATTTTAAAAAAATGCATACCTCGGCTTATGTTGTTAAACTTCTTGCTTTAAAATTGGTTTTTCCTTCACTCCACTGCTTTAATTGGTTTTGATTTCTGGGTTTTGGCTTACTTAGATTGCGTACGTCTCGAGACGTTTCGTAATTTAGGTGCCTGTCATGTTCCGTACTTTTCGGGACGTGACAAAGTTGGTATCAGAGCGTTAGGTTTTACCTTCTTAGTGTAGGATGACCCTTGGTTGATTGAGTAGGTGACTCAAGTAGTGTGCGTACCGTGTGTATGTTCCGCGACATACTTACGATACGCTAGTTCGCTTAAGAAGACTTAGGATTTACATTTCCTTGCACAACATTATATTCATTCTTATGATCTATCCTCATCGGTACCAGTTATGGTTTTGTTACCACGATTACACGGGAAGAGAGAGCTACGGCTAGAGTTGCGTCAGCACGAGCTCGTCATGGACGAGGACTGACCAGGGCATGATTCCAGGGACATACGATTTGCATAGACGCGTCGTTTAGTTGTGTTTTCGCGCCATGAGCGTTTGATGGATCGCTTCTATGAGATTTCTCGGACGTGCAGATCAGCACAAGAGGATTTGGGCTACCGCTAGAGGCCAGCCAGGATGTGTGACCGTCAATACACCGATTATCTTGATGATTGAGGCACTGTTCAGCGTACGGACGAATGAGCCAGTTGCTGCTGCGAATGATGAGATATCGCCCCAGATGTTTGAAGCTAATGTCGCACGAGTTATACTTTGAGATATGATAGAAGATCGCTAGTCACCAAAGATGGAAGACTAGGATATGTGATTCATTGCCTACCCCGATACGAGGTCATCAGATTGATTGATTCCAGCTAGAGACGACTTCACGCAGGTACGTTGAGAGTCAATAGAGACGATCGAATGTCAGGAAACCATTTTCCAAGTTTATGTATTCGGAAAGAAATGCAAGTAATTTTACGGACCCTCTAGAAGAATGAAACCCTAACTCGATATAATGACCATGAGAACGCTTCAAAACCTTAGGGTTTACAGCAGTTCAGCGGTACCATTAATGAGGCTTGGGTTTGCCCTTCTACGGTTGGTCCATAGGTGTTGTGGCATATATTCGATACTACTAAACTGTACTCAAGATGTTGAGCTCTTGGGGGATTATGGAACCTTGACGAATCGATCGAAAAGTTCGACATCATTCGGATATCATGTGATGGGATACATTGCTTGGGAGGCTCCAGATACGAGTATAGCCATTGGAGCGTAGTCCATGCAGCCACAAAGAGACGAGTCCGAAGCAGTCGACATTAGAGAAAAGTGGAGTAAGAGGTTCGTACGAGACGGCGTTCCACTCCACTGACACCAGAGATTTGATACGTATGCAGAGGCGTTGGATATGGATATATCTTCCAGAAGAAGTCGCGATGAGTATGCAGCCATTCCGGAACAAGGAACAGTTAGTAAAGGACGATGACTTCTGGGCAGTTCGGCAAAAGCAAGATTTGGGAAAGACCTCGACATGACCTTTCTGTGATACTATACGAAAATACTTGGACTCAGGAGTGGTCATATTGTGCACACCCAGTAGGCCAGAGTTCGGCATCGTCGACGAGATAGTTGGCCAGAGATCTTTAGAGGATGTTCCAGAGCGGGATTGTTTTCGTCGTCATTCCATAATTCGCCGTTAAGCCGAGGAGCTATGCACTTAGCAATCTGCAGTAAAAGAAGAGAGCCTAAGGGCACCAAACGACATGCCACGAACAGTAGGCAAGTAGATATCTTGCTCTGCTAGCATTGGATGCACCGACACCTTCTCTACTTTGAAGGAGGATATATCGACGATGGTATTTATGATTTGGGATTTGGGATTCGATTATCACGTATCCGTCACCTTAGATTTCGGTATTTTGGGTGATCTATTCGCATGATTTAGTCTTGATGACTGAGTTTCAAGATATTTGTTTTCGTGCACCATGATTGCACCTACTAGGTATTCATATTTTGTGCATAGTTATTATACTTAAGATATGCTTTATACACCGTTGTGTTGATTTATGATTTGTGCACAGTATCACACTTGATATCGTTTTGTGCCTTGGCTGCACATGTTTATGATTTCATGGATTTCATACAGTTGGGCTGATTTTGTGCATATGGTACGCATTCGATTTGGTTTTTTCACTCGGTATAGTTCATATATGCTTGTAGTGCATTGAAACATATTTTGTGCACCATAGTTGCACCTGACCTTGTTTTGATGTCATTTGAGATATTGATTGTGATTTCATGCCTAGGGCATGCATATGATTTGACTTATGCTTTCGGCATAGTTTTCATGCACTTTTAGTATTTTAATTTGCTTTTGTGCACGTTGATGCACATGGTTGGGAGATTATATACCACGGTATACCTGATTTGGATTTGGATTGAAATGTGTTGTATACCGTCGATTTCGATAGTGATACTCGATATTTGTTTTGTGCACCCTGTGCACCTGATTGGATTCTTGCACATATTTGACGCGCTGGATTTGATTTTGCGCATGTTCGGCGCTTGATATTGGATTTCATGATTTCGTGCATGTTGAATGCACATGATTTAGACTTTATTCGTGCATGATGGATGCACCTGATTGGATTTTCGCGCATGTTGGGTGCATGTTATGAGATACGATTTTGGTGCACACCAGATGCACTAAATCGGGATTCTTCGTGCATATCAGATACACCTGATATTACTGTCAGGCACACCCGTTGCCCTTGACAGATGTTTCGTGCACACCCGATGCACTTAGATGTTGTTTCTGTGCACATGTATAGCAATTCATGGGTTTCAATTTCCGTGCGCCCCAGACGCACGTAGCATTCATATGCACATTTTGGGGTTGATTTCTTATGGAGCAGTACGTTTTTATGATATTTGCTATTTGTTTTCGTACTTAGCAGGACTAGTCAGAGAACGGTACCTGGATATATTTTGCATGTATTGATAGTTATCGAAGGAATTTCCAAAAAGGGAGCTATAGTCTCAGTATTTACCTACGTGTCTGATATGACACGAAATGTTTAAAACAAGGAAAACCTTCTAAATTATTTTCAAAAACGGTGGGACGTACATATTAAACAAAGGATAAGTCTGTATATATATTTATTTTCTTACAATAGACGTCTGCCACTGTGCCGCGATACGCGCATCGCACAGCAACATGAAGGGTTTGGCATGCATTTCCTTTAGATGGTTACATGTATAGTTTTGATGTATATCATATTGGTTTTCGTATTGGATTTGACATTTGTGTCTTCACCAAGACTCTGATGCTTGCGGGATGCTTGACGAAGTTTTGATTTTGAGTTATCTTCTCTTTGTTCATGCGCATGCATTGCGCTATGATGCGTCTTATGTATTGATGATTTCGGAGCCCCGACCACTTGGACTTTTTACTGAAATGTTTTAGTATTTGAGGGGTTTAAATTTAAATTCGGAGACCAAATTTCTTTAAGGGGGAAGATTGTAACATTTCAGAAAAATAAAATATTATTTTTGGGAAATTTTATAATTAAATAATAAATATATTGAATATTTTAATATTGCGGTATAATTAAATACCGATAAATTGGGGAAAATTTTGGAAAATTTTGGAAATTACTGAAAAGAGGGTGCTTTATTCGATTTATGCAAATTATGAATTTTTATGATTAATTATTCCACTTTATGGCTTATCGCGATTAAATATCGCTAATTGTACATTAAGCGAGTTTTGTGCACATGACATCCACCATATCACATTTTGGCTCTTGTTACATTTTATAATGGCTTTCTCTTCATTTTCATTTCATGGTTGTGGTTTCTAAAGTGAGAGAGAGAAAGAAAAGAAAATATTAAAGTAAGAGGTATGGGCATGAGAGAGAGAGAGAGGGTGAGGGGTCAACCTAGCATGGCTCTCATTTTGTTTTCATTCATCCTTCATCCCCTTCATCTTTTCCTCTCCTCCCGCACTCTCATGGCAGCACTTCATTTCCCCCTCCTCTTCAACCCACAAAACACCATCAAATATACACCAAAACCCTTCATTCATTTCACAAAAAATGTGCACAAGCCCACTAGCAACACTTTGGACAAAGAAAATCCAATTTTGAAGACTTGGGGCAACTCAAGAAAATTCTTGAGCTGCCAAATAAGGTAATTTCTGCACCATCATAATAGTATTTCGATTCCTTAAGTATCCATTCAAGTTTAGAATCGATATTGTGTAGTTTAGCTAACTTTGAAAATTCCAAGATAAGGATTAGGGTTGAATTGATTCCAAAAGTGCAATTGAGGTGCAATTAGGGACTATGACCCCTGTAGGGATGGTATAGTGGGCTAAACCATAGAGTAAACCCCTAATTCCCAAACTTAGAAACTCCGATATCGTATTTTGATAACTGCTGTGATGAAGTTTTGTGATCTGCTATAACCCGGGTGACCTGAAAAATATTTAGCGAAGACTGAGAGATGTGTAGGCAACCTAGAACCTATACCCAAAATCTGAGACCCCCTGGACTTTTCCTGGCCGCAAATTTACTCTTTTTTACCGCAATTTGCGGCCTTGGTGCGAGCAAATTGGCTCGTTCTTGTTCTGTGGCTCCTATGTCAGTAAACTAGACCCCTCCCATATGCAAAATTGGCTAATTTCACCTAGGGTAAAATCTGGAGCATGTTCTCCAAGTTTCTGGTTTCGTTTTGCGGATTTTAATGAATTGGGATTTGGTATTTGTTATTGTGTTCCGTCGTGTGGCGTTTGAACGCCAATGACTAGGGTTATTGGTTGTGTTTTGCATGCGAGACTATAGGTTTTAACCTATCGGTGTTTCGTGCGACCTTTTGGTTTTCGTGCGTGATTTCGTTTACGATGCTATATATGATATGTAGGTACCTCACGAGGACTTCGAGACGACAAGAAAGCGCGTGGCGGCATCGGCATCGGCATCGGCAAGCGAAGATAAGGTGATTAGATTTATATCTACGGGGGAAGTCGGGTGGATGGCGTATAGCACCCCCGCAATTTCATAAGATTTTGATGTGAAGTGGTATAGATATACATATATTGGTTATTGTGAGATATGAACCTTAGCAAGAAAAGCATTAGGAGATCATGGGATAGTGTTAGCGAGATTTGAAGAAAGGGATTTAGTTGGGTTCTTAGTCGTAAACCCTAGAGTAAGGTTGACAAACGCACACGTGCATACACGGGATATGGTTTGGGTGCATATGTTTATATGTTTGTATATATATGGATGCGTTGGTGTATATATATGTATATACATACACTTATATTCGGTAGATGAGGATAGTATATGGTATTTGGAGATGAGTCGATGAGGATTAGGCATGGTGCCATGAGATCGGTGGTGTGATTTGGTTCGTACTAGGAGATACGACATGATAGTATAGCGGATCTTTAGGCGATGTCTTTCAGACATACGCACATATATTGTTGATGGTATCAGCTTGTACTAGACTTAGATCTGTACCCCAGTTCATGACATATGATGATAAGGATACTAGATGAGTAATGAGATAAATATGATATTTGACCCGTACCCACGTTTGGGATGCCGTACGATAGATTTACCGTACGAGATATAGTTATTGTAATGCCTTAGATTTCGGTTAGTGTTCGTTTAGACGTTAATGCGGGTTTACTGTAAAAAGTTTACCAATTCGGGTTCCTCACATATTATAACATTTAATTAATAATTTATTATTATTTGTTATAAGCATGCACGCACGTGTGCACGTAAATGTTAGTTTTGTTTGTGCTAATTTTGTTCTTAGCAACCTTGACACTTAACCTAATCCTTTGTTTATCCAAATCTTTTCTTTAATCCAATCCTTAACCCTGATTCCTTAGATCTTTTGTGAGAAGAAATGGAGATATTTGTTTGGATGATAAGGTGGCATAGTGACTTGTATGAAAGCATTAAATGGGAGTTAATGCTATGCTTGCACTCACCTCTCACCTCACCCTACACTCACCTCCCTCTCTCATTTCCTCACACACTCTCTCATTTCTTATCTCTTTTCAATTATTCTTCATCTCTCCCTCATCAAACTGAACACTCTCCATTTCCTACACAAATCCATACTAAAACATCACAAATCTCATCAAAAATCACATCTTTGATCACTTTTTTCCTCTTGGATGCCTTGGAGTGTGCCAAGCTTAGATCTTTGAATTCTTTTGTGTAGGTAATGATTCCTTTCTGTTCTTTAAGTTAATTTTGTGTAGCTTAGCTTGTTAGTTTTAGTTTTTATCGCGTATCGTATCGTTTCGGGTAAATATCGTATTTTTAGTGTTTTGTTTGGGTCTCGGATGATCTGCTGTTAAACCAATTATTTGTTGCAAAAGTTGGCATGACAGTAACCTAGTGTAGAGACCTAGAACCTACCCTTAAAATACGAGCCAATTCCACCATGAAACGGCCGCAGATTTAATGGCTCTGGTCGCAATTTGCGGCCAGAGTAGGGACTGGGGTGGTGAGTTTTTGGATAGGGGTCTCTGGGGTTATTTGTAGTCTCATGGTACTTGCAATTTTTACAAATTATTAGCACAGAAAAATCTGGGACCACATTGCGTTTTCTAGTGTTTCGCGCTACGTTATTCGATACGATGCGTGTTCCATGTTGCTGTTGTTCTTGTTAGTTATGTATATGCCCTAGAGGCCATTGTTGTACATATGATGTATATTATAATGGATGCTTGGATATATATAGAGAGGACTTTCTTGCTCGTCATGATAGTATGCTATTTGGTTTCACTTTATCTTAACATGTTGACTTATATTAGTTTACTGTCTTACTCTCGCATGTTGATAAAGCCCTTAGGATCTATACTCGACTACTGGGACTATGATGAGATCATACTAGTGGGGCCACGGTAGTTGATGAGTACATCCTATAACTGTTCCTAGTTGAGAGTGTGTCAAGACAGGGCATCGATTCACCAGAGTAGACTAGCGTATACGCATCTTGACCCATATGATGGGCGATGGATGATCCCATATCTATTGGTCTTTTGACATCAAGGATGGTGTACGGGTGCTCAATGGAGACTGGGTACACTAGACGGACTCGCCGAGAACTCCTAGATGGTATTATACCTATCGTCAGATAGCAGTTCTCTGGTGACACTGGTACAGGTTAGTCTGTAGACCCGAGATCGTCATAGAGTCTTGTGTGATTCCCACTGTGCTTTGGATTTCCACCTTACCACGTCCAAGAGGGCGTGCAAAACATGGCTTTTAGGTACAGTCCCGAATGACATGGAGGCAATGAGCGATAGGAGGGGTTTCGTCTCTCCCGGCATTGGGAGTTGATGTTGTGCTGAGTTCGATTGATTATAACTAGAAGTCCCTGGCCAGGGCTGATATGGAGTGCTGCTGGGAAGAGTTATCAATAGTTTCTCGACCCGTTATGAGCCTCACATCAACACGACTTATCGGTTACTGGGGTCTGACGTATACCACCCCTAGACTAGATATGCAACATATCAGACGAAGATACCGGACTGTACGGGTGTGTTACTGATTGGATTCACAAGAGAATGTACAGGCTTGCTTGTTGATCTTCTGATCGCTCAATACCTGGGTGGCTATTACGTTTAGCTGACCGCTTGCAGCTTGTGGGTGTTTGATATGATTATCACCTGCTACCGGCGTATTGACGATTCTTTAGAGTCCTACACAGAGGTTTCTTGACTCAGGCAAAACGGAGTAGGGGCACATATGTGATATGTGCAGGACCGAGGATAATACGATATGAGATACCGTATTATATTCTCGCGATATTTTGATATGAGCCGGGTTATCGGATCAAGTGTTGATTCGATGAATCGGTATTTGATATATTAGTCGGTTATATTTGATATAACCGGATTGTCGGATCAAGTGTTGATTCGATAATTTAATGTATAATTATATATGTGATATATTGGCACGCTTTATTGATTCATTTTCTCATGAGATAATACATTGATATATATGCGATATATGTTAATTGTATTATTTTCTTTTGTTAGAAAATATATTGTATATGTGATATATAATATTGTAACATGTTAGGGTTACAAATTTAACAAAAGATTAGGGTTTAAACTTGGTTAGGGTTTGGATTAGGGTTAGCTTTTGCATGAAGCTTCATGAAGCTTTGACTTTCTCTTTAGCTTCATATTTTGTGAAGAAATTTTGTTAACCCAATCCAAACCATTAACTCTAGTTTATTCTCTACAAGGGTTAACTCCTTCATGCTTAACCCTTGGTTAGATTTGTAACCACTACAACTTTTCATTATTCATCACAAAAGGAATTATCCATTGATATCCTTCTTCTTCTTTTTGAGAAAGCTTTCTAGGTTTTCTTTAGGTGATGAATTAAAGTGAGAATTTGATATTAAAAGGGAGCACAAATACTACTTCATCATCCTCATCTAATCTAGCCAATTAGATTAGGGTGTTCACTTCATTAGAGAGAAAGAGCTTGAGTTATAGAAACTTCGAGGTAGATCATCGGAGAAAAGGAAGACCACAAACTAGCATGGATCATTCGGGTTGTGAAGCTTCTCTTAAGTCCGGGAGATCGTGGATCGCGGCGAAAGGACTTCTACTCGGAGCTTATGAAGCGAAGGAGCGGACTACAAAGGTTGTGATCCCTCTCTCTTAGTTGTAAAGGTGTTTACTTGCATGTTTAACCCTAATAATCTAGCAAAGATGCCGGCTTTGGGTTGTTCGGCACGTCTAAATTTTTATTCGGGCATGGTTGATGCCTTATTAACCCTTGTTAGAGTGTCTAGGAACCCAACAGTGGTATCAGAGCCTAGCTAGAGCATTAGGCGACGTGTATACGAAGTTAAAACTCCGATCGAACCCCGAAACATCGAGAATGACCCTCTCTCTAGAAATTTTGTAAAAATGTGATTTTTTCTGTATTAAAAATACTCAAAAAATCAGCAGAAAATTTTAAGGTTTATGGTGAAACACGGGCCCACGACACCATCAAGTCGCCGTGGAACCGCGGCAGGAACCTGCTTCCCGCGGCGGATCCGCGGCCGTACTTTGGTGTTATGGACACGTGTCTTCAGGTAATGTCCGTAGGTGTTTCTTCATATTTCTGGGTATTTTTAATTTTACTCAAGTGTTGAGTGTTCTGGGGATTATTTTGAATTCGTTGATTCGATCGGAAAGTTTAATTTCGTTCTGTTTTCCGGATAATTTTGAAACTGTTAAAATGTTCGAACGGATATCATTAACTCATTTTTTCCCGACACGAAAAACTTTCAAGTATTGAAATTTTCTTAAGTTTAAATCTTTCGGAAAAACGTGCAAGTAACGCGGTGGACCCTCTTGAAGAACACAAAGCTTAACTCGATTATGTGACCGTCTGAACCGCCTCTAAACCTTAGAGTTTGGTGCAGTACGGCGTTGTCACATATGAGGCGTTGGCTTGACCCTTCTACGGCTGGACCATTGGTACTGTGACATATTCTGGAATTTTTTGAACTCCGCTCAAGTGTTGAGCTATTTAGGAAATCTTGGGTATTTGATTATTCGATCGGAAAGTTTAATATTGTCTATTTATCTGGAATGTGATACAATATGTGGAATTCATATAGTTAGGCATGAAATGCGAAGTATGTGATATTTCGGATTTACGATGTCTAAAGTGAGTGTGGATTCCAAATGTTGTAGTTTTACACTTTCTTTTCTGTGACCATAAGCGTAGTATGTGGGGGTATCGCCGGCTTTGTTGCTATACATCAACGACAATCGGGATATGCATACTTGCTTACGTTGATGATATGAGATATTATGTGTTGCTGTGATATGTTGTATTGGATCGTCGTGTTCTGAATAGCCGGGGGTTTTATGTGAGATGAGGGTTTTTATTTTTATTCATGTAAAATTCATTTGTATGTATTATTCTCTTATTGGGGCACTTCCGGGATGAGGTTGATGTCACCATTGTATATTATTTACTTTTCCGCATTAGGTAGACCCAAGGAGGGGAGCACAAGTAACCGGGTTCTAGGGTCCAGTGGGAGGCCATCTCGAGGAGTCGAGACCGGGTCTCCTAACCCTAGAATTCGCAGTGTTACTTGCCGCTCTCATAGGGGTCTAGGGATGTGGGTTTGGCTATTCATCGCGACAGTGGAATCTGTGTTTTATACCGGCTCGTATTAAAACACGGACATCCTAGTATATCCAATATTTCATATATGTTCTTCTGCTGCAATGTTCTGTGATTAGATCATATTACTGCCTGAGAGGAATGCTTATACTATATATATATGCTGATATATAAATATTACTGCTTTCATTTCTTCTGTGATGATTAGGTAGCATAAGTTGATGGGATATATTAATGAGATTAATAAAAAGGAAAAGAAACCTAAAAGATGTAGTAGAATCAAAACTTTATAAAAAGGGTAGCTAAAGTTTTGCTTTGCATAGCGATATATATGATATACCCTGCACCTTATTCGATGAGAAAAGAGCCGAGATCCCTTCACCGGGAGTGACCTCTTTAGCTAAACTGGCAGATGCTACAAACTTGCGGTTTAGTTTTTTGACAGCTTATATAATTCTTGCTTTGCACAGTGGTATATATGATATACCCAGCACCTTATTCGATGGGGAAAGAGCCGAGATCCCTTCACCGGGAGTGACCTCTTTAGCGAAACTGGAAAATCCTAAAAAACACTACTTTTTCAAAAACCACTTGATTCTACTACGATATCAAGTTCATTACGCTCATGGTTTTCTTAAAAACCTGCGTAGCCCTCCGTTATTTCAGATAAATCCTACTTAGTATTCGTGCTGCGTTTGTTGACCATCTCAAGGCACAGTGTACGGTAGCTAATTAGTGTTTATCTGCTAAAACATGAGATGTGATTGGATTAGGGTATTCGTACGGCCTTGTTGACCTTGTCAAGGGTCATGTGGGTAGGGTTAATTCAATCGGGAAATGATGGGTTGAACTTGACTTGCGATTTATGGTTTGTTGACCTTGTCAAGGTCATAGATCACTAGGGGCAAAATATTATCGGGAATTTCAAGTGTTGAAATTTGCAATGAGATTGCATACCTCCTATGAGATAGTTGGATCCCGATACCCACTGCGAGTAAGAATTTCTCCTGGGAGAGTTTTACACAGGACAATTAGCCGATCAAGTAGGTGTCTAGAAAGGTGTTAACAGGGTTATGCCTCTGGGAAAACGAGGTTTATTTAAATTAAGTCCGTGCGAAAGCACGGGGAACCTCCCTCAAGTACCGACATTGATCTGGCTGAAAGATTGCCGAAATTGTAGGGTGTAATTAATCCCGGCTAATCTTACCTTTTAGGGTTTGAACGAAGATTTGATTAAAAGCAGTAGGAGCCATCCTGATTAGATAAGATAATAACCAATCTAATCTTGCAAGAGCATACGCTAAATTATTTTCTTCTCTCTCTCCATGTAGCGACCCTGTCAGGCCTTAATCAAGATAATAATATGGATGTATTGACTGAACCTGCTTATTATACTGAGTAGGGAAACGTTGGTCCCGTTCTTTCTTATAAGTATTATAAGACTGAGCAGGAAATAGGAGAATATCTGGATTCTCACGCCACCCAATCGAAGAATAAGCATGTTGATGCATCTTCTTCAGGTGTGTTAGTTATCGAGAACTGTTTCTCAGTTCACTCTACGTCCTGGGTATTAGATACCGGATCGGGATCCCATATATGTAATATGTTACATGGGCTACGTAAAGGTAGGGAACTGGGAGAGGGTGATCATTCCGTAAGAGTTGGGAATGGTGCAAATGTTGCAGCCAAAGAAGTTGGTAAATATCACCTTGTATTACCAAATGGTAATACATTGGTTCTGAACGAATGTTATTACATTCCGACCCTGATATGCAATCTTATATCAGTTTCTTTATTGAGCAAAGAAGGATATAATTTTGTAGTACAGGATAATGTTATGAACATATTCCTGAATCAAAAGTTGATTGGATCAGGTTCGTTATTTAATGGCATATACGTTCTCAATCAAACTACAGTCCTTAATGTACAAAACACACACAAGAGGAAGAGTTCAGAATTAAACGAATCCTTCTTTTGGCATTGTAGACTTGGTCATATCAATGCGACACGGCTAGCTAAGTTACGTAAGGATGGATATTTGAATTCGTTCGAATTATCATCTTATGATACTTTCCATTCATGTCTCAAAGGGAAAATGACCAAGACCCCGTTTAGTGGAAACGGAGAAAGAGTTACGGAACTCTTAGGACTGGTACATAGTGATGTATGCGGTCCCTTGTCTACACACGCCAGGAACGGTTCTTCCTACTTCATTACATTCACTGACAATCTCTCAAGATACGGACATGTGTTCCTGATGAAACACAGGTCTGAAGCCTTTGAGAAATTCAGAGAATATAAGCACGAAGTAGAGAACCAAACGGGCAAAAGTATTACGATCCTTCGATCTGATCGAGGAGGAGAATACTTGAGCAATGAATTTCTGTACTATCTAAAAGAGAATGGGATTCTCTATCAGCTTACTCCTCCTTATACACCACAGCACAACGGTGTATCGGAACGGAGGAATCGCACCCTATTAGATATGGTGCGCTCTATGATGAGTAATGCTGAGTTACCTATTTCCTTCTGGGGGTATGCACTGGAGACAGCAACATACCTATTGAATCAAGTTCCGTCTAAATCTGTACCTACCACACCATATGAGATATGGAGTGGGAAGAGACGGTATCTTAAACGAGTTAAGATATGGGGTTGTCTGGCCTATGTCAAAAGGTAAAATCCGGACAAACTCGAGGCACGATCAGTTCTTTGCAAGTTTGTAGGATATCCGAAGAATTCTTATGGATATTTTTTCTACCACAGTGAGGAGAAAAAGGTGTTTGTTGCTCAACATGCCACCTTTTTAGAAAAAGGAATTTCTTGCAAAAGAAATTAGTGGCAAAGAGGTAGAGCTGGAAGAGGTTCCAGCACCACAAACTACAACTGATGATTTATTGGAACCAGAGGATTCAGTAGTACCCGACGAACCCCAGCCTCTCCGCCGATCTAGCAGGGTTTCATATCCACGTGCGAGATAGTACGGTTTTCTCATTGATGGTGGGAGCGAGGATTGCATCATGGAAGATGATGACCCAACTAGTTTCGAGCAGGCCATCATGAATGGTGACTCTGTGAAATGGCTGGATGCAATGCGATCTGAGATGGAATCCATGTACACCAACAAAGTATGGACATTGGAAGTTGCTCCTGAAGGGGTAAAACCCATTGAGAGCAAGTGGATCTTTAAAAAGAAAATTGGTGTAGATGGAAAAGTTGAGACTTTTAAAGCTAGACTTGTTGCAAAGGGTTTTCATCAACGACTTGGTGTGGTTCCATCCGTTGAGCATCCAATACCTTGGTATTGCGATAACAATGGAGCTGTGGCTTTGGCCAAGGAACCCACGTCCCATCAAAAGTCCAGACATATTCTAAGGCGGTATCACCTGATCAGGGAGATAGTTGATCGCCGGGAGATCGAGATCAGGAGAGTAGATACGAAGTACAGCACTGCGGATCCACTCACGAAGGCCATTCCCCAGATACAGTTTGAGAGATTATTCGGGATGCTAGGTATGAGATACTACAGCAGCTGGCCTTAGTGCAAGTGGGAGATTGTTAGTTATGTATATGCCCTAGAGGCCATTGTTGTACATATGATGTATATTATAATGGATGCTTGGATATATATAGAGAGGACTTTCTTGCTCGTCATGATAGTATGCTATTTGGTTTCACTTTATCTTAACATGTTGACTTGTATTAGTTTACTGTCTTACTCTCACATGTTGATAAAGCCCTTAGGATCTGTACTCGACTACTGGGACTACAATGAGATCATACTAGTGGGGCCACGGTAGTCGATGAGTACATCCTATAACTGTTCTTAGTTGAGGGTGTGTCAAGACAGGGCATCGATTCACCAGAGTAGACTAGCGTATACGCATCTTGACCCATATGATGGGCGATGGATGATCCCATATCCATTGGTGTTTTGACATCAAGGATGGTGTACGGGTGCTCAGTGGAGACTGGGTACACTGGACGGACTCGCCGAGAACTCCTAGATGGTATTATACCTATCGTCAGATAGCAGTTTTTTGGTGACACTGGAACAGGTTAGTCTGTAGACCCGAGATCGTCATAGAGTCTTGTGTGATTCCCACTGTGCTTTGATTTCCACCTTACCACGTCCAAGAGGGCATGCAAAACGGTGGCTTTTGGGTACAGTCCCGAATGACATGGAGGCAATGAGCGATAGCAGGGGTTTCGTCTCTCCCGGCATTGAGAGTTGATGTTGTGCTGTGTTCGATTGGCTATAACTGGAAGTCCCTGGCCAGGGATGATATGGAGTGCTGCTGGTAAGAGTTATCAGTAGTTTCTCGACCCGTTATGAGCCTCACATCGACACGACTTATCGGTTACTGGGGTCTGACGTATACCACCCCTAGAATAGATATGCAACATATCAGACGAAGAGACCGGACTGTACGGGAGTGTTACTGATTGGATTCACAGGAGAATGTACAGGCTTGCTTGTTGATCTTCTGATCGTTCAATACCTGGGTGGCTGTTACGTTTAGCTGACCGCTTGTAGCTTGTGGGTGTTTGATATAATCATCACCTGCTAACGGCGTATTGACGATTCTTTAGAGTCCTACACAGAGGTTTCTTGACTCAGGCAAAACGGAGTAGGGGCACATATGTGATATGTGCAGGACCGAGGATAATACGATATGAGATACCGTATTATATTCTCGCGATATTTTGATATGAGCCGGGTCATCGGATCAAGTGTTGATTCAATGAATCGGTATATGACATATTAGTCGGTTATATTCGATATAACCGGATTGTCGGATCAAGTGTTGATTCGATAATTTAATGTATAGGTATATATGTGATATATTGGCTCGCTTTATTGATTCATTTTCTCACGAGATAATACATTGATATATATGCGATATATGTTAATTGTATTATTTTCTTTTGTTACAAAATATATTGTATATGTGATATATAATATTGTAACATGTTAGGGTTAGAAATTTAACAAAATATTAGGGTTTAAACTTGGTTAGGGTTTGGATTAAGGTTAGCTTTTGCATGAAGCTTCCATGAAGCTTCATGAAGCTTTGACTTTCGCTTTAGCTTGATATTTTGTGAAGATATTTTGTTAACCCCATCTAAACCATTAACTCTAGTTTATTCTCTACAAGGGTTAACTCATTCATGCTTAACCCTTGGTTAGATTTGTAACCACTACAACTTTTCATTATTTATCCCAAAAGGAATTATCCATTGATATCCTTCTTCTTCTTTCTTTGAGCTTTGAGAAAGCTTTCTAGGTTTTCTTTAGGTGATGAATTAAAGTGAGAATTTGATATTAAAAGAGAGCACAAATACTAATTCATCATCCTCATCTAATCTAGACAATTAGATTACGGTGTTCACCTCATTAGAGAGAGAGAGCTTGAGTTATAGAAACTTCGAGGTAGATCATCGGAGAAAAGGAAGACTATAAGCTAGCTTGGATCATTCGGGTTGTGAAGCTTCTCTTGAGTTCGGGAGATCATGGATCGCGGCGAAGGGACTTCTACTCGGAGCTTATGAAGCGAAGGAGCGGACTACAAAGGTTGTAATCCCTCTCTCTTAGTTGTAAAGGTGTTTGCTTGCATGTTTAACCCTAATAATCTAGCAAAGATCCCGGCTTTGGGTTGTTCGGCACGTCTAAATTTTTATTCGGGCATGGTTGATGCCTTATTAACCCTTGTTAGAGTGCCTAGGAACCCTACAGTTCTGAGTTGGTTTCGTAGTGTCGCTATACGCGTTAGCTACAACACGAACCCTTTAGAGTATGTATGTGTGTCGAGTTGGTCCGTGTAGATTGTATGTGTTGTGGGTCTATTATTAATATATACTTGTTTTATTGTTTTAATGTTGTAGGTTCACAGGAGGGGATTTCAGACACTGCTACAAAGGGAAAACAGGTGGTAGACTTCACCTAGCCAGGAGCGTTGGTGAGTAGATTTAACATCTACAGGGGAATCGCTCGCATGGCGTTATGCGTCTGGGGTAGAAATGACTTGACTTGTCGCGTATTCTATTTCATATTTAGAATTTGCGACTAAACTATATTGCTTAGATATTGTTGTGCTTGGACTAGTATCCTTAGGAAACTGCACATATTATTGACGACTCATGTTGCACGAGCACTGATTGTATGCTGCACACACCGTCAATAATTGCCATGTCACGTACAACCCACTTATAGTTATGATATTGTTTAGTTAGGGACATTGAGACATTGAATCATATTTCTTTACGCATTGACATATAGCATACCTGTATACTTACATGCTTACATTTATGCATTGACATACTTACGTGCTAGATACCTGTATACTTATAGAGTATTGTACCATTAGCGGTAGGTATATACACACTTTATGCCATACCTACAGGTATACCTTGGACCAATATTTCACTTATACCCAGGGGTATATTACATCATTACCTATAGGTAGATACATATACCTTGCTATACCTTTATGTTTACACATATATCAGTTATAGCTACATATTTACCTTTACTTGATGTTATTTAGATTTGGAGAAAATAGGAACCACATGATATTTTATATTAACTTGTTGCAGTTAATTAGCGGCTTTTCCTTTATATGCTTACATTTCAGTTTTATGTTGCATATATTATATTCATGGATTTTTCGCATTGAGTTATGGATTTTTCATGATGTTTTCTGGATTTGGGGACCGTGGGAGTTCATGAAATTATGCATTATTTGAAAAACCCGGTTTCTCTTGATATGATATTTCAGCATCCACCATGAGATTTATCGGTTCTGATATTTATATACCCTTGCGAGGAGTCGTTGAGGCCGTATGAGGGTACATGGTGGGGCCCGGAGGTACCCGGAGGTACCCGGGGCAAGACGATTGATGGACCTTGCTGATTGAGCATGTCAGGGGAACCATACCATCCGGTGATATTACCTATGACTCGGTGGTTATCATAGGGATACCGACGGGAGTCATATACGTATGGATATGTGGAAAGACGAGGGTCAAAGCTAGGCACTCGTGCTTTTCGGATATTGTGTGATATGTACTTATCAGGATGCCAGTCTTGGTGACTGCACCTGATAGATCAGTATTTCTGTGTCGATACTTGACACATTGGTTTCATGATATTTTTACTCCTAGGTATATATAACAGTGGAATGGGACGCTGTTATATATGCATATATATATATATATATATATATATATATATATATATATATATATATATATATATATATTAGTGCAATGGGACGCTAATATATATGTATACATATCAATTCATATACTTCATCATATTTATTAATGCAAATATACCTAGGTTATAAGAGATTCACTTGATATTGGATTTAGGACATATGACATTTACTTGATATTGTAAATAAAGGATATATGAGATTCACTTGATTTTGTACATTCAGAATATATGAGATTTATTCAATATTGTACATTAAGGATTTGTGAGACTTATATGATATGAGAGCCAATTTGGGGGCTGATTTGAGGAAATTGGGATTTAGATTGTCTTGATGGATTGTGATTCTACCACGATGTCAGGATTCCGTGGAAATGACATATTTCATTCCATACTCCACATTTATTGTTTATGCACTGCTTAATGTGTAGTAGTACCTGTTAGAGTACCTTTCATGATTGTTGCATTTACATACCTTTATTATATGCATTGCTTCATGTGTAGTTGTACCTGTTAGTGTACCTTTCATGATTGTTGCATATATAGATTTTCATATCATTAGTGCATGATTATTGCATACCGATTGTCATATTATTATTGCTTCATGTATTAGTTGTACCTGCTAGTGTACTTTTCATGATTATTGCATTCATATGACCTTTTATTGCTATTAATTGCATATGTTAGATTTACGCTGTACGTGCATACTTGCGATTACCTATATATGTTAATTACTATTCACGAGTTGGCAACTCACCCCCGTTGTGCCACAGTTGTTTTGCAGGGTGTTCCCCAGAGTAGTCGAGGCAGGCTATTCATCTATCTGATCATCTTTTGATACGGATACCGCTTCAGCTCATAGTGTGTAGTTTTGCTTAGGTGGGTTTGCGGTTATCCGTATTGTTGTATTGTATATTCGTTTTATCCTTGTACTCTCCATCTATTATATTTTCTTGTTGACTTAGAGCCTTGGTGAGGACGATATTGTATATTATTTTGTGACTTGTTGTCTTTTATACAGTTTCCTTTCTATCGTCTTTTATTTCTTTGCTACGGCGTCGTATATTTGTTGTGGTGGTTGTTTTCCGCCTTTGGACGTGTATTTGCTCCCGTTTAGGAATGCTTTATTTATATTTTTGTTGTACCCATTTTTGGGGCTAGTTTTTACAAAGGAGGTGCTGCCAAAATCTTAAAGAAAGAAAGTTGGACTTTTAAAGAATTTGGGTTGCGATTTCAAAGACTTTTTAAATTGTTTCTTATCTTATCTTGTCTTTTATTCGTTTATATTTCTGGGTTTTGGCTTTCTTTTACTGCGTTACGCCTGTAGACGTTGCATAGTATTAGGGCCATCACGTGCCAAGTTCGGGTTGTGACAAAGTTGGTATCAGAGCGCTCGGTTTTTACCTTTCGGAGTGTAGGATGACCTTGGTATGATGGAGTAGGTAGCTTAAGCAGAGTAACGTAGTGTGTGTATGTCTGCAGCATACTCATGATGCGGTACTCCGCCTAAAGTGACCTAAGTACAAATTTCTCGAAATTCCTTCCTTGATGATTCATATCCTTGTGATTCGATTTCCGTGTTCTTATCGAATCTTATTTCCATTTATAGCCTTGCCGCCGATAACTATAGGAACTCAGAGAGGTACAGCGAGGGCCGAGATCAGAGTTGACTTGGGTGGGTCAAGCACTGACCAGGATGGCGTGCTCGATGCACAGGTGCAGACGGATCCGCCTTCGACAGATAATATCGCTAGGCTTGTGGCAGAAATGCAGGACATGTACCAGACGATGAGTTCATTGGTTGAGGCCGTTCGAGCGCAGTGACAGGAGGTTGTCACCCCTGTTACCCAGTTGTTCCTTACGATCAGCATGCAGCAGTCCGCCACCTACATAGCACCAGTGGATTCAGCCCCAGTTGACGAGGCATGCTTTCCAGAGACTTTGAGAGTTCCGGGACAGTGGAGGACTCGTACCGGTGTACCAGCCCAAAGAAAGAGGCTTAGTCGTCGAGACAGATTTCGTGACCATCGTGGGAGTAGCAGAGGCTTAGGACGACGACAGTCATTCAGCTCTCATCCCCAGGAAGGTCAGCAGTCATCACATGGATATTTTCGATGCGAGAGCCTTCAACACTTCGTCAGATATTGTTCCTTAGCACCACGTCAGGCTTATGTGCAGAGAGGTCATGGACGCGGAAGGTTCGCTCAGAGGTGACAGGTTACCAGAAGAGGAGTTCAACCAGTTGCGAGTAGGGGGCAGATACGAGAGTTTGCTTCTACCCATCGGGACGCGCAGGCGTCCAATGCAGAGTTTTCAGGTATCCTTAATTCGTATGTTCTTTTGATGTATTTCTTGTTTGTTTTGCACACTTTGTGTCGTGGTTGGGATGAGAGTCGTGTTAGGTAGACCAGCCGCTTGTTGTGTTAACTTCTGTCAGTGATTCCTTTGTTGCGCGACATGTAATTCGGTCGTGTGCCAATCGGATAGGAGATAGAGATTCGTCCGTCACTTGATCCTTCTAGAGATGTTGGATTTGACGTTCTCCTGGGCATGAACTGGTTATCTACGTGTTGGACGTCTGTGGACTACCGTGAGAAAACAGTCAGGTGTTGTTTTCCCCGGCGAGTCAGTTCTTGTTGTGCAGGTGGATAATTGTGCCGCCTCTCACAGCTCGAAATCAGCCTTTTTCGCTAGTCGGCTTTTGAGCAGAGGATGTCGTGGATTCTTGGCGTTCATTCGTGGTATCGGAGCCACAGTTGGTTTGTTGGACCGGGTTCCTTTCGTGCGAGAGTTATTCGACGTTGTTCCAGATGAGCCGGCGAAGCTTAAGGAGCTTAAGGATCAGCTGCAGAGTTGTTTGTTGGGGGGCTTGTGCGTTTGAGTGTTTCGCATTGGGGAGCTCCTATTTCTGTTCGTCAAGGAGAAGGATGACAGATTGAGGTTGTGTATTGATGGATCGTCAATTGAACCGGCTTACGGTGCAGATAGGTATCATTTACCTCGCATTGACGATTTCTTCGATCAGCTCCAGAGTGCGAGACATTTTCTAAGTTTGTTCGGGATCAGGTCATCATCGTTGCGGGTTCGGAGTGATGACATTCCGAAGTCTGCCTTGTGTGTGCTATGGGCTTTATGTGTTTTGGTGGTGTCATTGGACTCACCAATTCCCTAGCAACATTCGTTTATATGATGAACCAGATTTCTTCAGGCCATTCCTCGACCAGTTATTATTGTGTTATTAACGACATTCTGGTCTATTTAATGTGTCTTGAGGAACAGGAGTAGCACTTGAGGATTTGTTTTGCAGACGTTGGGAGAGCCCCAGCGGTTTGCTCGATTCTCGGAGTGTTCCTTCAGGCTTGTTTGTGTTAACTCCTAGGTCTTGTAGTTACGGGAGACGGTTTTGTATGGTTCCGAGGAAGATCGTGGACGTACAGCTTAGGCCCAGACTTGTGCGCAGGACGGAGGTCCGCAGATTTTGGTGCTTATCAGGTTTTACCGCCGTTTCGTGCAGTATTACTAGTGTTGTGATGTACCGTTGACTGGACTGACCGGAAAGGAGGTTCTTTTCTTGAACTGAGGCATGCGTGCAGAGTTTTTCGGCAGTTGAAAACTCGGTTAACAACTGCATCAGTTCTTTCTTTGCTTTCTGGTACGGGCGGCTTTGTTGTTAACTGTAATGTTTCGCGAGTGGGGCTCGATTGTGTACTGAGGTGACACTATATAGTTATCGCTTTTTCTTCCTTACATCTGGAGGAAGTACGAGCAGGATATCCCACTCATGATCTGGAGATGGCCGGGTGGTCTTGCGTTGAAGATTTAGAGACACTACTTGTTCGAAAGTCGTGTCAGATTTTCATGGACCACCAGAGCTTAATGTACATCTTCCTGCAGCAGGTTCTTATTGTTGAGATAGTCTTCTGCAGATTTACAGTTCTTGTGCGATCGTTGAGTACAGCTTAAGTTCGTCTCTATTGAGGAGACAGCTTGCTCATGTCCGCGCCCGACCACTTTTCCTTAATCGCTTTCGCGAGGCACTGCCCGCCGATGCTCGTTCGACAGAGATACTTGAGCATACTCGGCTGGGTAATGATTCGGAGTCCTAGATTTGTGACAAGGGTGTGCTATGTTTAGGGACGCGTTTGTGTACCTGATACTATTGGGCAGAGACGCGAAATCCTATAGCATGCACATCAGTCAACTCTCTATACCCATTCAAGTTCCACCAACATTTGACATGACTTGTGAGATAGTTACGGGTGGGCAAGGGTGTAAAGAGAAGTTTTGGGATTCGTTTCAAGGTGTCTGTCTTGTTGTGTGCTTAGGTTGAGCATCTGAGACCGGCTGGAGAGTTACAACCTTTACCGCTCCGAAGTGGGAGTGGGAGCAGATCTCCACGAATTTCATTATGGTGTCTACCCTGGTTTAGTCAGGGTGTGACTCCATTCGGATGCTTGTTGTCCGGTTTTGCTCAGTTTGCTCAGTTGTTCTTTGTTGAGTTTGTGCGTTGCACGGAGTTCCTTCATGGGTCGTATCCAATGAAGGCACCCTGTTCGCTTGCCGTCTTGGGCAGGAGCTTCAGGAAGCCTTGGGTATTGGTTGAGCTTTAGCTCCATCTTTCCATCCGCAGGATGATGGTTTTGTGAGAGCGGGATATACCGACTCTGAAGGATATGCTTGTGCGTGCGTATTAGTTGTTGTCGGCAGTTGGGATCGTCACTCGCCATTGTTAGGGTTCTCCTTCGATAGTTGTTATCAGGAGGCACTCCAATTGGCAACCTTTAGGTTTAGTTGTTAGGTCGTGTCGATCACCATTCTGTTTTTCTGATTCTGAGTAGTAGGATTTTTGGACCCCAGCTTGTCTAGAGACTTCGGAGATGATCCAGTTGTTTTAAGTCAGGATGAGAATTGTCCATTGCGGACAGAGGTCTTATACCGACCATGGTGGTCGTAGACTTGAGTTCGCAGTGGGAGATCATGTGTTCCTACAGATTTCTGATCAATGACGTGTTGAGTTTTAGGAAGCTTATCCCAGAATTGTAGGTCCATATGAGATCCTTAAAGCGAGTTAGTTTCGTTGCCTTTAATTTGGCACTTCCGCCCAGATTATTGAGTATTCAACCCGTATCCCTTGTGACGATACTTTGCAATTACCTTCATGGCCTTTCTCACATGATTCAGCACCAGACCATTTAGTTTGGACGCGATCTTTCATTCACCAGCAGCCAATTGTGTAAATGGCTCGGCAGGTGGAGAAACGTCGGTCAAGGGTCTTGCCATCTGTGAAGGGCTTTTCTTGGACGTAGCCGTATAGTGGGGTAACCACTTGGGAGGCTGCGAGCGAGATATTAGACTTTGTAATCTTCTCTTTGAAGGTACACTTAGTGAGAAATTTAAATTCGGGGACGAATTTTTATAAGGGGGGAGATTGTAACGCCTTAGATTTCGGTTATGTTCGTTTAGACGTTAATGGGGATTTACTGTAAAAAGTTTACCAATTCGGGTTCCTCACATATTATAATATTTAATTAATAATTTATTATTATTTGTTATAAGCATGCACGCACGTGCGCACGTAAATGTGAGTTTTGTTTGTGCTAATTTTGTTCTTAGCAACCTTGACACTTAACCTAATCCTTTGTTTATCCTAATCTTTTCTTTAATACAATCCTTAACCCTAATTCCTTAGATCTTTTGTGAGAAGAAGGGGAGATATTTGTTTGGATGATAAGGTGGCATGGTGACTTGTATGAAAGCATTAAATGGGAGTTAATGCAATGGTTGCACTCACCTCTCACCTCACCTACACTCACCTCCCTCTCTCATTTCCTCACACACTCTCTCATTTCTTATCTATTTTCAATTATTCTTCATCTCTCCCTCATCAAACTGAACACTCTCCATTTCCTACACAAATCCATACTAAAACATCATAAATCTCATCAAAAATCACATCTTTGATCACTTTTTTCCTCTTGGATGCCTTGGGTTGTGCCAAGCTTGGATCTTTAAATTCTTTTGTGTAGGTAATGATTCCTTTCTGTTCTTTAAGTTAATTTTGTGTAACTTAGCTTGTTAGTTTTAGTTTTTATCGCGTATCGTATCGTTTCGGGTAAATATCGTATTTTTAGTGTTTTGTTTGGGTCTCGGATGATCTGCTGTTAAACCAAGTATTTGTTTCAGAAGTTGGCATGACAGTAACCTAGTGTAAAGACCTAGAACCTACCCTCAAAATACGAGCCAATTCCACAATGAAACGGCCGCAGATTTAATAGTTCTGGCCGCAATTTGTGGCCAGAGTAGGGACTGGGTTGGTGAGTTTTTGGATAGGGGTCTCTGGGTTTATTTGTAGTCTAATGGTACTTGCAATTTTTACAAATTATTAGCACAGAAAAATATGGGACCACTTTGCGTTTTCTAGTGTTTCGTTTCACGCGATACGTTATCCGATACGATGCGTGTTCCATGTTGCTGTTGTTCTGAGTTGGTTTCGTAGTGTCGCTATACGCGTTAGATAAAACACGAACCCTTTAGAGTATGTATGAGTGTCGTGTTGGTCCGTGTAGATTGTATGTGTTGTGGGTCTATTATTAATATATACTTGTTTTATTGTTTTAATGTTGCAGGTTCGCAGGAGAGGACTTCAGACACTGCTACAAAAGGAAAACAGGTGGTAAACTTCACCTAGCCAGGAGCGTTATTGAGTAGATTTAACATCTACAGGGGAATCGCCCGCATGGCGTTATGCGTCTATGGTAGAAATGGCTTGACTTGTCGCATATTCTATTTCATATTTAGAATTTGCGACTGCATTTTATTGCTTAGATATTGTAGTGCTTGGGCTAGTATCCTTAGAACACTGCACATATTATTGACGACTCATGTTGCACGAGAACTGATTGTATGCTGCACACACTGTCAATAATTTCCATGTCACGCACAACCCACTTATAGTTATGATATTGTTTGGTTAGGGACATTGAGACATTGATTCATATTTCTTTACGCATTGACATATAGCATACTTGTATACTTACATGCTTACATTTATTTCTTGACATACTTACGTGCTAGATACCTGTCTACTTATAGAGTATTGTACCATTAGCGGTAGGTACATACACTTTATGCCATAGCTACAAGTATACGTTGCACCCATATTTCACTTATACCCAGGGGGTATATTACATCATTACTTATAGGTAGATACATATACCTTGCTATACCTTTATGTTTACACATATATCAGTTATAGCTACATATTTACCTTTACTTGATGTTATTTAGAATTGGACAAAATAGGAACCGCATGATATTTTATATTAACTTGTTGCAGTAAATTAGCGGCTTTTCCTTTATATGCTTACATTTCAGTTTTATGTTGCATATATTATATTCATGGATTTTTCGCATTGAGCTATGGATTTTTCATGATGTTTTCTGGATTTGGGGATCGTGGGAGTTCATGAAATTATGCATTATTTGAAAAACCAGGTTTCCCTTGATATGATATTTCAGCATCCACCATAAGATTTATCGGTTCTGATATATATATACCCCTGCGAGGAGGCGTTGAGGCCGTATGAGGGTACATGGTGTGGCCCGGAGGTACCCCGGGGTAAGACGATTGATGGACCTTGCCGATTGAGCCTGTTAGGGGAACCATACCATCCGGTGATATTACCTATGACTCAGCGGTTATCTTGGGGATACCGACGGGAGTCCTGTACGTATGGATACGTGGAAAGTCGAGTGTCAGAGCTAGGCACTCGTGCTTTTCGTATAGCGTGTGATACGTACCTATCAGGGTGCCAGTCTTTATGACAGCACCTGATAGATCAGTATTTCTATGTCGATACTTGACACATTGGTTTCATGATATTTTTACTCCTAGGTATATATAACAGTGGAATAGGACGCTGTTATATATGCATATATATATATATATATATATTAGTGCAATGGGATGCTAATATATATGTATACATATCAATTCATATACTTCATCATATTTATTCATGCAAATATACCTAGGTTATAAGAGATTCACTTGATATTGGATTTAGGACATATGACATTTACTTGATATTGTGCATAAAGGATATATGAGATTCACTTGATTTTGTACATTCAGGATATAGGAGATTTATTCGATATTGCACATTAAGGATTTGTGAGACTTATATGATATGAGAGCCAATTTGGGGGCTGATTTGAGGAAATTGAGATTTGGATTGTCTTGATGGATTGTGATCCTACCATGATATCAGGATTCCGTGGAAATGACATATTTCATTCCATACTCCACATTTATTGTTTATGCACTGCTTAATGTGTAGTAGTACCTGTTAAAGTACCTTGCATGACTGTTGCATTTACATACCTTTATTATATGCATTGCTTCATGTGTAGTTGTACCTGTTAGTGTATCTTTCATGATTGTTGCATATATACATTTTCATATCATTAGTGCATGATTATTGCATAGCGATTGTCATATTATTATTGCTTCATGTATTTGTTGTACCTGCTAGTGTACTTTTCATGATTATTGCATTCATATGACCTTTTATTGCTATTAATTGCATCTGTTAGATTCACGCTGTACGTGCATACTTGCGATTAGCTGCATATGTTAATTACTATTCACAAGTTGGCAACTTACCCCCGTTGTGCCACAGTTGTTTTGCAGGGTGTTCCCCAGAGTAGTCGAGGCAGGCTATTCATCTGATCATCTTTTGCTGCGGATACCGCTTCAGCTCATAGTGTGCAGTTTTGCTTAGGTGTGTTTGCGGTTATCCGTATTGTTGTATTGTATATTCTTTGTATCGTTGTACTCTCCATCTACTATATTTTCTTGTTGACTTAGAGACTTGGTGAGGACGATATTGTATATTATTTTGTGACTTATTGTCTTTTATACAGTTTCCTTTCTATCGTTTTTTTTCTTCGCTACGGCGTCGTATATTTGTTGTGGTGGTTGTTTTCCGCCATTGAGCGTGTATTTGCTCCCGTTTGGGAATGCTTTATTTATATTTTTGTTGTACCCATTTTTGGGGCTAGTTTTTACAAAGGAGGTGCTGCCAAAATTTTAAAGAAAGAAAGTTGGACTTTTAAAGAATTTGGGTTGTGATTTCAAAGACTTTTAAAAATGTTTCTTATCTTATCTTGTCTTTTATTGGTTAAGATTTCTGGGTTTTTGCTTTCTTTTACTGCGTTACACCTGTAGACGTTGCGTAGTATTAGGGCCGTCACGTGCCAAATTCAGGTTGTGAAAGTTATGATGTTAGATCCGCACTCTTGACTCGAGGATGTCATATTATTTATTATATCGTACGTGATACTATTGAGGCGAGATCACCGACTACTAGATATATATATAGATCGACTCAGACATAGGTGCATTCCTTCACCCTTTTGACTGGGCTCGAGTAATACTCATTTTCAAAAGTTGAGAATTGTGAGTTATTTAAATACCAAACTGTATGACTTGTATTTTGGGTAGGTATATTTTCAGTGTTGCTGTTACTACATCACTTTCTGTATATTCATGATGTTTCATCGCATTGCATGCTTGTACATATGTTATCTGTAATTATTATGAAACCCTGCTGTCAGGACACCAGCACCATTACCGATGATGCGTATGTTCCACGTACACCTGCTTGTCGGCTCACACACATCATCATCGGTAATTGCTATATCACGTACACTTTAGAGAATAATATTTCATTGACATAGCTTGCTAGCTGATAGTTGCAATATGTTATAGTTTTCATATGCTAGTTTAACTATTGCATTCATTGCATGATATCAGATGCATTCATATATTCATTGGTTATGCAGTATTATGGAGATTTATGTCGGTTTTCACTGTTTACTGACATGGTGATTTGATGATTTCGGATCCTTCTTGAGATTTTCTGGATTTGGAAACCGCGTGTGAAATTTTATTAAACTAATGAATTGTTTTAAAGAGAAAGATGCGGTTTTCCTTGATATGATGAGTATTGTCCACAATGATGTTTTCTCGGTTCTGAGATGGTTTTCGAGACCCGATTCGATGAGTTGGATGAACCATCTGTGGGTACATGGTGGACCCGATATGGTACCCCGGGGCAAGAAGCTCGAGTTGTAGACGATGAGCCCGGCAGGGGCAGACTGCCTACCCGTGATTGTTCGGCGCGGCGGATATCCGGAGGATACCATTCGTGGTCGTGTAATTGATATATGGGCCGATCCGGACCGACGGAGCACGAGGTATTGAGATATTGAGATTTGATGATACGGGCCAGTCTGGATAGCCGGAGCCTATATATATTGAGATATTGAGATTTATGTTTTGTTTCGATGCTTTAAACTGATTTCTCTGTTGATTTCATTGATGATACTCGATTTATATACATATAGAAATCTCATTAAATAAAGAAAACAGTTGTCTCATTCATGATGTGTTCTGTTTCTATTAGTAATGCATTCATACATCATATATCTGATATGTTGCTATCTGAGGTACTGACACGAGCACGTAGTATTGCACTTATGTTTAGATGGATCGGGATATTTATTTGAGGATATTACTTGATATGACCTAGGATAGTGTCATACATTCGATTTCTGCTCTGTGATATTTTCTACTCACGAGTTGGCAACTCACCCCCGTTATGCCACAGCTTCTTGCAGGTTTTGCCGTACAGGTTTCTTGATGGCTTTGCTGGCCCACTGCTTCTATTACGGGTGATTGCTTTGGAAGGTGGGTTCACTTGCATCGTGACCGCCATTGTACATTTATTATTTCAGTTGTATCTAGTAAACTCCATCAACCAGACTTGTATATTTGATAGACATAGAAGACCAGTGTTTATTCTTTCGACCTTAGAGTCGTGCTTCTATTATTATGGTTTTCTGGTGGATATGGGCTTTCTTTTGAGTTTGATCTCGCCCTTCGGCGATGTATATTATATTGCATTGCGTGGTTTTGTCTGCCGGTTGGCGAAGAGGTAGCTCCCGCTTGGGGATGCCTTTATTCATTATATATGTTTTATCAGGTTTTGTACCCGTTTGGGGTCAGTATTTATAAGGAAAATCTGCCGAAATTTTCAGAAAAAACTTGAGATTTAAAAAAAAATGCATACCTCGGCCTATGTTGTTAAAATTCTTGCTTTAAAATTGGTTTTTCCTTCACTCCACTGCTTTAAATGGTTTTGATTTCTGGGTTTTGGCTTACTTAGATTACGTACGCCTCGAGAAGTTTCGTAATTTAGGTGCCTGTCATGTTCCGTACTTTTCGGGTCGTGACACTATGATTCTTCGCTAATCAAGATTTTGTATTTGTTTCTATGTTGCTAAACGTCTGCTAATCGCAATACGTCGATTAGCGGGGGTTGCACATATCTATGATGTGATGATGGTTTGGGTATATAGTGTATTGGATCGTCGTTGATGAATAACCCAGGGATGTGAGAAGAGTGTTTTCTTTTCTTTCATTCATGTAATTTGTAAATGTGATGTAATATTATTTTGCGGGACACATCCGGGTTGAGGTTGTAGCCACCGTTGTATTACTTCTTTTACTGTTTTTGCTCCTAGGATAGACCAAAGATAGGGTGCACAAACTACCGGGTTCTTGAAGTGCCGAGTGGCTTACTCATTTTAATGAGAGAGGTTGCTTCTGTAACAACTCCAATTCTTGTGTACATAAATTTGATTTAAAGTTAATGTATACTTAGAGTATTTGTTGGGATTTCTTAGCAACCTACTTGGTTTTCACAGCAACTACCATGCAAAATTTAAAAAATCTAAGGTGCTAATCAATCCTAAGCTAGGATCAAGCTAGAGTAAATAAACGAAATGAACATGTAATCAACCATTACAAGTAGTGAGCAAGGAATACAACCTTTGTAAATCGGTCCTTCACTTCTAAAGCTCCGTGTTGACGTCCCTTTGCTGCGATCATGGCAAGTGAAGATTTCCCGAACCCTAGTATGGTTCCCTCGGAGAAATGAACAAGCTCGCACGAAGTCTTCGAGGCCGAACATGATCTACGTCGAGGAGACTCAAACCCAAGCTACCTCTTCATTAGGTCAAGAACTTTGTGAAGAGAACACCCTTTACTACCCAAGCAAGTGTATAGGATGGTGAAATAGGAAGTGGGCTCACTTTAGATTTTATTTTCTCACAATATTTCATCACGAATCCAAAACCTAGAAAGCTTTTGGAGTTTAGATGAAGAAGAAAAAGAATGAACTCATCTCATGAGAGAGGTGACCATGGGTGAGTTTTTATCATATGTAAAGCCTTGTAGAGACTTAACTACAGCTTAGGATCATGGTTGGGTTAAGAAAATATCTTAAGTAAAAAAAAAATAATGGACAAGTCAAATGAATCCACAAGCTTCATCCATTTGACCATTTTCCACCTAATTTGATTACCTTTAAATAAATAAAACCCAAGGATTATCATAAGCTTAGTGTAAGTCTCATACACCCATGACTCTTATATCATCTAGCATGACACAAAATAATGTACATCAATATATATCACATATATACTAATGCACAAACAAAGTGAGAAAAGAAATCATAAGTGAGCACGTATTAGTTAATGTAAGTTAATATATCAAATATATAATTATGCATTAAATTATTAAATCAGCACTTGATTTAATAATCCGGCTATATCATATATAACCGACTAATATCAAATGTAACAACTTATCGAATCAACACTTGATCCGATAACCCGGCTATATCACATATAACAGACCGATGTCACAAATCGCGAGAATAGAATGCGGTATCATATACGCGCATTAATCTCGGTCCCGCACTTATCTCATATGTGCTCCTACTCCGTTTCACCTGAGCCAGGAAAGCTCTGTGTAGGACTCTAAAGACTCGTCAATACACCGGCAGTAGGTGATGATTATATCAAACATCCACAAGCCGCAAGAAGCGTGCTAAACGTAACGGCCACCCGGATATTGAGCGATCAGAAGATCAACAAGTAAGCCTGCTCATACTCCTACGAATCCAATCAGTAACACTACCGTACAGTCCGGTCTCTTCGTCTGATATATCGCATATCTCGTCTAGGGGTGGTAAACGTCAGACCCCAGTAATTCGATAAGCCGTGCCGATGTAAGGCTCATAACAGGTCGAGAAAGTACTGGTAACACTTACTAGTAAATCTCAGAATCGACTTCATGTTATAGCCAATTGAGCACAGCGCAACATCAACTCCCAATACCGAGAGATACGAATCCCTTCCCATCGCTCATTGCCTCCATGTGACTCGGGACTCTACCAAAAAACCACGTTTTGCACGTTCTCTTGAACATGGTAAGGTGGAAATCAAAGCACAGTGGGAATCACATGAGACTCTATGAAGATCTCGGGTCGACAAACTAACCTGTACAAGTGTCACCACAGAACTGTCATCTGACGTGAGGTATATGTTGGATATAGTGCACTCAAAGTCAATTATTGGATCGCAGGCACGTGATTGAAATGATTGAGGGAGGACCTATGCCGGTAGGACAGTCTTACTCAAGATGATAGTATTCTATCTGGTTTGTCTTTATTCTCGTGTACATGCTTTAGGTGACATTACAGGTCATTATTGCACGTTGATAGAGCCCTTAGGATTCTTGCTTGACTACCAGCAGTATGATGGCGATCATATACGTGAGAGTTGGGTAGTCTATAAGCACATCCTTAAAGTGGTCCCTAGTCGTGGGAGTTTCGAGACTGGGCATCGACACTCCATTAGTAGACTAGCGTATACAGTCGAGACCCCGACGAGGGACGGTGGCCAGTCTCACAAGCCATTGGTGTCAGTTGGTTCACCTAAGATGTATACAGGTGCTCATTGGGTTATGAGTATACCGGACAGGACTCGCCGGGAACATGCTAGTTGGTATTATACCTGATGTCAGATAGCAGTTCCCTGGTGGCATGTGTACAGGTTAGTTCATTGACCCGAGATCGTCATTTGTCTCGTGTGAGTTTCCACTGTGCTTTGATTACTACCCTACCACGGCTCAAAGGAGTCGTGCAAACAGGTTTTAGTTGGGTACAGTCCCGAGCCAAATGGAGACAGTGAGCGGATCGGCAGGTGTTTCGTCTCTCCCGGTATTGGGGGTGAGATCGCGTTGTGTCTAGGAGAGCCATTACATGAAGTCCTTGGCCAAAGCAGGAGATTTATTGGTAGGTATTCCAGTAGTATCTCAGGGTGTTCTGGGCTATACTCCGACACGACTTGTACCGCTTTTGGGGGTCTGACTTTTACCAACCCCCTAGGCCCGACATGCGATACTCATAGACGAACGGACCGGACTGTACGGATATTGTCACTGACAGGCTCAGTAGGGTGTCAGGATGAGTTCGCTCATCGACCTCCCTTTTGGTCAATACCTGGTACCCCGTTACGTACAGCTAGTACCATTGATGTGCTAATGGTTAAATCCACAACCAGTGTATTGACAAGTTTTTAGTGTCCCCCACAGATAGTTTCTCAAGTTTCGGGCGAAACGTTGTAGAGGCCGTATGGTATTATGGCAGGGTTCGATCATATACGTGCAGTCGTGCACGGATCATGATCGGACGGATCATACCAGTGGGCTTTAGTTTAAGTCGGATCTTAGTATTAGATTTGTTGGATTACTTTAGTCTCATTGCATTCGCATTCAGTCGGAATGCAGATACAGGTATGTATATACAGGTGAGGGGTATTCTTGTGTTCCGTCACGAGTTTACTTTAGGTGTTGCCATATCTTTTTATTGTTGTAAACACTTGGATTAATGTTTACATGTGGAAATGATCATGATGAGCATTTAATATGACATGGACATGGGTAGTGACTCATGGTCTTTTTATTTGTGCTAATGTCACATTAGTAGTTTTTTATTGTGTTGAAATGATGTGTAGAGAGAGACTGGACAGCCACTTTGGCTTAAGCTTGCTCTTGGGATTTATTCTAGCACTCACATTATCATTCCAACATAATAAAAAGAAAAAGCTTCTTCTTCTTCTTCCTCTAGCTCACCATTTCCACTAATGGCTTCTTCTTCTACTCCACTCTAACCATCTCATGTGTTGAGAATCCTAGAGTGTCAAGACACAAAGTTATCACACACATTCTCTACTTCACCTTGGACACGTCGGCTAGCAAACTTCTTGTCCGAGTTGCTTCGGTTCGAAGCGGGAGCCCGTAAAAGGATCCATCGACGTGGTGCCCTTTCCGACGAGGAGATTGGAGATCGAGCGAGATCGGAGATGCCGCAAGGAGCTAAAGATGGTGGCTAAAGACCGAAGGACACGAATCGATCGGTATAGCTTTTCTAACCCTCTTTGGATTGCTAGTTTAATGTTAATTGTTCGATCCGGGATTAAAGTCTGCGTTAGCGCCAGTTTCAAGATTATGAAAAGTTTTTGTTTCCGCATTTTGGCCTCGGATGCCAGGGCACTATCGTAGACTTACATGGTATGAGAGACACACCATTAACCTTAGCTAGCTTGTTTTAAACAATGTTAATGTATCGAAACCGTAACGAAACCCAAACACTGCCACTGCTGTCATGCTCTCTGTTAATTTTAAAAAGTGTTCAGAAATTTTTTTAAACAAGTGCAGAAGAACACTCCCGAGACCACAAGTTCAGAGCCCAAAAACGAGCCCCACCCTTAGGACCAAAACCGGCCACCAAGACAATAATTCTGGCCAGGCTGGCCCATTTAGTGTATTTGGGCTTCGTGTTTGGGCTGCTGTCTGGTCTCTGGAAAGTTGGTGCAGTGGTATTGTTTGTTCGGCCCAATTTGGATATGGTTTTTTCAGTTTTTCTGGGCTATTCGGGGGGTTATTTCGGATTCGATATTTTATAATATTGTTTAAAGTTTACAGTGTATTACATTATATCTGTGACCGTGAATGTCATTCGATCGGTAAATCTTGTCTAATCGCTATAGCCCTTTTTGACGGATTTGCGAACGTGACATTCACGTTGATGTTCTGTGTTGTGCTATGATGTTGCGGATTTGTCATGGTGGATAGCCTGGAGCAATGGTAGTACAGTTTGATTACATTTGTATATTTGATATTGCGGGGCGAGCGTCCGACATGTGGACTGCCGTCACTGCCTATTTGTATATTATTCTTTTGGGGCATGACCGGGTTGAGGTCGATGTACCCGTTGTACATATTTTATTTTCTGTATTAGGATTACCCCGCGGTGGGGTGCACGGATAGCCGGGTTCTAGAAGGCAACGAGCCCGCATCTCATGGCTTTGAGACAGAGGGGGCTTCACTCTAGAATTGGCGGGCTATTTGCCGCACTCGTAAGGGGTATAGGTTGACCCAATGAGAGGTGCTCAAGTTACCGGATTCTGCGAGGTGTTGGGTGGTCCATTCACTTTGTTGAAGGGGGCTGCCTCGCTTTAGGTTTTGGCGGGTAACTTGCCACGCCCGTAGGGGTCTAGGATTTCATTGCACAGGCTATCCACACGACCAGGGGAACATTGGGTTTCAGTTGTGGCTCAAAGGAAATCCGTGGATCCTATATTATCTGTATTGTTCTATGATGTTTATTACATTTCTATGATGTTGCATTTATCATGCCATGAGCGATTATTATATATTGATATATATACTAGTAGATGTTGTATATATTTTACATCCGTGCTAGTCCAGTCCCCGCTCTGTCGTTAGTTAAGTAACCTAACGGGTGATGACGGGACCCAGTGGCGAATGCAGATGGCATATACGTACATCATATTTTTGTTCTTTATTGGTGTGATCAATTGATGGGACTGTATTGATTCGGATCAATGCAAGCTAAACAAACCTGTTTGATGTTGTTGGAACAATTTTTCAAAAATCTGTTATTACAAGGACGTTCTCTTTTATTTTGCATAGTGGTATTCGGTTATGAATATCCAGAACCTCAGTCGACGAGGCAAGGGCCGAGATCCTTTCACCGGGAGTGACCCCTTGGACAGAAGTTTGCGTCAGGGTAATAACTTCACTATAGTCGATTACTTTTTGCTTTGCATCGCGGTATTCAGTTGGAATATCCTGCACCTCGTTCTACGGGGAAAGAGCCGAGATCCGTTCACCGGGGGTGACCTCTTTAGCGAAGGTTTTCGCCACTATATTTATAAAAAGCTATCCGGTTCCTTCAACAATATCAAGTTCATTAAGTTAAAGGTTTTTCGCCGAAAACCATTCTTAGTCCTCCGTCATTTCAGACGGGTAGCACTTTGTATTCATGCTATGTTTGTTGGCCTTCGTCATGGCATAGTGTATGGTAGCTATTTGTTACTTTTCTGTTGCATAGATAGATGCGTTGGTTTGGGACAGTCGTACTACTATTTTGGCCTTCGTCAAGGGTATGTACGGGTGGGTTCAAATTAACCAGGATAATGACGGGTAGAACTTGACATGTGACTTATGATATGTTGGCCTTCGTCAATGTCATAAGAGCATGGGGTAAAAATCACATCGGGAGTTTCTAAAGAAACTAAAACTTGTCAGATATGCGCATACCTTCTGGAGTGTGATAACGTGAGTGGATTCCATCACGTTATCATGCGATGATAGTTGGATCCCGATTCCCACTGATGAGTTGGTTTACTCCTCGGGTGATCCCGACTAATTCTTTTTTCAGGTTTGGAGGAGAATTTGAGGATACAGTGGGAGGTTTCCTGATTAGATAAATTGATAACCATTCTGATCTAGGTTAGAGTGCACGCAGAGTGTTTCTTTTCTCTCTCTCTTTGGCAGCGACCATGGCTCGACCCTAGATTATGACTCAGTGACCAAGTTAACCGAACCTTCTTAAATCACTGGCTTTTGGATTGTCAGAGTTGCATACCTCATTGCCACTCCTACTTTTACCCTTTTTCTCCAGAACACCCCGTATTACTACGAACATCCACTTCTATTGGATTAAACCATCGTATGGTTATATACGAACTCGAAGGAACTTGTTCCAGATTCGAGGATGGTTCCGGTTCTGGAGAAAATGAATAGGACTATTCAGTTGTCTTTTCCTTTTACCTTCTCTCAGGTTTTTAGTGCTCCTTGGATTAGGACGGTACACCTATTACGCTAATTGGATAGTCTTCATCCAAACCATTGGCAGGTGCCGAAAGGTAGGGAATGAAGAAAACCGATTAGCCTAAGTAAGGTGTACAGAAGGTAATAAGTAAAGACAAATAAAGGGATTAGAAAGAGGGCAAAGTAAATTGCGACTGCTATCATTCATGACCAAACCAAGTATTTCATCGCCATTCCTATTTCACCTTTGTATTTCTCCAGAACACTCCGTATCACTACGAAGACCCACAGTTTATTGGATAATCTATCGTATGGTTATATACAAACTTAAAGGAACTTGTTCCAGTTCGGGGATGGATTCTGGTTCAGGAGAAATAGGAATAAGGTTTATTCAGTTGTCTTTTATCATTACCTTCTCTCAGGTTGCGAGTACTCCTAGGATTAGGAGAGTACACCTATTATGCTTATTGGATAGTCTTCTTCCAAACCATAGGCTGGTGCCGAATGGTAGGGAAGGAAGAAAACCATTTGGCCTAAAGGTGGTGTACAGAAGGTAATGACTAAAAACATATAAAGGGATTTGGAGAGATGGCAAAGAAATATACGGTTACAGTTGTTAATCTGATAATGGAAGAGGCATTACTAGGAATACCCGGATACCCCTTCGAAACATTTACATGTTTCAGTTTCACTGTGTATTGTTAAAAGAAAACTGATTTCCCAATTAGACCCTTTCTCCAGGGTATGTATTTACCATGTATGATTCTCACATCTGTATGGTTTTACAGATGATGAGTGGGAGTAAGTTATTGGGAATTAGGTGATCATCCTCATTATATCGGGATTCGTTGTAATTGGTGATATTTGAGGAAATCGCCTGGGTTTTTTCCGGATGACAAATATTTGGTTTTGAATATCCGTTGTTATGCACCAATTTCAAATGGATATATCTGTACGTTTATTTTTATAAAGTGAGATATAACTTTTTGAAATTATGTCCAAGACATTTACCTATATCGGTTGATGGTTAGGTAAGGAGCATTCAACAGCGGTGTAATTCTTCATAACCATAGTACAGTTTTCAAACTACGACGCACAGGGTTTGAGTTATTCAACTCAGGGGACTTATACAAAGCAGTGTATATTGTCCAGTGCCCATTTGGACAGAGGGGTTTGTCCTCGTACTATATTCTGTTTACTTGTGACTTCTCTAGTTTTTAGACAAGTGTTTTGTAGAAATGCAAGGTTTAAGTTTTGAGAAGTTATAGGTATAAGAATAAAGTAGAGAACCAGGTGTTGCAAGTATCAGGATTCTTCAAGGTGATCGAAAATGTAGATACTTGTATTCGGTATTCAGTTGATAGTAATCGTTTTGAGAAACTTGTTTCTCTTTCAGGTTACACATATCTGGATGCATTCCTAAGTTGAGTAAAGCTGTTCGGCCTCCTTTCATTTAGTTGACATGCACTGAAGACAGCTGCATGATTTGAATCTGGTTCCAATTAAATTAGTGTCTCTGTTTCTATATTAGATATAGAATGGCTCATATCTTAACGATGTTAAGGTATATGGAGTTGTCCGGCTTATTCTTAAAACCAGACTCTAGATAACTCAAGCCACGTTTCTGTAATGGATGTTTGTGGGTTGATCCGGGCTATGACGAGGGTTGACTTTCTACCATCTGGAAGATCAATAGTGATATTGTTCTTGACTCGCCACAGTTTTGATAAAAATGAATTTTTTCAGAAAACATTAGTGGGAGTATGGTAGAACTGGAAGTGATTCCAGAACCACAAAAGATTACTTGAAATTTGATAAGTACCTAAAGATTCAATCAGGTTTGATATTCAATTAGCCACTCCGCAGATATGTAGGGTAACCTCAAGCACCCGAAAGGTATTCCGGTATCCTCAAGGATGGTGACAAGGAGGTTCTTGTTTACCCAGACTTGACACTACTGTTGTTCTAGACTATGAGACCCGGCAGGAGGATGAATATAGCGTCATTCTAAACTAGCTTTAGAAGTGCACGTGTATATGACTCTGCCAGAGGGTTGTCGTAGTCAGTGGGAGCAGCGGAAGAATAGTGGAAAAGTAGCTTATGTCTATTTATGGACTAAAGCAGATATAGCGGAAATATATCATCTATTTTTGATGTGACAGTCATAGGTTTGACTTCATCAGAATAGGGGATGGATCTGTTAAGAAGGTAGTAGGGTGTGATGTCCTGGTATATGGATGACATACATATAGTAGGAAGTGAAATTCCTATACTACGATCGGTTATACTTTGGTTGTCACACAGTGGTTTCTCCATATAGGGCTTGAATATAATATCTGACATTCTGGTTACTAGATCTATGGTTTTAGATCTAGATTTGGGTAGTGTCCCAATCTGGGTACTTAGGCAGTATTCTAAAGGTATTTAGAATGGACGACTCCTGGCATGGTGGTGTACCTGCAGGTGATGGAGTCACCCTCTCTAAAGGTGTCTTACAGACTAAAGGGGAGCGGGATGTGCATGATTGACATATCACTTGCTTAGGCAATTGAGTCAATCACGAGATGTCAAGTACCACACCAGGTGTTGTTTTTGCACAAGCTGTAATAAGTTGATATTAATCCAATCCTGGAGAAACATTCGGGAGCAGTTTTAGAACATAAGTGGATGTTCTAGGGATATGATAGAGACAGCCTCCTTCGGGAGACGGTTATCATTCCAGGCTTCCAAGGTGACCTGGATGACAGAGTGACTGTCAGAGTTATTGTTTTCCCTCTGATGAGGGGCAGTAGTTTGGACAGGAGGTCCAAGCGGATACTGAGGGAGGCATGGCGCAGGATACTGATTAAGTTCAGTTGACGATACAGTCTAAGAAGTTTGGATTTGGAGTTCATTTATGAACCAGGTCCTATCAGATATCCAGACATATTCTAAGACACGTATTGCTCATTTCGGGAGATGGCTTTCTCCGCGAACTTGAGATAAAGAGAGTTATAGAAAGAAACATCAGGGCGGATCCACTCACTGAGGCTATTCCTCAAACGCAATAGTTTTACAAACGAGCTTTGTGAAACTGATTAGTAGAGGAGTTGGTTGTTCGGTTTCACACGGGCTGTGAGTATGCGACATCGCAATAATTAGTCTTGAGTGCAAGTAGGAGATTGTTGAATATAGTGCCCTCAAAGTCAATTATTGGATCGCAGGCACGTGATTGCAATGATTGAGGGAAGACCTATGCCGGTAGGACAGTCTTACTCAAGATGATAGTATGCTATCTGGTTTGTCCTTATCATCGTGTACATGCTTTAGGTGACATTACATGTCACTATTGCAAGTTGATAGAGCCCTTAGGATTCTTGCTTGACTACCAGCAGTATGATGGCGATCATATACGTGAGAATTGGGTAGTCTATAAGAACATCCTTAAAGTGGCCCCTAGTCGTGGGAGTTTCGAGACTGGGCATCGACACTCCATTAGTAGACTAGCGTATACAGTCAAGACCCCGACGAGGGGCAGTGGACGGTCTCACAAGCCATTGGTGTCAGTTGGTTCACCTAAGATGTATACAGGTGCTCATTGGGTTATGAGTACACCGGACAGGACTCGCCGGGAACATGCTAGTTGGTATTATACCTGACGTCAGATAGCAGTTCCCTGGTGACATGTGTACAGGTTAGTTCATTGACCTGAGATCGTCATTTATCTTGTATGAGTTCCCACTGTGCTATGATTACTACCCTACCACGGCTCAAAGGAGTCGTGCAAACAGGTTTTAGTTGGGTACAGTCCTGAGCCAAATGGAGACAGTGAGCGGATCGGCAGGTGTTTCGTCTCTCCCGGTATTGGGGTAAGATCGCGTTGTGTCTAGGATAGCCATTACACGAAGTCCTTGGCCAAAGTAGGAGATTTAATGGTAGGTATTCCAGTAGTATCTCAGGGTGTTCTGGGCTATACTCCGACACGACTTGTACCGCTTTTGGGGGTCTGACTTTTACCAACCCCCTAGGCCCGACATGCGATACTCATAGACGAACGGACCGGACTGTCCGAATATTGTCACCGACAGGCTCAGTAGGGTGTCAGGATGAGTTCGCTCATTGACCTCCCTTTTGGTCAATACCTGGTAACCCGTTACGTACAGCTAGTACCACTGACGTGCTAGTGGTTAAATCCACAGCCAGTGTATTGACGAGCCTTTAGAGTCCCCCACAGACAGTTTCTCAAGTTTCGGGCGAAACGTTGTAGAGGCCGTATGTTTTTATAGCAGGGTTAAATCATATACGTGCAGTCGTACACGGATCATGTTCGGACGGATAATACTAGTGGGCTTTAGTTTAAGCCGGATCCTAGTATTAGATTTGTTGGATTACTTTAGTCTCATTGCATTCGCATTCATTCGAAATGCGGATACATGTATGTATATACAGGTGAGGGGTATCCTTGTGATCCGTCACGAGTTTACTTTAGATGTTGCCATATCTTTTTATTGTTGTAAACATTTGGATTAATGTTAACATGTAGAAATGATCATGAGGAGCATTTAATGTGACATGGACATGGGTAGTGACTCATGGTCTTTTTACTTGTGCTAATGTCACATTTGTAGTTTTTTATTGTGTTGAAATGATGTGTAGAGAGAGACTGGACAGCCACTTAGGCTTAAGCTTGCTTTTGGGATTTATTCTAGCACTCACATTATCATTCCAACATAATGGAAAGAAAAAGCTTCTTCTTCTTCTTCCTCTAGCTCACCATTTCCCCTAATGGCTTCTACTTCTACCTCCACTCTAACCATCTCATGTGTTGAGAATCCTAGAGTGTCAAGAGACAAAGTTATCACACACATTCTCTACTTCACCTTGGACACGTCGGCTAGCAAACTTCGTGTCCGAGTTGCTTCGGTTCGAAGCGGGAGCCCTTAAATGGATTTATCGACGTGGTGCCCTTTCCGACGAGGAGATTGGAGATCGAGCGAGATCGGAGATGCCGCAAGGAGCTAAAGATGGTGGCTAAAGACCGAAGGACATGGATCGATCGGTATAGCTTTTCTAACCCTCTTTAGATTGCTAGTTTAATGTTAATGGTTTGATCCAGGATTAAAGTCTGCGTTAGCGCCAGTTTCAAGATTATGAAAAGTTTTTGTTTCCGCATTTTGGCCTCGGATCGACGGCCGGGGCACTACCGTAGACTTACAGTATGATACCAACTGGGAGTTCTCGACGAGTACGTCCAGTGTACCCAGTCTCCACTGAGCACCCGTATATCATCTCTGATGTCAAACACCAATGGATATGGGATCATCCATCGCCCATCTACATGGGTCGAGAAGCTATACGCTAGTCTACTCTGGTATATCGATGCCCCGTCTCGATACACCCACGACTAGGGACATTAAAGGATGTACTTACTGACTACCTTTGTCCCACTAGTATGATCTGCATCGTAATCCAGGTAGTCAAGTACGCATCCTAAGGCCTTTACCAACATGTAACAGAGAGACAATCAGTGTACATGTTAAGATAAAGAGTAACCAGATAGCATACTATCATGTCGAGGAAGAAAGTCCTCCTTATATATGTCCAAGCATCCACTACAATATACATCTCATGTATAGTAATGGCTTCTAGGGCATACATATAACTAACAATCTCCCACTTGCACTAGGGCCATCATATAGCAGTAGTTGTGGTATCTCATACTCAACCATCCTATAAAAGTCTCTCTCTGGGAAAAAGGCCTTTGTGAGTGGATCCGCCGTGTTTTCCTCTTATTCTACTCTTCTAACCTCGATCTCCTGGAGATCAACCATCACCATGATCAAGTGATACTGCCTTAGAATATGTCTGGATCACTGATGGGATGGGGGTTCCTAGGCCTAAGCCAGAATTCCATTGTCATACAATGGCAGGAACGAAGTTCATCTCATGAACTAAAATATATCCAGATTGCCTCTTTGGTAGCATCCTTGGTAACGATGTATCTTGCCTTTAATCGTCTAGTAAGTCACGGTATCTAGCTTGGAACTCTTCCAACATACCATCCCTCTACTGAGGGTAAAGACAATGCCTGCGGCTGACATTCAGTCGTCCTTATCACCGTGGAACCTTTCCTGTGATTCTCTCCAGGATCGATTGATACCATCTCACTACAACTAGTGAGAATCCTAACATCCAGTTAGATCTATCTCATAGATCCATAACCCAGGATTTAGGAGGTATCACCTTGATCCTATATGGAGAATCTTTGTGATAAGAGGAGATTGACCGAGCGTAGCATAAGAAACTCCTTTCCTATCAAGAGTATGTCATCCACGTACAATACGAGGAAAACCACCATACTTTCTACTACCTTTTTGTATATACAAGGTTCATCTACTATTTTGATGAAGTCAAACGCTTTGACTACATCAAAATAGATGTTCCAACTCCGCGACGCCTGCTTTAACTTGTAAAGTAACTTGCGCACGTTTCCGCTGCTCCCACTGTTTATGAAGCCCTCTGGCTGTGTACTTATAGACGCTCTCTTCTAAATCACCATCTAGAAAAGCAGTCATGACACCCAACTGCCAGATATCTTAGTCATGGTATGTAGCAATGGCAAGTAGGATCCAGATGGACGTAAGCATAGCCACTGGAGAAAAGGTTTCATCATTATTCACACCTGGTCGATGACGAGAACCTTTTGCAACATGTCTAGCTTTGAAAGTCTCAACTTTTCCATGTACACCAAATAATCTTCTCAAGATATACTTGCTCCTGAGGGGATTTAACCCTTCAGATATAGCAATCAAAGTCTATACTTTATTGGTGTATGTGGATTCCATCTCAGATCGCTTAGCATCCAGCACTGAGGGGATTTAACCCTTCAGATATAGCAATCAAAGTCCATACTTTATTGGTGTATGTGGATTCCATCTCAGATCGCTTAGCATCCAACCATTCTTACAGAGTCCCCACTCTTGATGGCCTGCTTGAAACTAGTTGGGTCAATATCTCATAATGCAATTTTCGCTCCCACTGTCATAGAGAATACCGAAGTATCTCTCAGGTGGGTAAGGAACCCTACCAGATCGTCGGAGAGGCTGAGGTTTGTCGTGAGCTATTGAATCTTCCGGTTCTACCAAATCTTCAGCTGTAGTTTGTATAGTCAGTTCTATCTCATGACCACAAATTTCTTTCAAAATAAATCCCTTTTCTAAAAAGGTGGCATGCCGAGAAATAAAACACCTTTTGTTCCTCGGTGCGGTAGAAGATATTCCCTTGCAAATGCTTGGGATATCTAACAAACTTCCACAGAACTGACCTTGCCTCGAGCTTATCCGGATTTTTCTTTGAGACATAGGCCGGACAACCCTAAATCTTAACTTACTTAAGACATAGGCTCTTCCCATACCATATCTTATATGGAGTGGTAGGCACCTGATTTGGTTGGAACCGATTCAATAGGTATGCAGCTTCTCAAGTGCATAACTCCCGAAAAGGAAATAGGCAACTCAGTAGTACTCATCATAGAGCGCACCATATCTAATAGGGTGCGATTGCTCCACCCCGATATACCGATGTGTTTTGGTGTATACGGAGGAGTAATGCTGAGAGAGAATCTCATTCTCCTTTATAATAGTCCAGGAATTCCGTGCTCAAGTATTCTCCTCCCTGATCACATCAAAGGACATAATACTTATACCTGTTTGGTTCTCTACTTCTGATAAATTCATTGAATTTCTCAAAAGTTTTCGATTTGTGTTTCAACAGGAACATATGTCTGAATCTTGAGAGATCATCATTGAATGTAATAAAGTAAAATGAACCAGCTCTGGCATGTGTAGACAGGGGACCTTCATACATCATCATGTATCAATCCCAAGAGTTCATTAACTCTTTCTCTGTTTTCAATAAACGAAGCTATGGTCATCTTATCTTTATGACATGACTGGAAAGTTTCACAAGATATAAATTCAAACTGATTTAAATATGCATCTTAATGTAACTTAGCTAGTCGGGTCGCATTGATATGACCTAGTCTACAATGCCTCAAGAAGGATTCGTTCATTTCTGAACTCTTTCCTTTGTGTGTGTTCTGTACGTTAAGAACTGTGGTTTGATTTAGAATGTATATGCTTTTAGATAATGTGCATGAACCGATCAACTCTTGATATAGGAAATGTTCAAAACATTATCCAACAATACAAAATTATATCCTTCTTTACTAAATAAAGAGACTGATATGATGTTGTATATCAGGTTCGGTATCTAATAACATTCGTTCAGAATAAATATACTTGATAATACAGGGTGATAACTGCCAACAACTTGGGTGCAACAATTGCACCATTTCTATCCCTTGAAACTTATCACCCATTTCCAGTTCTCTACCTATCTGCAGTCCATGTAACAGATTACATATATGGGATCCTGATCTAGTATTATCAAACCCAGGACATAGAGGATACTGAAAAAATAGTTCTTGGTAATGAACACACCCGAAGAAGATGCATCATCATGCACTTTCTTCGTTTGGGCGGCACGGGAATCCTGGTAATCCTCTATTTCCTGCTCAGTCTTATAACAATTATAAGTTGGAGCGGGACCAACGTTCCCCAGCTCAGTATAATAAGCGGGTTCGGTCAATACATCATATTATTATCTTGATTAAGGCGTGACATGGTCTCTACCTGGAGAAAGAGAGAAGAAAACATTCAGCGTATGCTCTTGCAAGATTAGATTGGTTATTATTTTATCTAATCAGGATGGCTCCCACTGTTTTTTATCAAATCTTCCACCAAACCCTAAAAGGAAAGGCTAGCTGGGATTAATTACACCCTACAATTTCGCCAATTTTTCAGCCAGGCCAGTGCCGATACTTTGAGGGAGGTTCCCCGTGCTTTCTTACGGACCTAATTAAAGTAAACCTCATTTTCCCAGGGGTGTAACCCCGTTGACACCTTTCTAGATACCTACTTGATCAGCTAATTGTAATGTGTAAAACTCTCCCAGGAGTAACAATTACTCACAGTGGGTATCGGGATCCAACTATCCCATAGAAGGTATGCAATCTCATTGCAAATTTCAACACTTGAAATTCCCGATAATATTTTGCCCCTAGCATCCTATGACCTTGACGAAAGCCAACAAACCATAGGCTGCTAGTTAAGTTCAACCTGTACATTTCTTGATTGAATTAAACCGACCCGCACGACCCTTGACGAAAGCCAACAAAGGCGCATGACTACCCTAACTCAATCGCATCATATGCTTTTGCAGATAAGCATAAATAGCTACCGCATACTACGCCTTGACGAAAGCCAACAAACGTAGCATGAATACTATGAAGTACTTATCTGAAATGACAGAGGGCTACGACAGGTTTTTAAGAAAACCTTTTGCGTAATGAACTTGATATCATTGTAGAATCGAGTGATTTTGAAAAGGAGTGTTTTTTAGGCTTTTATTAGTTTTGCTAAAGAGGTCACTCCCGGAGAAGGGATCTCGGCTCTTTCCTCATCGAATGAGGTGCAAGATATTTCACAAATACCACTATGCAAAGCAAAAACTATAAAAGAAATCAAAAGACAAACCGATTTTGTAGCATCTGCTAGTTTCGCTAAAGAGGTCACTCCCGGTGAAGGGACCTCGGCTCTTTCCTTATCGAATAAGGTGCTGGATATTCTATAAGGAATACCGCTATGCAAAGCAAGAACTAGAGCTACCAGTTTTTAAAATAAGTTTCTACAACATCTTTAGGTTTATTTTCTTTCATTAATCTCATTAATGAAGTCCCATCATTTAAGTTACCTAAGCATCACAGATAAATACAACGTATGCTTATACCATCCGCATTCGCCTCGATGTCCCGTCATGCACCGTTAGGTTAGGTAACTAACGGCAAAGCGGGGCAGGGCTAGCGCGGGTGTAAAACATAAGCAACGTCTATTTAATATATCATATATATACTATATACAGTATCTATCTCAACATATCAAATGATCACATCACAGATATCGCATCAGAAAACAACACATGAAATATTGGATATACTCGGATTTCCGGGTTTTATATTAAGCCTGTATAAAACACGGATTCCACGGTCGTGATGAATAGACAAACCCACATCCCTAGACCCCTACGAGAGCGGCAAGAAACCCTACCAGTTCTAGAGTTAGGAGACCCGTACTCGACTCCTCGAGATGGTCTCCCACTGGATTCTAGAACCTGGCTACTTTTGCTCCCCTCCTTGGGTATATCCTAATGCGGAAAAGTAAATAATATACAATGGTGATATCATCCTCAACCCGGAAGTGCCCCAATAAAAGAATATTACATACATTGAATTTTACATGAATGAAAATGAAAAACTCTCATCTTACATAAAAAAAACCCGGCTATTCAAACACGACGATCCAATATAACATATCCCAGCAATACATAACATCACATGTCATCAACGTAAGTAAATATGCGTATCCCAATTGTCATTGACATATAGCAACGAAACCGGCGATACACCACATATTACACTTACGGTCGCAGAAAAGAAAGTGAAAAAGTACAACAATTGGAATCCGCACTGCCCTTAGACATCATAAACCCGGAATATCACATATTCTGGATTTCATGCCTAACAATGCTAATTTTACATTTAGGTCTCAACCATGAAAACACTTTTCAAAAGAAGTCGGGTAATTCAACAAGATTCCTGATTCCGTCCGAGGCCGAAATGTTAAACTTGCATGCAACTAGATAGGTTCCAATTGTTGTATCCCATCATATGATATCCGGACGCCGTTAAACTTTTCGATCGATTCATCAAAGTCCCACAATTTCCAGACAGCTCAACACTTGAGCACAGTTTTAATAATACCCGGAACATGCCGCGGTACCTATGGACCAACCGTAGAAGGGCAAACCCAAGCCTCACTCATGTCGCCACGGAACTGCGGCAAACCCTAGGGTATGTCCGCGGTTCCATGATCCAAAAAGTCGAGTTAGGGTTTCATTTTTCTAGAGGGTCCACAGAATTACTTGCATGTGTTTCCAAATACGTTAAACTTGGAAAAATGAGTTTTTGACATTCGATCGAACTTTTTAACTTCGCCTAGACAATATGTGAAAACCCAAATACATTGTTAAACTATGAATACGAAACACTCCGAATTGTTTATAGTGTAAGATTACATCTCATGCAAAATTAGCAAAAACAAATAACACCTGAAACATCCAAACCAAGTCTCTGGAACACCCAGCAAATTTCAAGCAAATCCAAAAAAAATTGGTCGGCCACCATACATGTGATCTCGGCCCAAAACCGAGCTCTCCCCTTGAAATTTGCATGGTGTTCATGTTGCATCCCATACAACACTCTGCACTTGTTTAAAAAAAATTTAAAGCTCATAAAAAAATCGACAGAAACCCGGGTTCGATGTTGCAAGTTTCGGAGTAGTTTCGGTTTCGTAATCCTACACTATCCGTCTAATACTCTAGTCCGGCTCTGATACCACTGTTGGGATTCCTTAGCACCCTACTTGGTTTTCACAGCAACTACCATGCCAAATTTAAAAAATCTAAGGTGCTAGTCAATCCTAAGCTAGGATTAAGCTAGAGTAAATAAATGAAATGAACATGTAATCAACCATTATAAGTAGTCAGCAAGGAATACAACCTTTGTAGACCGGTCCTTCACTTCTAAAGCTCCGTGTTGATATCCCTTCGCTGCGATCATGGCAAGTGAATATTTCCCGAACTCTAGAATGGTTCTCTCGGAGAAATGAACAAGCTCGCACGAAGTCTTCGAGGCCGAACATGATCTATGTCGAGGAGACTCAAACCCAAGCTACCTCTTCACTAGGTCAAGAACTTTGTGAAGAGAACACCCTTTACTACCCAAGTAAGTGTATAGGATGGTGAAATAGGAAGTGGGCTCACTTTAGATTTTATTTTCTCACAATATTTCATCACTAATCCAAAACCTAGAAAGCTTTTGGAGTTTAGATGAAGAAGAAGAAGAATGAACTCATCTAATGAGAGAGGTAACCATGGGTGAGTTTTTATCATATATAAACCCTTGTAGAGACTTAACTACAGCTTAGGATCATGGTTGGGTTAAGAAAATATCTTAAGTAAAAACAAATTAGTGGAAAAGTCAAATGAATCCACAAGCTTCATCCATTTGACCATTTTCCACCTAATTTGATTAACTTTAAATAAATAAAACCCAAGGATTATCATAAGCTTAGTGTAAGTCTCATACACCCATGCCTCTTGTATCATCTAGCATGACACAAAATAATGTACATCAATATATATCACATATATACTAATGCACAAACAAAGTGAGAAAAGAAATCATAAGTGAGCATGTATTAGTTAATGTAAGTTAATATATTAAATATATAATTATACATTAAATTATTAAATCAACACTTGATTTAATAATCCGGCTATATCACATATAACCGACTAATATCAAATGTAACAACTTATCGAATCAACACTTGATCCGATAAGCCGGCTATATCACATATAACCGACCGATGTCACAAATCGCGAGAATAGAATGCGGTATCTCATATGCGCATTAATATCGGTCCCGCACATATCTCATATGTGCTCTTACTCCGTTTCTCCTGAGCCAGGAAACCTCTGTGTAGGACTCTAAAGACTCGTCAATACGCCGGCAGTAGGTGATGATCATATCAAACACCCACAAGCCGCAAGAGGCGTGCTAAACATAATGGCCACAAGGGTATTGAGCGATCAGAAGATCAAAAAGCAAGCCAACTCATACTCCTACGAATCCAATCAGTAACACTACCGTACAGTCCGGTCTCTTCGTCTGATATGTCGCGTCAAGGGGTGGTAAACGTCAGACCCCAGTAACTCGATAGGTCGTGCCGATGTGAGGCTTATAACATTAGTGGGAGTATGCTACCAAAGAGGGCACTATCTCCAACAATGAAGTCCCTGACCAGGGCTGATTCTGAGATTTACTGTTAAGTGTTACCATACTGGTAACACTTAACAGTAAATCTCAGAATCAGCCCTGGTCAGGGACTTCATTGTTGGAGATAGTGCTCTCAGAGTCAATTATTGGATCGCAGGTACGTGATTGCAATGATTGCGGAGGACCTATACCAGTAGGACAGTCTTACTCGAGATGATAGTATGATATCTGGATTTCCTTTATCAGTCGTGTACAGGTTCAGGTGACTGATCACTGCTACACTTTGATAGAGCCCTTAGGATCTTGCTTTACTACCAACAGTATGATGGCGATCATATATGTCACGACCCGAAGTTTGGCCCGTGACCGGCACTTAACCACGTAACGTCTACAGGCGTAACGCAGCTAAGTGAACCGAAAACCCAGAAATCAAACCAGTGAAAGTATATAGTGTTAGAAGTTTTTAAAGAAAGTACTAACTAAAACATGATAAGAAATCTAAGTAAACAATATACGACGCCGTAGCGAAGATCAAGATCCACAAGTGGGAACATCACAGATAGGATAAACTGCAAGTACAGTAAGCTCACAACGAGCTCGACACCAGAAACAAATATAATACAACATCGTCCTCACACTGTCTCTAAGTCAAATACATACATGGTAGATGGAGAATACTAGATACAACAATGTACATACTGAAAGATAAACAGATACCGCACAAAACCCACCTATCAGCAAAGGAGCTAGTACACCATCTATGGGGGTATCTGTGTCAAAAGATGCAAAGCAGCCTGCCGCGACTACTCCGAAGGGCAACCTGCAAACACTGTGGCACAACGGGGGTGAGTTGCCAACTCGTGAATAGAGATAACATATAAAGGTAATCGCGAGCATGCACGTACTACGCTACTCTATCATATGCCAACAGATGATATCAATATGTGATAAGCAGTATGTGCAATAATCATGCAAGTGCTCTATAGGGTACTGTACTACCGGATAAGGTACAAATGTAATGCTCTATCAGGTAATACATCTACAGGATGAGGTACAAAAGTAATGCTGAGCAGGGGCAATAAAATATCTACACGGAATGTCGACGTGGAATATATATCGGTTTCTCAATGCACCCAGATCTCCCAAAAATAGCTCATGCGCCGGCACTCTCCTCGGCCCTCAAATCCTGTACATCTCTAAGAATCCCGAGTGCCCAACATCGGCACCCAAATATCATAAATACTCGTGTCTAGCATCGACACGCAAAACATCCTGTATCGGGCATCCGTCAGTCCGGGTCAGCCCTCTCTCAAAGTATATATCGGGAATCCGTCAGTCCGGGTCATCCCTCTCTCAATATATCGGGCATCCGTCAGTCCGGGTCAGCCCTCTCTCAATACATCGGGCATCCGTCAGTCCGGGTCAGCCCTCTCTCAATACATCGGGCATCCGTCAGTCCGGGTCAGCCCTCTCTCAATACATCGGGCATCCGTCAGTCCGGGTCAGCCCTCTCTCAATACATCGGGCATCCGTCAGTCCGGGTCAGCCCTCTCTCAATACATGCCTCTAGCACCGAGAAAACACGGGGTGACGTCCCAAAATATCATATCAAGGGAACCGGGTTTTTAAATGATTACTTATTTGAAAAGGCCACGGTTCCCAAATCCAGAAATCACATGAAATCTCAACCAATAATACAAGTAATTGTGATGTGATATGTGCACCAAGTATGTATTTCAAGTCATGTCACATAAAAATGAGCCACAATGCAATGATCCAATGTGATGTAGGTATCAAGTATGAATATCAAGTCATGTCACATATAGATGAGCTACAATGCAACGATCCAATGTGATATAGGTATCAAGTATGAATATGAAGTCATGTCGCATATAGATGAGCAACAATGCAATGATCCAGTGTGATATAGGTATCAAGTATGAATATCAAGTCATGTCGCATATAGATGAGCTACAATGCAATGATCCAGTGTGATATAGGTATCAAGTATGAATATCAAGTCATGTCGCATATAGATGAGCTACAATGCAATGATCCAGTGTGATATAGGTATCAAGTATGAATATCAAGTCATGTCGCATATAGATGAGCTACAATGCAATGATCCAAGGTAAGGTGGGTAGTAGGTATGCAATGCACTAGCTAGTAACCATGAACATGCAATATATATATAAGGAACACTATAAGGTCCTATCAGCCCTGACGTAGAACGCCATGCGGGCGATATCCCCGTAGATGTGAAATCTACTCACCGTAGCCTCCTGCTAGGTATAGCCACCAACTTGTTTCCCCTCCTGCGCGGCGTCCGCTGTACTCGCCTGCGAACCTTCAAATGACCTTAGAGACACCAAGGGTTTCAGCCTTCCCCCTCAAGTGTGCAGATATACCTCAAACACCACAAGAACTCACTTTTTTACTAAGGTTTTGTGAAGGAAACATGTTGATTTGTGTAGGGTTTGGTGTAGATTCCAAATGGGAGTTGAAAAGAGAAGAAAAGAGGAAGAGAGAGGTGTTGTTTTTGGTGATTTTCTGCAGGAGGTGCAGAAATGATTGGAAGAGAGAGAAGAGAGAAGAAAAAGGTCAAGAAAGTCAAATGCCTCACCTAACACCATGCTCCCTTGTTTTATTTGGATTTTGAATTATGAAAAAGGGTTTTGTAAAAGGATTAAATGGTGGGGGAAAATAAGTTTGCAACCATACACAATGTATGGTTAACAAGTCACAAGAAAAGTCTAAGCATGCAAATGTGCACAACACAAGAAAATTTCCAATATACTAACACTACCAAATAACTAATAATCCTGTAAACACCTATATATAATAATACTTACGATCACTAATTATCACGAAAGACAATCAAACAGAAATCCAAAGTGTTACAATCTACCCCCCTTAAAGAAATTCGGTCCCCGAATTTAAAAAATCTAACTATACGCACATTTAAAAAAGATGGGGATACCTCTTCATCATCTCGCTCTCGGTCTCCCAAGTGACTTCCTCGCCGCTCTGGCCACGCCAAAATATCTTGAAGGACGGTATCTCCTTCGACCTCAATTTCTTCACTTGCCGATCCAAGATCATCACCGGCTGCTCTACATAGGAAAGGTCGCGCTCAAGCTGGATCGCCGGGTGCTGAATCGCATGCGAAGGATCATGAAGATATCTGCGGAGATACGGGGTGCACGTCTGGAAAATTGGGCGGAAGGGCTAATCGATACGCAACTGCACCAATACGCTCAAGGATTTCGAAGGGACCCACGTATCTGGGACTAAGCTTCCCCTTCTCCCCAAACCTCATCACGCCCTTCATTGGGGAGACCCTCAAGAAAACATGATCACCAGCAGAAAACTTAAGTCTGCGTCGACGACGGTCCGCATAAGATCTCTACCTACTCTGGGCTGCTCTCATCCTATCGCGAATCAACTGGACCTTTGCTGTCGCCTCCTCCACGATCTGTAGCCCTAAGATACTGCTCTCACTGAGCTCCGTCCAACAGGTGGGCGATCTGCATCTCCTCCCATAAAGAGCCTCAAACGGTGCCATCTGAATGGTCTCCTGGTAGCTGTTGTTGTAGGAAAACTCTACTAAGGGCAAATGATGATCCCAGCTACCTCCGAAGTCTAAAACGCATGCTCTGAGCATGTCCTCGAGATTCTGAATAGTCCGCTCTGACTGTCCGTCGGTCTGCGGATGGAATGTTGTGCTGAAACTCAAGCGAGTGCCCAAAGCCTCCTGAAGCCTCTGCCATAGCCGGCTGGTAAACTGGGTGCCTCTATCGGACACGATACATGTCGGAACTCCGTGCAGTCGTACAATCTCATCAATGTAAATCTGGGCATACTGGGCAAATCCGAAAGTCGTCTTCACCGGTAGGAAGTGAGCCGCTTCCGTCAAACGATCCACGATCCCCCAGATGGAGTCATACCCTCGACTAGTCCTGGATAGACCCACAACGAAATCCATCGAAATCTGCTCACACTTCCACTCCGGAATGGGTAACGGCTGTAGCTCTCCCGCGGGCCTCTGGTGCTCAGCCTTGACTTGCTGACAAGTCAGGCATCTCGACACAAAATCTGCAATGTCCTTCTTCATACCGTCCCACCAGTAAACATTTCTCAAGTCATGATATATCTTGGTGGAACCGGGATGAACACTATATACCGATCGATGTGCCTCCTCGATAATCTCGCGCCGCAATCCCTGAGCATCTAGTACGCACAGTCTAGCTCCAAATCGTAGTATCCCCTGATCATCGATCACGAACTCGGAAAATCTGCCCTGTCCCATCTGTGTCCTGATCTCTGAACAGCGGTCATCACTGTGCTGTGCCTCTTGTATACGGTCAAGCAACTGTGGGCGTGCACGAACATGCGCAACCTGTCCTCCGATCGGCGTAAACTCGAACTGTACCTGGCTATCGCATAAGATCTGCCACTACAATCGCCCTGCCCGGGTGATACACGATCTCACAATCGAAATCCTTCACTAACTCCATTCATCGGCGCTGTATAAGGTTCAGGTCTCGCTGCTGAAATATGTACTTTAAGCTCTTGTGGTCGGTGAATATCTGGCACGACTCTCCATACAGATAATGTCGCCAGATCTTGAGTGCAAAGACCACTGTAGCCATCTCCAGATCATGAGTAGGGTAATTCTGTTCATGTTTCTTTAATTGCCACAAAGCATACGCAATCACCCTGTCATGCTGCATCAAAACGCATCCCCAGCCCTACTCGTGAAGCATCGCAGTAGACCACAAATCCGCCTGATCCTGAAGGCAATGATAGCACTGGTGTCGTAGTCAGTAGCGCCCGTAGCTGCTGGAAACTGTGCTCACACTCCTCTGTCCAATCGAAGCGAACTCCCTTTCCGGGTCAACCCGGTCAAAGGTGTACCAATGCGAGAGAAGTCTTGCACATATCGCCTGTAATTACCTGCCAGCCCTAGAAAGCTGCGAATCTCCGTCACTGACGTGGGTCTAGACCAACTCCGAACCGCCTCGATCTTCCTCGGGTCGACACATATACCATCTCGTGTAATCACGTGCCCCAAAGAAGTCTACGCTGTCTAGCCAGAAGGCACACTTAGAGAATTTGGCGAAAAGCTGATGCTCCCTCAAGGTCTGCAGCGTAATCCGCAGGTGCTGCTCGTGCTCCTCTCTACTCCGAGAATACACCAAGATATCATCAATAAACACTATAATGAACAGACCAAGATACGGCCGGAGAATACGGTTCATCATGTCCATAAATGCTGCTGGTGCGTTGGTGAGTCCGAACGACATCATCAAAAACTCATAATGGCCGTAACGTGTGCGGAAAGCTGTCCTAGGAATGTTCTCCTGTCGAACCCGCAGCTGATGGTAGCCCGATCGCAAATCGATCCTCGAAAAGTATCCTGCCCCCCTGAAGCTGGTCGAACAAATCGTCGATGCGTGGCAAAGGATATATGTTCCGCACTGTCGCCCTGTTCAGCTGGCGGTAGTCGATGCACAAACGCATACTGCCGTCCTTCTTCTTGACGAACAGGACTGGAGCACCCCAAGGAGAACACTGGGTCGAATAAGTCCCTTATCCAGCAAGTCCTGCAACTGACCCTTCAACTCTCTAAGTTCCGCCGGGGCCATCCGATACGGCGGTACAGAAATAGGCCCCGTGCCAGGAACCAAGTCAATACAGAAGGAAACATCACGCTCGGGCGGTAACCCAGGAAGCTCGTCAGGGAACACATCAGGGAACTCGCGAACAACCGGAACCTGATCCAAAGGAACCTCTATGGCCCTAGCATCGCAAACAAATGCGAGAAATCCCTGACATCCCTTCCGAAAAAGCTGTCCAGCGCGAACAGAAGAAATCACACTGTGAGGGGTGGCACTACGGTCCCCCAACACAACAACAACCGACTTGCCGGGAAAACAAAATCGAACTGTCTTCTCGCGGCAGTCAACAGAAGCATAGCACGTGGCTAACTAATCCATGCCCAAAAGAACGTCGAAGTCCAACATCTCAAGAAGGATCAAATCGACCGGCAACTCTCTCTCGCCGATACGGACGGTACAGGATCGGAACACGTGCCTAGCAACAAACGACTCTCCCGCAGGAGTAGTTACAACTAGCGGTTGACCAAGCAAACCGGACTCTCTACCCAAACTCGGCACATGGTGTGTGGATACATACGAGTATGTGAAAACATATGAGCACAAGGATCCGGATCAAGCAATACGTGTGCAACAAAGGACAACTGAAAGAGTACCTGAAACCACAGCATTGGATACCCGCGCGTCCCGATGAGTCGAAGCGAAAACTTGTGCCTGTCCTTCATTTGCGACTGACCGAACTCCTCCTCTACTAGCCTGACCCCTCTGTGCAAACCCTCCGCGTCCACGATGTCTCAGAACACGACCCTGACGTGCTGTGAAGAAGCACTGCCTGATGAGGTGTTGAAGGCTTCCGCATCGTAAACACCTACGCACTGAATGCTGTCCTGCCTGGGGATGGAAGCCAAACGACTGTCCTCGTCCTAAGCCTCTGCTCTGGGCTGGTACACCAGCATGATTCCACAACTGTTCCGGAACTCTCACGGTCTCTGGAAGACGTGTCCCGTAAACTGAGGCTGCCCCCACCGGTGCTATGTAGGGGACGGAATACAGCATGATGATCGCAAGGAACAACTGGGTAACAGGGGTGACAACCACTTGTCGCTGCGCTCGCACGACCTCTACCAATGAGCTCATCGCCTGGCGTAGGCCCTGCATCTTTACCACTAGTCTAGCGATCTGAGCTGTCGTAGGGGAAACAATTTGTCCTGATACAACAGGAGTACTACTCGGATTAGTCCTTGTCACAGATGAATCAACTCGAACCTCGGCCCTCGCGGCCGCTCTCTGCGCCCTCGTAGTCCTTGGCGGCATATTGGCTATCAGAAACAATAGGATTCGATAAGGATACGGAAATCGAATCGCAAGAATGTATATACTCAAGGAGGAATTTAAATCAACAAGTCCTAAGGTCGCGTAGGCGGAGTACCGTGTCGTGAGTATGCCGCGGAACATACACACGCTACGCTACCCTGCCGCAGCTACCTACTCCATCATACCAGGGTCATCCTACACTCCGAAAGGTAAAACCTACGCTCTGATACCAACTTTGTCACGACCCGAAGTTTGGCCCGTGACCGGCACTTAACCACGTAACGTCTACAGGCGTAACGCAGCTAAGTGAACCGAAAACCCAGAAATCAAACCAGTGAAAGTATAGAGTGTTAGAAGTTTTTAAAGAAAGCACTAACTAAAACATGATAAGAAATCTAAGTAAACAATATACGACGCCGTTGCGAAGATCAAGATCCACAAGTGGGAACATCACAGATAGGATAAACTGCAAGTACAGTAAGCTCACAACGAGCTCGACACCAGAAACAAATATAATACAACATCGTCCTCACACTGTCTCTAAGTCAAATACATACATGGTAGATGGAGAATACTAGATACAACAATGTACATACTGAAAGATAAACAGATACCGCACAAAACCCACCTATCAGCAAAGGAGCTAGTACACCATCTATGGGGGTATCTGTGTCAAAAGATGCAAAGCAGCCTGCCGCGACTACTCCGAAGGGCAACCTGCAAACACTGTGGCACAACGGGGGTGAGTTGCCAACTCGTGAATAGAGATAACATATAAAGGTAATCACGAGCATGCACGTACTACGCTACTCTATCATATGCCAACAGATGATATCAATATGTGATAAGCAGTATGTGCAATAATCATGCAAGTGCTCTATAGGGTACTGTATTACCGGATAAGGTACAAATGTAATGCTCTATCAGGTAATACATCTACAGGATGAGGTACAAAAGTAATGCTGAGCAGGGGCAATATAATATCTACACGGAATGTCGACGTGGAATATATATCGGTTTCTCAATGCACCCAGATCTCCCAAAAATAGCTCATGCGCCGGCACTCTCCTCGGCCCTCAAATCCTGTACATCTTTAAGAATCCCGAGTGCCCAACATCGGCACCCAAATATCATAAATACTCGTGTCTAGCATCGACACGCAAAACATCCTGTATCGGGCATCCGTCAGTCCGGGTCAGCCCTCTCTCAAAGTATATATCGGGAATCCGTCAGTCCGGGTCATCCCTCTCTCAATATATCGGGCATCCGTCAGTCCGGGTCAGCCCTCTCTAATACATCGGGCATCCGCCAGTCCGGGTCAGCCCTCTCTCAATACATCGGGCATCCGTCAGTCCGGGTCAGCCCTCTCTCAATACATCGGGCATCCGTCAGTCCGGGTCAGCCCTCTCTCAATACATGCCTCTAGCACCGAGAAAACACGGGGTGACGCCCCAAAATATCATATCAAGGGAACCGGTTTTTTAAATGATTACTTATTTGAAAAGGCCACGGTTCCCAAATCCAGAAATCACATGAAATCTCAACCAATAATACAAGTAATTGTGATGTGATATGTGCACCAAGTATGTATATCAAGTCATGTCACATAAAAATGAGCCACAATGCAATGATCCAATGTGATGTAGGTATCAAGTATGAATATCAAGTCATGTCACATATAGATGAGCTACAATGCAATGATCCAATGTGATATAGGTATCAAGTATGAATATCAAGTCATGTCGCATATAGATGAGCTACAATGCAATGATCCAGTGTGATATAGGTATCAAGTATGAATATCAAGTCATGTCGCATATAGATGAGCTACAATGCAATGATCCAGTGTGATATAGGTATCAAGTATGAATATCAAGTCATGTCGCATATAGATGAGCTACAATGCAATGATCCAAGGTGAGGTGTGTAGTAGGTATGCAATGCACTAGCTAGTAACCATGAACATGCAATATATATATAAGGAACACTATAAGGTCCTATCAGCCCTGATGTAGAACGCCATACGGGCGATATCCCCGTAGATGTGAAATCTACTCACCGTAGCCTCCTGCTAGGTATAGCCACAAACTTGTTTCCCCTCCTGCGCGGCATGCGCTGTACTCGCCTGCGAACCTTCAAATGACCTTAGAGACACCAAGGGTTTCAGCCTTCCCCCTCAAGTGTGCAGATATACCTCAAACACCACAAGAACTCACTTTTTTAATAAGGTTTTGTGAAGGAAACATGTTGATTTGTGTAGGGTTTGGTGTAGATTCCAAATGGGAGTTGAAAAGAGAAGAAAAGAGGAAGGGAGAGGTGTTGTTTTTGGTGATTTTCTCCAGGAGGTGCAGAAATGATTGGGAGAGAGAGAAGAGAGAAGAAAAAGGTCAAGAAAGTCAAATGCCTCACCTAACACCATGCTCCCTTGTTTTATTTGGATTTTGAATTATGAAAAAGGGTTTCGTAAAAGGATTAAATGGTGGGGAAAAATAAGTTTGCAACCATACACAAAGTATGGTTAACAAGTCACAAGAAAAGTCTAAGCATGCAAATGTGCACAACACAAGAAAATTTCCAATATACTAACACTACCAAATAACTAATAATCCTATAAACACCTATATATAATAATACTTACGATCACTAATTATCACGAAAGGCAATCAAACAGAAATCCAAAGTGTTACAATATACGTGAGAGTTGGGTGGTTTATAAGTATATCCTTAATTGTGGCCCCTAGTCGTGGGAGTTTCGAGACAGGGCATCGATACTCCGGAGTAGACTAGTGTATACAGTCGAGACCCCGACGAGGGGCGGTGGCCGGTCTCACAAGCCACTGGTGTCAGTTAGATCTCCTAAGATGTATACACGTGCTCATTGGGTTATAAGTACACCGGACAGGACTCGCCGGGAACCTGCTATTTGGTATTATACATATCGTCAGATAGCAGTTCCCTGGTGATATGTGTACATGTTAGTTCATCGACCTGAGGTCATCATTTGTCTCGTGTGAGTTCCCACTGTGCTTTGATTTCTACCCTACCACGGCTCAAAGGAGTCGTGCAAACAGGTAGTTTTTGGGTACAGTCCCGAGCCACATGGAGGCACGTGAGCGGATAGGCAGGGGATTCGTCTCTCCCGGTATTTGGGGTGAGATCGCGCTGTGTCTAGGAGAGCCATTACACAAAGCCCACGGCCGTGGCAGGAGATTTACTGGTAGGTACTCCAGTAGTATCTCAGGGTGTTTTTAGGCTACACTCTGACACGACTTATACTGCTATTGGGGGTCTGACGTTATTAGCCCCCTAGGCAGATATGCGATACTCATAGACGAACAGACCAGACTGTATATACATTGTCACTGTTAGGCTCAGTAGGGTTTCCTGATGAGTTCGCTCATCGGCCTCCCTAGAGGTCAATCCATGGGCAGCCGTTACGCACAGCCAGTGTCGCTGACGGCTTGTGGTTAAACCCACTGCCAGGGTACTGACGAGTCATTAGATTCCCCCACAGACAGTTTCCTAAGTTCGGGCGAAACGTTGTAGAGGCCGTATGGTTTTATGGCAGGGTTCGGAAAATGCACGTGCTTTTACGCACGTGTCATATTTCGGGCAGATAATACTGGTGGGCTTTGGTTTAAGCCGGATCCGAGTATTATGCTGTGTAGATATAACATTTTTGTCTCAGTTGCATTTGTATTCGGTCGTAATACAAATGCGGGTATATTTATACAGTTACGGGGTTGTCCTGAAATTCGTTTCAGGATCGCTTTTGGAAGTTGCCAGTTTCCACTTTCCAGTTTCCGTATTTGACATTCGGTTAAGTGCGGATTTATCTTTCCGTCACTCTGGTGAGTCATAAGGGTGAGTCGTGCTTCTAGAAGCTTCTAGAATGGTGACTAGGTTCATGAACCTTTATATGCATTTATTATATGATGACTAGGTTTTAATGACTCATGCTTTAACATTAATGATTCTTGTTAACCTTAGGATATTTTCTTCATGATAAGCTTTCCTTTGTGGTCACCTCCCTCCTCCTACACTCACCCTCTCTTCTTATATTATGGCCGACCCCCCTTTGTGAGTGAGAGAGAGAGATTGATTTAATTTGGAAAAAGAATAAAGTTTTGGATGTATGGATATTTCATAGTTCATTTCTCATTCCATTTCATTTCGAGTGGCAACTTCATTAACCGTTCGTCCATGGCTTTGGACGAAGTGAGACAAAGTATTCTACTCGTTCTCTACATCAATCTTGATCGTCTCTTTTAGCAAACTTGACGACCGAGTTGCCTCGAGTCAGAGACGGGAGCCCGTTTAAAGAACCGTTGACGTGGTGCCACCTGGACGAGCTGATCGGAGATCGATGAGATCGGAGCAGCCGCAACGGAGCGTGGGATGATGGTTAAAGAACGAAGGACTCGGATCGTTCGGTATAACCTTTTTACCCTCTTTACAGTTTGTTAGTTTAGCAATAATGGCAGATCCGGGTTATAGTATACGATAGCGCCAGTTAAAAAGTTTTTGTTCCGCATTTGGCATCTGTTAGACGGCCGGGGCGCTACCGTAGACTTACAGTGGTATCAGAGCCTCACCATTTTGCTTTACTAACTCGTGCTAACGCGTTTAAAACATCGATCGGACCGAATATCAAAAACTACAACTTTTCGGTTCTGAGTTTCTATCGATTTTTAAATGGTTCTAAAAATAATTTTACACATCACAGAAAATTCTGCAGGCTTTTCTAAGCACATGGTAGAAATTTGGTCACGTGACCCTTCAAGACCGCCGCGGAATCACGGTCAAACCTAGGGTTTGACCGCGCATCCGCGGCCAATCTTTGGGATCATTGATCCAAATTTGTACAGTTGCTTCTCTTGGGTAAATTGTGGTTTTTGGTATATATCTTTTGGACTCTTATTTTGTTACTGTACAGCAGATGTACGTGGGGCCCACTTCGTGATATTTAGTCGATCGAAATTTAAACATGTTAGTTTACAGTACTTACATTATATCTCCGACCGTGAATGTCATTTGAGCGGTAAACCGCGTCTGATTGCTATAGTTCTTTTAGACGGGTTTGCGAACGTGGCATTCGCGTTGATGTTCTGTGTTGTGCTGTGATGTTGCGGATTTGTCGTGGTGGATAGAAGTGTGCAATGATAGTGCAATTTGGATTTATTTGTACATTTGATATTGCGGGGCAAGCGTCCAACATGTGGACTGCCGTCACTGCCTGTTGTATAATATTCTTTTGGGGCACGACCGGGTTGAGGTCGATGTACCCGTTGTACATATTTTCATTTCTGTACTAGGTTTTACCCCGCGATGGAGTGCACGGATAGCCGGGTTCTGGAGGGCAACGGGTCCGCATCTCATGGCTTTGAGAGGCAGAGGGGCCTCACTCTGGAATTGGCAGACTATTCGCCGCACTCGTAGGGTGTACAGGTTGACCCAATGAGGGATGCTCAAGCTACCGGATTCCATGAAGTGCAGGGTGGTCCATTCACTTATACTGTAGGGGCTGCCTCGCTTCAGGTTTTGGCGGGTAACTTGCCGCACCCGTAGGGGTCTAGGTTTCATTGCACAGGCTATCCACACGACCAGGGGAACGTCGGGTTTCAGCAGCGGCTCTGTGAAACCCGGGGATCCCAGATTATCTGTATTGTTCTGTGATGCTTATTACTTTTCTGTAATGTTGCATATTATCACGCCTGGAGCGATTATTGTATATTGGTATATATACTAATAGATGGTGTATATGTTTTACACCCGCGCTAGTCCAGTCCCCGCTCTGTCATTAGTTAAGTAACCTAACGGGTGATGACGGGACCCAGTGACGAATGCGGATGGCATATACGTACATTTTATTTTCGTTCTTTTCTGGTGTGATTGATTGATGGTACTGCATTGATTTTGATCAATGCAAAGGAAAGCAAACCTATTTGGCAGTTGTTGGAACAAATTTAAAAAGTGTTATTACAAAGATGTTTCCTTTTGTTTTGCATAGTGATATTCGGTTGGAATATCCTGCACCTCATTCGACGGGGCAAGGGCCGATATCCCTTCACCGGGACTGACCCCTTGGGCAGAAGTTTGCGTCAGGGTAATAACTTCACTATAGTCGATTACATGTTGCTTTGCATCGTGGTATTCAGTGGAATATCCTGCACCTCATTCCACGAGGAAAGAGCCGAGATCCCTTCACCGGGAGTGACCACTTTAGCAAAAGGTTTTCGCCACTATATTTTTATAAAAAGCTATCAGGTTCCTTCAGCGATATCAAGTTCACTACGTTAAAGGTTTTTCGCCAAAAGCCAGTCGTAGCCCTCCGTCATTTCTTTTGGGTATTCAGTAGTATTCAAGCTATGTATTTGACCTAACGCTATGGTATAGTGTTTAGTAGCTACTGGGTATTCATTTGTTGCATAGATAGATGAGTTAGTTTGGGACAGTCGTTCTGCAATTTTGACCTAACGCCAAGGGCATGTGCGAGTGGGTTCAAATTAACAAGATAGTGATGGGTAGAACTTGGCATGTGACTTATGACATTTTGACCTAACGCCAAGGTCATAAGAGCATGGGACAAAAATCATATCGGGAGTTTCTAAAGAAACTGAAACTTGCCAAGTATGCGCATACCTTCTGGAGTGTGAGTAACGTGAGTGGATTCCGTCACGTTATCATGCGATGAGAGTTGGATCCCGATTCCTACTGATGAGTTAGTTTACTCTTCGGGTGATCCCGATTGATTCTTCTTTTAGGTTTGGAGGAGAATTTGACAGTACAGTGGGAGGTTTCCTGATTAGATAAAGTGATAACCATTCTGATCTAGGTTAGAGTGCACGCAGAGTGTTTCTTTTCTCTCTCTCTTTGGCAGCGACCTCTGACCGACCTTAGACTTTGACTCGGTGACCAAGTTGACCGAACCTTCTTAAAATACTGGCTTTTGGATTGTCCGAGTTGCATAAGTCATTGCCGCTCCTTCTTTTACACTTTGCATTTCTCAGAATACCCCGTATTACTACGGACATCCACTCCCATTGGATAGATCCATCGTATGGTTATATACAAACTCGGAGGGATTTCGTCGAGGATGGATCAAGGTTCAGGAGAAATAGAATTGTTTTATTCAGTTGTCTTTTATTATCACCTTCTCTCAGGTTGCGAGGGCTCCTTGGTTTAGGAGAGTACACCTATTACGCTTATTGGATAGTCTTCTTCCAAACCATAGGCAGGTGCTAAAAGATAGGGAATGAAGAAAACCAATTAGCCTAAGTCGGGTGTACAGAAGGTAATATGTAAAGACAAAATAAAGGGATTAGAAAGAGGGCAAAGTAAATTGCGACTGTTATCATTCACGACCAAACCGTGTACTTCATCGCCACTCCTATTTCACCTTTGAAAGAATAAGGTATTATTCAGTTTTCTTTTATCATCACCTTCTCTCAAGATGTGAGTACTCCTAGGTTGAGGAGGGTACACCTATTATGCTTACTGGATAGTCTTCTTCCAAACCATAGGCTGGTGCCGAAGGGTAGGGAAGGAAGAAAACCATTTAGCCTAACGATGGTGTACAGAAGGTAACGACTAAAGACAAATAAAGGGATATGGAGAGATGGCAAAGAAATATACGGTTAAAATCATGAATTGGATTATGGAAGAGGCATTGCTATGAATACCAGGATACCCCTATGAAACATTTTCATGTTTCAGTGCATTGTTAAAGCAAAACTGTTTTCCCGATTAGATACTTACTCCAGGGTATGTATTTACCAGGTATGATTCTCATATCTGTATAGTTTTACAGATGATGAGTGGGAGTAAGTTATTGGGAATTAGGTGATCATCCTCATTATATCGGAATTCGTTGTAATTGGTGATATTTGAGGAAATCGCCTGGGTACAGTTTTCCACCTACGACGCACAGGTTTTGAGTTGTTCAAACTCAGCGGACTTATACAGAGTATTGTATGTTGTCCAAGTGTCCATCAGGACAAAGGGGTAGGTCTCGTACTATGTTCTGTTTACTTATGACTTCTCTAATTTTTAGACAAGTGTTTCGTAGAAATACAAGGTCTAAGTTTTGAGAAGTTGTGGGTATAAGAATAAAGTAGAGAACCAGGTGTCACAAGTATCGGGATTCTTCAAAGAGATCGAAGATGTAGATTCTTGTGATTGGTATTCAGATGATAGTAATGGTTTTGAGAAACTTGTTTTTCTTTCAGGTTACTCATAATTGGATGGATTCCTAAGTTGAGTAATGCTGATTAGCCTCTTTTCCATTAAGTTGATATGCACTGGAGACAGCTGCATGATTTGAATCTAGTTCCAATTAAATAAGGTGCCAAAGTTTCTATATTGGATATAGAATAGTTCATACCTTAACGATGTTAAGGTACGGGGAGTTGTCCAGCTTATGCTTAAAACCAGACTCTGGATAACTCAGGGCACGTTTCTGTAATGGCCGTTTGTGGGTTGACCCTGGCTATGACGAGGGTTGATTTTCTACCATTTGGAAGATCAATAGTGATATTGTTCTTGACTCGCCACAGTTTTAGTAAAATGTATTTTTTCAGAAAACAGTAGTGGGAGTATGGTAGAACTGGAAGTGATTCCAGAACCGCGAAAGATTACGGAAAATTTAATAGGACCTATATATTCAATCAGGTTTGACATTCCAATAGCCACTCCGCAGATATGATGGGTAACCTCAGACACCCGAGAGGTACTCCGGTAGCCTCAAGGACGGTGACAGGGAGGTTCTTGCTAACCCAGACTTGACACTACTGTTGTTCCAGACTATGAGACCGGACAGGAGGATAAAGTATAGCGTCGTTCTAAACTAGCTTTAGAAGTGCACGTATATATTATTCTGCCAGAGGGTTGTCGTAGTCAGTGGGAGCAGCGGAAGCATAGTGGGAAAGTAGCTTATGTCTATTTATAGACTTGATCAGATATAGCGGAGATAGATCATCTATTTTTAATGTGACAGTCATGGGTTTGACTTCATCAGAATAGGGGATGGATCTGTTAAGAAGGTAGTAGGGTGTGATGTCATGGTATCTGGATGACATACACAGAGTAGGAAGTAAAATTCCTACACTACGAACGGTTGTACTGTGGTCGTCACACAGTTGTTTCTCCAGACAGGATATGGATATAATATCTGACATTATGGTTTCTAGATCTATGGTTTTAGATCTAGATTTGGGTAGTTTCCCAATATGGGTACTTTGACGGTATTCTAATGGTATTTAGAATACATGACTCCTGGCATGGTGGTGTACCTGCAGGTGATGGAGTCACCCTCTCTAAAAGTGTCTTACAGACTAAAGGGGAGAGAGATGTGCATGATTGACAGATCACTTGCTTAGGCAATTGAGTCAATCGTGAGATGCCAAGTACCACACAAGATGTTGTTTTTGCACTAGTTGCAATAAGTTTGTATTAATCCAATCCTGGAGAAACATAAGGAAGCAGTTTTAGAACATAAGTGCATGTTCTACGGATTTGATGATGCCAGCCTCCTTCGGGAGACGGTTATCATTCCAGGCTTCAAAGGTGACTTGGATGACAGAGTGATTGTCAGAGTTATAGTTTTCCCTCTGACAAAGGGGGCAGTATTATGGACAGGTGGTCCAAGAGGATACTATGGGTGGCATGGTGCTAGATACTGATTAGGTTCAGTGATCGATACAGTCTAAGAAGTTTGGATTTGGAGTTCATTTATGAACTAGGTCCCATCAGATATCCAGACATATTCTAAGACAGGTATTACTTGATTCGGGAGATGGCTTTCTCCGCGAACTTGAGATTAAGAGAGATATAGAAAGAAACATCAGGGCGGATCCACTCACTGAGGCTATTTCTCGAACACAATAGTTTTACAAACGGGCTTTGTGAAACTGATTAGTAGAAGAGTTGGATGTTCGGTTTCACACGGGCTGTGAGTAGTCGACATCGCAATAATTAGCCTTAAGTGCAAGTGGGAGATTGTTGAAGATAGTGCCCTCAGAGTCAATTATTGGATCGCAGGTACGTGATTGCAATGATTGCGGAGGACCTATACCGGTAGGACAGTCTTACTCGAGATGATAGTATGCTATCTGCTTTGCCTTTATCAGTCGTGTACAGGTTCAGGTGACTGATCATTGCTACACTTTGATAGAGCACTTAGGATCTTGCTTTACTACCAACAGTATGATGGCAATCATATACGTGAGAGTTGGGTGGTTTATAAGCATATCCTTAATTGTGGTCCCTAGTCGTGGGAGTTTCGAGACAGGGCATCGATACTCCGGAGTAGACTAGTGTATACAGTCGAGACCCCGACGAGGGGCGGTGGCCGGTCTCACAAGCCACTGGTGTCAGTTAGATCACCTAACATGTATACAGGTGCTCATTGGGTTATAAGTATATCGGACAGGACTCACCGGGAACCTGCTAGTTGGTATTATACATATCGTCAGATAGCAGTTCCCTGGTGACATGTGTACAGGTTAGTTCATCGACCTGAGGTCGTCATTTGTCTCGTGTGAGTTCCCACTGTGCTTTGATTTCTACCCTACCATGGCTCAAAGGAGTCGTGCAAACAGGTAGTTTTTGGGTACAGTCCCGAGCCACATGTGTTGGAGATAGTGCCCTCAGAGTCAATTATTGGATCACAGGCACGTGATTGCAATGATTGAGGGAGGACATATCCCGGTAGGACTGTCTTACTCGAGATGATAGTATGCTATCTGGTTTACCTTTATCATCGTGTACTGCTTTAGGTGACCTAACAGGTCGCTATTGCACGTTGATAGAGCCCCTAGGATTCTTGCTTGACTACCGGCAGTATGAGGGCGATCATATACGTGGGAGCTGGTAGTCTATAAGCACATCCTTAAAAGGTCCCTAGTCGTGGGAGTTTCGAGATAGGGCATCGATACTCCAGAGTAGACTAGTGTATACAGTCGAGACCCCGACGAGGGGCGGTGGCCGGTCTCACAAGCCACTGGTGTCAGTTGGTTCACCTAAGATGTATACAGGTGCTCATTGGGTTATGAGTACAGCGGACAGGACTCGCCGGGAACATGCTAGTTGGTCTTATACCTGACGTCAGATAGCAGTTCCCTGGTGACATGTGTACAGGTTAGTTCATCGACCTGGGGATCGTCATTTGTCTCATATGAGTTCCCACTGTGCTTTGATTACTACCCTACCACGGCTCAAAGGAGTCGTGCAAACAGGTTTTAGTTGGGTACAGTCCCGAGCCACATGGAGGCAGTGAGCGGATCTTCAGGGGTTCGTCTCTCCCGGTATTGGGGGTGAGGCCGCGCTGTGTCTAGGAGAGCCATTACACGAAGACCTTGGCCAAGGCAGGAGATTTACTGGTAGGTATTCCAGTAGTATCTCAGGGTGTTCTGGGCTACACTCCGACACGACTTGTACCGCTTTTGGGGGTCTGATTTTTACCAACCCCCTAGGCCCGACATGCGATGCTCGTAGACGAATGGACCGGACTGTACGGATATTGTCACTGACAGGCTCAGTAGGGTGTCAGGATGAGTTCGCTCATCGACGTCCCTTTTGGTCAATAGCTGGTGGCCCGTCACGTATTGGCTTATACCTCTGACGTGCTAGTGATTAAATCCACAGCCATAGTATTGATGAGTCTTTAGAGTCCACCACACTTTCAGTTACTCAAGCTTTCGGGCGAAACGCTGTAGAGGCCGTATGGAGATGTGGCAGGGTTCGATCAGATACGTGCGGTATTGCACGGATCGTGATCGGACGGTTTTTACTTGCCGGCTTTGGCTTTAGCCGGATCTTAGTATTTGATAGTGTAGTTTTGTCTCTTTGCATTTGTATCCGGGCGGAATACAGATGCGGGTGTGTATGCACAGTATCGGGGTTTTCCTGTAATTTATTATGGGACCAGTTTTCTGGGGTTGCCAGTTTGCATTCCGTTCCGGCCGGTTTTCTCTTTTTCCTTCCCGGTCGGACTTTTCGTTGGAGGGTGTTATTTGCAAGTTTGCAAATAAGTTTTGTGGAGGGGGTTTATTGCAAAAGGATTGATTATGAAATCTTTTTGGCTTTTCTTGCATTAATTAAGGTATGGATGGGTATGGTTTTTTGTGTTGGAAATTGGATATGGGGGGCCGGCCACTGTTCCAGGGAGTGAGGGATTAATTTCTTTTGTATGGAATGTTTTTTAATGGAGTGTGCTGGATTGTTTTTAATGGGTTGATTAATTAATATATATTTATATGATTGCATTGTGTGAAAATAAAGGTGCTGGGGCTGATGTATTTTTGTGTGAGAGCTTGCTTCATTCTATTTTTCCAGTGAGCAAAAGTTTGTGGCCGAGCTCATTTTCATGTGTGTGCTCCATTATTCCCTCAAGCATCCATGAATATCTTTGTGCTAAAATTCCTCCATACATGGCAACCTCTTAAACCCCAAAGAGACAAATTTCTACATTATTCTACAGCAAATCTTGGGCGCGTCGGCTAGCCAACTTCGCGCCCGAGTTGCCTCGGGATTGAGGCGGGAGCCCGTAAAAGATGCAGGCGACGTGGTGCCCTTCCGGCGAGGAGATGGAGACCGGACATTCCGCGAGAGATCGGGACGACGACGAGAAGACCGGAGGACTCGGATCACTCGGTATATCTCTTCCCCTTCTTGTAGTTGCTAGATCTAGTTTAATGGCCCGATCCGGGGTTTAGTGCGCGGTGGTGCCGGTTTGCTAAGTCCGCAAAATTAAAGTTTATCACCGCTACCGCATCTGGCCGTCTGATTGACGGCCGGGGCGCCGCCGTGCACTTACAGTGGTATCAGAGCTACTAGGCATTGGATGTCGACCTATGGGGGGTTCTCACTGTGTGACAGTGTGGCGAAGCATAGGCTCTTACCCCCAGGGTGTCCCGAGACCGGAAGGTGTTCCGGCGGGTTGTAGTCCTCGCAAGGGGGCATGCGTAAAAAGTAGCGGCTGAGGTACCCGTTGGTGCCACGGCGACCCCATTGGATGGGGTGGCTGCCTGACCTACAGTGGTATCAGAGCCTCGTCATTAACTTAGTCTAGCTTTGTGTAATGTTTTTTTCAGTTCCGATCGATCAAATGTTCCAAAACCCGTATTTTGATCACATCAGTTTTCTGTTGGAAATTTTTAGTGTCGAAAAATTTTTCAGGTTGTATAAAATTGATGTACTGGAAGATCTAAGAGTTCTGGAAAAAGTCGAGACACTGATCTCCTCAGGGGAGCGCGGAACCGCGGCAAAACCCTACTTGTTGCCGCGGTTCCGCCGCAGTATGGAGGATTCAGTGGGTCGGGTTTTTACAGTGGGCTTCTGGGGTTATTTTAGGGGTTTTGGAATGTTAAATTTGGGCCCATAATTTCTGTGAAGGCTACAGTATTGTTTGGGGGCCCACTTGTTAAAATTTGATTGATCGGATATTTTAAACACATTTTTCACAGTATTTACATTATATCTGCGACCGTGAATGTCACTCGATCGGTAAATCCGGTCTAACTGCTATAGCCCGGTTAGACGGATTTGCGAACGTGACTTTCACGTTGATGTTTTGTGTTTTTGCTGTGATGTTGCGGATCGGTCGTGGGGGATAGCCTGGATGCAATGCTAGTACAGTGTTGGTGTATTATGTACATTTGATATTGCGGGGCGAGCGTCCGACTTGTGGACTGCCGTCACTGCCAGTTTGTATTATTCTTTTGGGGCACGACCTGGTTGCGGTCGATGTACCCGTTGTATGTATATTTTACTTTCTGTACTAAGGATTACCCCGCGGAGGGGTGCACGGATAGCCGGGTTCTAGAGGGCAACGGGCCCGCATCTCATTGCATTGGGACGGAGGGGGCTTCACTCTAGGATTGGCGGGCTATTCGCCGCACTCGTAGGGGGTACAGGTTGACCCAGGAGGGGTGCCCAAGTTACCGGATTCCGTGAAGTGCTGGGTGGTCCATTCACGATGCTGAAGGGGGCTGCCTCGCTTCAGGTTTTGGCGGGTGACTTGCCGCGCCCGTAGGGGTCTAGGATTTCATTGCACAGGTTATCCACACGACCAGGGGAACGTCGGGTTTCAGTAGTGGCTCTGTGAAACCCGGGGATCCCAGATATCTGTATTGTTCTGTGATGCTGTACAATTCTGTGATGTTGCATTTCTTTTCACGCCTTGAGCGAAATATAATATATTGGTATATATATTAGTAGATGTTGTATATGTTTTACATCCGCGCTAGTCCAGTCCCCGCTCTGTCGTTAGTTAGCTAACCTAACGGGTGATGACGGGACCCAGTGGCAAATGCGGATGGCATATACGTACGTCAGTATATTTTCGTTCTTTGTGGTGTGATCAATTGATGGGACTGCATTGATTCGGATCAATGCAAGTTAAACAAACCTATTCTGACGTTGTTGGAACACTTTTCAAAAAGCTGTTATTGCAAGGACGTTCACTTTTGTTTTGCATCGTGGTATTCATTTGGAATATCCTGCTCCTCAGTCGACGAGGCAAGGGCCGAGATCCCTTCACCGGGAGTGACCCCTTGGACAGAAGTTTGCGTCAGGGCAATACCTTCACTATAGCCGATTACTTTTGCTTTGCATCGTGGTATTCATTTGGAATATCCTGCACCCCATTCTACGGGGAAAGAGCCGAGATCCCTTCACCGGGAGTGACCTCTTTGGCAAAAGTTTTCGTCACTATATTTTCTAAAAGCTATCCGTTCCTTCAACGATATCAAGTTCATTACGTTAAAGGTTTTCGCCAGAAACCATTCGTAGCCCTCCGTCGTTTCAGACGGGTAGCATGTAGTATTCATGCTATGTTTGTTGACCTTCGTCAAGGCATAGTGCATGGTAGCTGCTTGTTGCCTTTCTGCTGCATAGATAGATGTGTTGGTTTGGGACAGTCGTATAGCCTTGTTGACCTTCGTCAAGGGCTTGTACGGGTGGGTTCAAATTAACCTGGATAATGACGGGTGGAACTTGACATGTGACTTATGATTTGTTGACCTTCGTCAAGGTCATAAGAGCATGGGGCAGAAATCACATCGGGAGTTTCAAAAGAACTGAAACTTGCCAGATATGCGCATACCTTCTGGAGTGTGGTGACTTGAGTGGATTCCGTCAAGTTATCATGCGATGATAGTTGGATCCCGATTCCCACTGATGAGTTGTTTTACTCCTCGGGTGACCCCGACTAATTCTTCTTTCAGGTTTGGAGGAGAATTTGAGGTACAGTGGGAGGTTTCCAGATTAGATAAAGTGATAACCATTCTGATCTAGGATAGAGTGCACGCTGAGTGTTTCTTTTCTCTCTCTCTGGCAGCGACCATTGACCCGACCCTAAGACTACGACTCAGAGACCAAGTTGACCGAACCTTCTTAACACTGGCTTTTGGATTGTCAGAGTTGCAGACCTCATTGCCACTCCTACTTTTACCCTTTTCTCCAGGACACCCCGTATTACTGTGAACGTCCACTTCCATTGGACAAAACCATCGTATGGTTAGATACGAACTCGAAGGAATTCGAGGATGGTTTCCGGTTCTGGAGAAAATGAATAGGATTATTCAGTTGTCTTTTCTTTTCCCCTTCTCTCATTGCGAGTACTCCTTGGTTTAGGAGATAGTACACCTATTACGCAAATTGGATAGTCTTCTTCCAAACCTTAGGCTGGTGCCGAACGGTGGGGAATGAAGAAAACCAATTAGCATAACGATGGTGTGCAGAAGGTATTAAGTTAAGACAAAGCAAGGGATTAGTAAGAGGGCAAAGTAAATTGCGACTGCTATTCACGACCGAACCAAGTATTTCTTCGCCAATCCTAAATCACCTTTGTATTTCTCCAGGACACTTCGTATCACTACGAAGATCCACAGTTTATTTGGATACTCCATCGTATGGTTATATACGAACTCGAAAGGAACTTGTTCCAGTTCGGGGATGGATTCTGGTTCAGGAGAAATAGGAATAAGGTTTATTCGGTTGTCTTTTATCTTCACCTTCTCTCGCTTTGCGAGTGCTCCTAGGATTAGGACAGTACACCTTTTATGCTTATTGGATAGTCTTCTTCCAAACCATAGGCTGGTGCCGAACGGTAGGGAAGGAAGAAAACCATTTGGCCTAAAGGGGTGTGCAGACGGTAATGACTAAAGACATATAAAGGGATTTGGACAGATGGCAAAGAGATATACGGTTACAGTTGTGAATCTGGATAATGGAAGAGGCATTACTAAGAATACCGGAATACCCCACCGAAACATTTCAATGTTTCAGTTTCACTGTATGATATTAAAAGAAAAACTGATTTCCCGATTAGACACTTGCTCCAGGGTATGTATTTACCAGGTATGATTCTCACATCTGTATGGTTTTACAGATGATGAGTGGGAGTAAGTTATTGAGAATTAGGTGACCATCCTCATTATATCGGGATTCGTTGTAATTGATGATATATGAGGAAATCACCTGGGCTGTTTGCCGGTTGGCAAATATTTGGTTTTGAATATCCGCTGTTGTGCACCAATTTCAAATTGATATATCTGTACATCTATTTTCATAGAGTGAGATATACCTTTTGATATTATGTCGATGACATTTACCTATATCAGTGGATGGTTAGGTAAGGAGCATTAAACAGCGGTGTAATTCTTCTTGACCGTAAGTACAGTTTTCAACCTATGACACACAGTGAAAGAGTTGTTAGACTTAGCGGACTTATACAGAGTATTGTATGTTGTCCAGTGTCCATTAGGACAGAGGGGTTGGTCCTCATACTATATTCTGTTTACTTTTAACTTCTCTAGTTCTTAGACATGTGTTTCGTAGAAACACAGGGTCTAAGTTTTGAGGAGTTATAGGTATTTGAATAGAGTAGAGAACCAGGTGTAGCAAGTATCGGGATTCTTCAAAGTGATCGAAGATGTAGATACTTATGTATGGTATTCAGTTGATAGTAATGATAAAGAGAAATTGCTTCTCTTTCAGGTTACTCATAATTGGAAGCGTTCCTAAGTCGAGTAACGCTGATCGGCCTCTTTCTATTTAGTTGACATGCATTGGAGATAGCTGCATGATTTGAATCTGGTTCAATTAAATTAGTGCCTCTGGTTCTATATTGGATATAGAACAGTTCATATCTTAACATTGTTAAGGTACGGGGAGTTGTCCGGCTTATGATTAAAACCAGACTCTGGACAACTCAAGGCACGTTTCTGTAATGGCTGTTTGTGGGTTGACCCAGGCTATGATGAGGGTTGATTTTCTACCATCTGGAAGATCAATAGTGATATTGTTCTTCACTCGCCACAATTTTAAAAGAAATGGATTTTTTCAAAAACAGTAGTGGGAGTATGGTAGAACTGGAAGTGATTCCAGAACCGCAATCGATTACTGAAGATTTGATAAGGAACCTAAAGATTCAATCTGATTTGACATTCCATTGGCCACTCCGCAGATAAGGTGGGTAACTTCAGGCACCCGAGAGGTACTCCGGTAGCCTCAAGGACGGTGACAGGGAAGTTCTTGTTTACCCACACTTGCCATTGTTGTTGTTCCAGGCTGCGAGACCCGGCAGGAGGATGAGTATAGCGTCGTTCTAAACTTGCTTTAGAAGTGCACGTCTATATGACTCTGCCAGAGGGTTGTCGTAGTCAGTGGGAGCAGCGGAAGCATTGGTGGACATCAGGCTTATGTCTATTTATAGACTAAAGCAGATGTAGCGGAGATAGATCATCTATTTCTGATGTGACAGTCATAGGTTTGACGTCATCAGAATAGGGGATGGATCTGTTGAGAAGGTAGTAGGAAGTGATATTCCTATACTACGATCGGTTATACTTTGGTCGTCACACAGTGGTTTCTCCACATAGGACTTGGACATTATATCAGACATACTGGTTACTAGATCTATGGTTTTTAGATCTAGATTTGGGTGGTTTCCCAATCAGGGTACTTTGACAGCATTCTAAGAGTATTTAGAATGGACGACTCCTGGCACGGTAGTGTACCTGCAGGTGATGGAATCACCCTCTCTAAAGGTGTCTTACAGACTAAAGGGGAGAGGGATGTTCATGATTGACAGATCACTTGCTTAGGCAATTGAGTCAATCATGGGATGTCAAGTACCACACCAGATGTTGTTCTTGCATTATATGCAATAAGGTGACATTGATCCAATCCTGGAGAAACAGTCGGAAGCAGTTTTAGAACATAAGTGCCTGTTCTAGAGATATGATAACGAAAGCCCCATTCGGGAAACAGTTATCATTCCAGGCTTCCAAGGTGACCTGGACGACAAGGATGTCGTCAGAGTTATATTTTTTTTCCCCTCTGACGAGGGGCAGTATTTTGGACAGGTGGTCCAAGGCAATACTGTGGGTGGCATGGCGCAGGATACTGATTAAGTTCAGTTGACGATACAGTCTAAGAAGTTTGGATTTGGAGTTCATTTATGAGCTCGGTCCCATCAGACATCCATACATTCTAAGACAGGTATTGCTCATTTCGGGAGATAGCTTTCTCCGCGAACTTGAGATATAGAGAGACATAGAAAGAAACTTCAAGGCGGATCCACTCACTGAGGCTATTCCTCGAACGCAATAGTTTCGCAAACGAGTTTTGTGAGACTGACTAGTAGAGGAGTTGGATGTTCGGTATCACACGGGCTGTGAGTATGCGACATCGCAATAATTAGCCTTGAGTGCAAGTAGGAGATTGTTGGAGATAGTGCCCTCAGAGTCAATTATTGGATCACAGGCACGTGATTGCAATGATTGAGGGAGGACCTATCCCGGTAGGACAGTCTTACTCGAGATGATAGTATGCTATCTGGTTTACCTTTATCATCGTGTACTGCTTTAGGTGACCTGACAGGTCGCTATTGCACGTTGATAGAGCCCCTAGGATTCTTGCTTGACTACCGGCAGTATGAGGGCGATCATATACGTGGGAGCTGGTAGTCTATAAGCACATCCTTAAAAGGTCCCTAGTCGTGGGAGTTTCGAGATAGGGCATCGATACTCCAGAGTAGACTAGTGTATACAGTCGAGACCCCGACGAGGGGCGGTGGCCGGTCTCACAAGCCACTGGTGTCAGTTGGTTCACCTAAGATGTATACAGGTGCTCATTGGGTTATGAGTACACCGGACAGGACTCGCCGGGAACATGCTAGTTGGTCTTATACCTGACGTCAGATAGCAATTCCCTGGTGACATGTGTACAGGTTAGTTCATCGACCTGGGGATCGTCATTTGTCTCATGTGAGTTCCCACTGTGCTTTGATTACTACCCTACCACGGCTCAAAGGAGTCGTGCAAACAGGTTTTAGTTGGGTACAGTCCCGAGCCACATGGAGGCAGTGAGCGGATCTTCAGGGGTTCGTCTCTCCCGGTATTGGGGGTGAGGCCGCGCTGTGTCTAGGAGAGCCATTACACGAAGACCTTGGCCAAGGCAGGAGATTTACTGGTAGGTATTCCAGTAGTATCTCAAGGTGTTCTGGGCTACACTCCGACACGACTTGTACCGCTTTTGGGGGTCTGATTTTTACCAACCCCCTAGGCCCGACATGCGATGCTCGTAGACGAACGGACCGGACTGTACGGATATTGTCACTGACAGGCTCAGTAGGGTGTCAGGATGAGTTCGCTCATCGACGTCCCTTTTGGTCAATAGCTGGTGGCCCGTCACGTATTGGCTTATACCTCTGACGTGCTAGTGATTAAATCCACAGCCATAGTATTGATGAGTCTTTAGAGTCCACCACACTTTCAGTTACTCAAGCTTTCGGGCGAAACGCTGTAGAGGCCGTATGGAGATGTGGCAGGGTTCGATTAGATACGTGCGGTATTGCACGGATCGTGATCGGACGGTTTTTACTTGCCGGCTTTGGCTTAAGCCGGATCTTAGTATTTGATAGTGTAGTTTTGTCTCTTTGCATTTGTATCCGGGCGGAATACAGATGCGGGTGTGTATGCACAGTATCGGGGTTTTCCTGTAATTTATTATGGGACCAGTTTTCTGGGGTTGCCAGTTTGCATTCCGTTCCGGCCGGTTTTCTCTTTTTCCTTCCCGGTCGGACTTTTCGTTGGAGGGTGTTATTTGCAAGTTTGCAAATAAGTTTTGTGGAGGGGGTTTATTGCAAAAGGATTGATTATGAAATCTTTTTGGCTTTTCTTGCATTAATTAAGGTATGGATGGGTATGGTTTTTTGTGTTGGAAATTGGATATGGGGGGCCGGCCACTGTTCCAGGGAGTGAGGGATTAATTTCTTTTGTATGGAATGTTTTTTAATGGAGTGTGCTGGATTGTTTTTAATGGGTTGATTAATTAATATATATTTATATGATTGCATTGTGTGAAAATAAAGGTGCTGGGGCTGATGTATTTTTGTGTGAGAGCTTGCTTCATTCTATTTTTCCAGTGAGCAAAAGTTTGTGGCCGAGCTCATTTTCATGTGTGTGCTCCATTATTCCCTCAAGCATCCATGAATATCTTTGTGCTAAAATTCCTCCATACATGGCAACCTCTTAAATCCCAAAGAGACAAGTTTCTACATTATTCTATAGCAAATCTTGGGCGCGTCGGCTAGCCAACTTCGCGCCCGAGTTACCTCGTTATTGAGGCGGGGGCCCGTAAAAGATGCAGGCGACGTGGTGCCCTTCCGGCGAGGAGATGGAGACCGGACATTCCGCGAGAGATCGGGACGACGACGAGAAGACCGGAGGACTCGGATCACTCGGTATATCTCTTCCCCTTCTTGTAGTTGCTAGATCTAGTTTAATGGCCCGATCCGGGGTTTAGTGCGCGGTGGTGCCGGTTTGCTAAGTCCGCAAAATTAAAGTTTATCACCGCTTCCGCATCTGGCCGTCGGATTGACGGCCGGGGCGCCGCCGTGCACTTACAGTGGTATCAGAGCTACTAGGCATTGGATGTCGACCTATGGGGGGTTCTCACTGTGTGACAGTGTGGCGAAGCATAGGCTCTTACCCCCAGGGTGTCCCGAAACCGGAAGGTGTTCCGGCGGGTTGTAGTCCTCGCGAGGGGGCATGCGTAAAAAGTAGCGGCTGAGGGACCCGTTGGTGCCACGGCGACCCCATTGGATGGGGTGGCTGCCTGACCTACAGTGGTATCAGAGCCACGTCATTAACTTAGTCTAGCTTTGTGTAATGTGTTTTTCAGTTCCGATCGATCAAATGTTCCAAAACCCGTATTTTGATTACATCAGTTTTCTGTTGGAAATTTTTAGTGTCGAAAAATTTTTCAGGTTGTATAAAATTGATGTACTGGAAAATCTAAGAGTTCTGGAAAAAGTCGAGACACTGATCTCCTCAGGGGAGCGTGGAACCGCGGCAAAACCCTACTTGTTGCCGCGGTTCCGCCGCAGTATGGAGGATTCAGTGGGTCGGGTTTTTACAGTGGGCTTCTGGGGTTATTTTAGGGGTTTTGGAATGTTAAATTTGGGCCCATAATTTCTGTGAGTGCTACAGTATTGTTTGGGGTCCCACTTGTTAAAATTTGATTGATCGGATATTTTAAACACATTTTTCACAGTATTTACATTATATCTGCGACCGTGAATGTCACTCGATCGGTAAATCCGGTCTAACTGCTATAGCCCGGTTAGACGGATTTGCGAACGTGACTTTCACGTTGATGTTTTGTGTTTTTGCTGTGATGTTGCGGATCGGTCGTGGGGGATAGCCTGGATGCAATGCTAGTACAGTGTTGGTGTATTATGTACATTTGATATTGCGGGGCGAGCGTCCGACTTGTGGACTGCCGTCACTGCCAGTTTGTATTATTCTTTTGGGGCACGACCTGGTTGCGGTCGATGTACCCGTTGTATGTATATTTTACTTTCTGTACTAAGGATTACCCCGCGGAGGGGTGCACGGATAGCCGGGTTCTAGAGGGCAACGGGCCCGCATCTCATGGCATTGGGACGGAGGGGGCTTCACTCTAGGATTGGCGGGCTATTCGCCGCACTCGTAGGGGGTACAGGTTGACCCAGGAGGGGTGCCCAAGTTACCGGATTCCGTGAAGTGCTGGGTGGTCCATTCACGATGCTGAAGGGGGCTGCCTCGCTTCAGGTTTTGGCGGGTGACTTGCCGCGCCCGTAGGGGTCTAGGATTTCATTGCACAGGTTATCCACACGACCAGGGGAACGTCGGGTTTCAGTAGTGGCTCTGTGAAACCCGGGGATCCCAGATATCTGTATTGTTCTGTGATGCTGTATATTTCTGTGATGTTGCATTTCTTTTCACGCCTTGAGCGAAATATAATATATTGGTATATATATTAGTAGATGTTGTATATGTTTTACATCTGCGCTAGTCCAGTCCCCGCTCTGTCGTTAGTTAGCTAACCTAACGGGTGATGACGGGACCCAGTGGCAAATGCGGATGGCATATACGTACGTCAGTATATTTTCGTTCTTTGTGGTGTGATCAATTGATGGGACTGCATTGATTCGGATCAATGCAAGTTAAACAAACCTATTCTGACGTTGTTGGAACACTTTTCAAAAAGCTGTTATTGCAAGGACGTTCACTTTTGTTTTGCATCGTGGTATTCATTTGGAATATCCTGCTCCTCAGTCGACGAGGCAAGGGCCGAGATCCCTTCACCGGGAGTGACCCCTTGGACAGAAGTTTGCGTCAGGGCAATACCTTCACTATAGCCGATTACTTTTGCTTTGCATCGTGGTATTCATTTGGAATATCCTGCACCCCATTCTACGGGGAAAGAGCCGAGATCCCTTCACCGGGAGTGACCTCTTTGGCAAAAGTTTTCGTCACTATATTTTCTAAAAGCTATCCGTTCCTTCAACGATATCAAGTTCATTACGTTAAAGGTTTTCGCCAGAAACCATTCGTAGCCCTCCGTCGTTTCAGACGGGTAGCATGTAGTATTCATGCTATGTTTGTTGACCTTCGTCAAGGCATAGTGCATGGTAGCTGCTTGTTGCCTTTCTGCTGCATAGATTTTGTGTTGGTTTGGGACAGTCGTATAGCCTTGTTGACCTTCGTCAAGGGCTTGTACGGGTGGGTTCAAATTAACCTGGACAATGACGGGTGGAACTTGACATGTGACTTATGATTTGTTGACCTTCGTCAAGGTCATAAGAGCATGGGGCAGAAATCACATCGGGAGTTTCAAAAGAACTGAAACTTGCCAGATATGCGCATACCTTCTGGAGTGTGGTGACTTGAGTGGATTCCGTCAAGTTATCATGCGATGATAGTTGGATCCCGATTCCCACTGATGAGTTGTTTTACTCCTCGGGTGACCCCGACTAATTCTTCTTTCAGGTTTGAAGGAGAATTTGAGGTACAGTGGGAGGTTTCCAGATTAGATAAAGTGATAACCATTCTGATCTAGAATAGAGTGCACGCTGAGTGTTTCTTTTCTCTCTCTCTGGCAGCGACCATTGACCCGACCCTAAGACTACGACTCAGAGACCAAGTTGACCGAACCTTCTTAACACTGGCTTTTGGATTGTCAAGTTGCAGACCTCATTGCCACTCCTACTTTTACCCTTTTCTCCAGGACACCCCGTATTACTGTGAACGTCCACTTCCATTGGACAAAACCATCGTATGGTTAGATACGAACTCGAAGGAATTCGAGGATGGTTTCCGGTTCTGGAGAAAACGAATAGGATTATTCATTTGTCTTTTCTTTTCACCTTCTCTCATTGCGAGTACTCCTTGGTTTAGGAGATAGTACACCTATTACGCAAATTGGATAGTCTTCTTCCAAACCTTAGGCTGGTGCCGAACGGTGGGGAATGAAGAAAACCAATTAGCATAACGATGGTGTGCAGAAGGTATTAAGTTAAGACAAAGCAAGGGATTAGTAAGAGGGCAAAGTAAATTGCGACTGCTATTCACGACCGAACCAAGTATTTCTTCGCCAATCCTAAATCACCTTTGTATTTCTGCAGGACACTCCGTATCACTACGAAGATCCACAGTTTATTTGGATACTCCATCGTATGGTTATATACGAACTCGAAAGGAACTTGTTCTAGTTCGGGGATGGATTCTGGTTCAGGAGAAATAGGAATAAGGTTTATTCGGTTGTCTTTTATCTTCACCTTCTCTCGCTTTGCGAGTGCTCCTAGGATTAGGACAGTACACCTTTTATGCTTATTGGATAGTCTTCTTCCAAACCATAGGCTGGTGCCGAACGGTAGGGAAGGAAGAAAACTATTTGGCCTAAAGGGGTGTGCAGACGGTAATGACTAAAGACATATAAAGGGATTTGGACAGATGGCAAAGAGATATACGGTTACAGTTGTGAATCTGGATAATGGAAGAGGCATTACTAAGAATACCGGAATACCCCACCGAAACATTTCAATGTTTCAGTTTCACTGTATGATATTAAAAGAAAAACTGATTTCCCGATTAGACACTTGCTCCAGGGTATGTATTTACCAGGTATGATTCTAACATCTGTATGGTTTTACAGATGATGAGTGGGAGTAAGTTATTGGGAATTAGGTGACCATCCTCATTATATCGGGATTCGTTGTAATTGATGATATATGAGGAAATCACCTGGGCTGTTTGCCGGTTGGCAAATATTTGGTTTTGAATATCCGCTGTTGTGCACCAATTTCAAATTGATATATCTGTACGTCTATTTTCATAGAGTGAGATATACCTTTTGATATTATGTCGATGACATTTACCTATATCAGTGGATGGTTAGGTAAGGAGCATTAAACAGCGGTGTAATTCTTCTTGACCGTAAGTACAGTTTTCAACCTATGACACACAGTGAAAGAGTTGTTAGACTTAGCGGACTTATACAGAGTATTGTATGTTGTCCAGTGTCCATTAGGACAGAGGGGTTGGTCCTCATACTATATTCTGTTTACTTTTAACTTCTCTAGTTCTTAGACATGTGTTTCGTAGAAACACAGGGTCTAAGTTTTGAGGAGTTATAGGTATTTGAATAGAGTAGAGAACCAGGTGTAGCAAGTATCGGGATTCTTCAAAGTAATCGTAGATGTAGATACTTGTGTATGGTATTCAGTTGATAGTAATGATAAAGAGAAATTGCTTCTCTTTCAGGTTACTCATAATTGGAAGCGTTCCTAAGTCGAGTAACGCTGATCGGCCTCTTTCTATTTAGTTGACATGCATTGGAGATAGCTGCATGATTTGAATCTGGTTCAATTAAATTAGTGCCTCTGGTTCTATATTGGATATAGAACAGTTCATATCTTAACATTGTTAAGGTACGGGGAGTTGTCCGGCTTATGATTAAAACCAGACTCTGGACAACTCAAGGCACGTTTCTGTAATGGCTGTTTGTGGGTTGACCCAGGCGATGATGAGGGTTGATTTTCTACCATCTGGAAGATCAATAGTGATATTGTTCTTCGCTCGCCACAATTTTAAAAGAAATGGATTTTTTCAAAAACAGTAGTGGGAGTATGGTAGAACTGGAAGTGATTCCAGAACCGCAATCGATTACTGAAGATTTGATAAGGAACCTAAAGATTCAATCTGATTTGACATTCCATTGGCCACGCCGCAGATAAGGTGGGTAACTTCAGGCACCCGAGAGGTACTCCGGTAGCCTCAAGGACGGTGACAGGGAAGTTCTTGTTTACCCACACTTGCCATTGTTGTTGTTCCAGGCTGCGAGACCCGGCAGGAGGATGAGTATAGCGTCGTTCTAAACTTGCTTTAGAAGTGCACGTCTATATGACTCTGCCAGAGGGTTGTCGTAGTCAGTGGGAGCAGCGGAAGCATTGGTGGACATCAGGCTTATGTCTATTTATAGACTAAAGCAGATGTAGCGGAGATAGATCATCTATTTCTGATGTGACAGTCATAGGTTTGACGTCATCAGAATAGGGGATGGATCTGTTGAGAAGGTAGTAGGAAGTGATATTCCTATACTACGATCGGTTATACTTTGGTCGTCACACAGTGGTTTCTCCACATAGGACTTGGACATTATATCAGACATACTGGTTACTAGATCTATGGTTTTTAGATCTAGATTTGGGTGGTTTCCCAATCAGGGTACTTTGACAGCATTCTAAGAGTATTTAGAATGGACGACTCCTGGCACGGTAGTGTACCTGCAGGTGATGGAATCACCCTCTCTAAAGGTGTCTTACAGACTAAAGGGGAGAGGGATGTTCATGATTGACAGATCACTTGCTTAGGCAATTGAGTCAATCATGGGATGTCAAGTACCACACCAGATGTTGTTCTTGCATTATATGCAATAAGGTGACATTGATCCAATCCTGGAGAAACAGTCGGAAGCAGTTTTAGAACATAAGTGGCTGTTCTAGAGATATGATAACGAAAGCCCCATTCGGGAAACAGTTATCATTCCAGGCTTCCAAGGTGACCTGGACGACAAGGATGTCGTCAGAGTTATATTTTTTTTTTCCCTCTGACGAGGGGCAGTATTTTGGACAGGTGGTCCAAGGCAATACTGAGGGTGGCATGGCGCAGGATACTGATTAAGTTCAGTTGACGATACAGTCTAAGAAGTTTGGATTTGGAGTTCATTTATGAGCTCGGTCCCATCAGACATCCATACATTCTAAGACAGGTATTGCTCATTTCGGGAGATAGCTTTCTCCGCGAACTTGAGATATAGAGAGACATAGAAAGAAACTTCAAGGCGGATCCACTCACTGAGGCTATTCCTCGAACGCAATAGTTTCGCAAACGAGTTTTGTGAGACTGACTAGTAGAGGAGTTGGATGTTCGGTATCACACGGGCTGTGAGTATGCGACATCGCAATAATTAGCCTTGAGTGCAAGTGGGAGATTGTTGGAGATAGTGCCCTCAGAGTCAATTATTGGATCACAGGCACGTGATTGCAATGATTGAGGGAGGACCTATCCCGGTAGGACAGTCTTACTCGAGATGATAGTATGCTATCTGGTTTACCTTTATCATCGTGTATTGCTTTAGGTGACATGACAGGTCGCTATTGCACGTTGATAGAGCCCCTAGGATTCTTGCTTGACTACCGGCAGTATGAGGGCGATCATATACGTGGGAGCTGGTAGTCTATAAGCACATCCTTAAAAGGTCCCTAGTCGTGGGAGTTTCGAGATAGGGCATCGATACTCCAGAGTAGACTAGTGTATACAGTCGAGACACCGACGAGGGGCGGTGGCCGGTCTCACAAGCCACTGGTGTCAGTTGGTTCACCTAAGATGTATACAGGTGCTCATTGGGTTATGAGTACACCGGACAGGACTCGCCGGGAACATGCTAGTTGGTCTTATACCTGACGTCAGATAGCAGTTCCCTGGTGACATGTGTACAGGTTAGTTCATCGACCTGGGGATCGTCATTTGTCTCATGTGAGTTCCCACTGTGCTTTGATTACTACCCTACCACGGCTAAAAGGAGTCGTGCAAACAGGTTTTAGTTGGGTACAGTCCCGAGCCACATGGAGGCAGTGAGCGGATCTTCAGGGGTTCGTCTCTCCCGGTATTGGGGGTGAGGCCGCGCTGTGTCTAGGAGAGCCATTACACGAAGACCTTGGCCAAGGCAGGAGATTTACTGGTAGGTATTCCAGTAGTATCTCAGGGTGTTCTGGGCTACACTCCGACACGACTTGTACCGCTTTTGGGGGTCTGATTTTTACCAACCCCCTAGGCCCGACATGCGATGCTCGTAGACGAACGGACCGGACTGTACGGATATTGTTACTGACAGGCTCAGTAGGGTGTCAGGATGAGTTCGCTCATCGACGTCCCTTTTGGTCAATAGCTGGTGGCCCGTCATGTATTGGCTTATACCTCTGACGTGCTAGTGATTAAATCCACAGCCATAGTATTGATGAGTCTTTAGAGTCCACCACACTTTCAGTTACTCAAGCTTTCGGGCGAAATGCTGTAGAGGCCGTATGGAGATGTGGCAGGGTTCGATCAGATACGTACGGTATTGCACGGATCGTGATCGGACGGTTTTTACTTGCCGGCTTTGGCTTAAGCCGGATCTTAGTATTTGATAGTGTAGTTTTGTCTCTTTGCATTTGTATCCGGGCGGAATACAGATGCGGGTGTGTATGCACAGTATCGGGGTTTTCCTGTAATTTATTATGGGACCAGTTTTCTGGGGTTGCCAGTTTGCATTCCGTTCCGGCCGGTTTTCTCTTTTTCCTTCCCGGTCGGACTTTTCGTTGGAGGGTGTTATTTGCAAGTTTGCAAATAAGTTTTGTGGAGGGGGTTTATTGCAAAAGGATTGATTATGAAATCTTTTTGGCTTTTCTTGCATTAATTAAGGTATGGATGGGTATGGTTTTTTGTGTTGGAAATTGGATATGGGGGGCCGGCCACTGTTCCAGGGAGTGAGGGATTAATTTCTTTTGTATGGAATGTTTTTTAATGGAGTGTGCTGGATTGTTTTTAATGGGTTGATTAATTAATATATATTTATATGATTGCATTGTGTGAAAATAAAGGTGCTGGGGCTGATGTATTTTTGTGTGAGAGCTTGCTTCATTCTATTTTTCCAGTGAGCAAAAGTTTGTGGCCGAGCTCATTTTCATGTGTGCGCTCCATTATTCCCTCAAGCATCCATGAACATCTTTGTGCTAAAATTCCTCCATACATGGCAACCTCTTAAACCCCAAAGAGACAAGTTTCTACATTATTCTACAGCAAATCTTGGGCGCGTCGGCTAGCCAACTTCGCGCCCGAGTTGCCTCGGTATTGAGGCGGGAGCCCGTAAAAGATGCAGGCGACGTGGTGCCCTTCCGGCGAGGAGATGGAGACCGGACATTCCGCGAGAGATCGGGACGACGACGAGAAGACCGGAGGACTCGGATCACTCGGTATATCTCTTCCCCTTCTTGTAGTTGCTAGATCTAGTTTAATGGCCCGATCCGGGGTTTAGTGCGCGGTGGTGCCGGTTTGCTAAGTCCGCAAAATTAAAGTTTATCACCGCTTCCGCATCTGGCCGTCGGATTGACGGCCGGGGCGCCGCCGTGCACTTACAACATGGAGGCATGCGAGCGGATCGGCAAGGCATTCGTCTCTCCCGGTATTGGGGGTGAGATCGCGCTGTGTCTAGGAGAGCCATTACACAAAGCCCACGGCCGTGGCAGGAGATTTACTGGTAGGTACTCCAGTAGTGTCTCAGGGTGTTTTTAGGCTATACTCCGACACGACTTATACTGCTATTGGGGGTCTGACGTTACTAGCCCCCTAGGCAGATATGCGATACTCATAGACGAACGGACCGGACTGTATATACATTGTCACTGTTCGGCTCAGTAGGGTTTCCGGATGAGTTCGCTCATCGGCCTCCCTTGTGGTCAGTCCATGGGCAGCCGTTACGCACAGCCAGTGCCGCTGACGGCTAGTGGTTAAACCCACTGCCAGGGTACTGACGAGTCATTAGATTCCCCCACAGACAGTTTCCCAAGTTCGGGCGAAACGTTGTAGAGGCCGTATTGTTTTATGGCAGGGTTCGGAAAATGCACGTGCGTTTACGCACGTGTCATATTTCGGGCAGATAATACTGGTGGGCTTTGGTTTAAGCCGGATCCGAGTATTATGCTGTGTAGATATAACATCTTTGTCTCAGTTGCATTTTTATTCGTTCGTAATACAAATGCGGGTATATTTATACAGTTACGGGGTTATCCCGAAATTCGTTTCAGGATCGCTTTTGGAAGTTGCCAGTTTCCACTTTCCAGTTTCCGTATTTGACATTCGGTTAAATGCTGCTTTATCTTTCCGTCACTCTAGTGAGTCGTGAGGGTGAGTCGTGCTTCTAGAAGCTTCTAGAATGGTGACTATGTTCATGAACCTTTGTATGCATTTATTATATGATGACTAGGTTTTAATGACTCATGCTTTAACATTAATGATTTTTGTTAACCTTAGGATATTTTCTTCATGATAAGCTTTCCTTTGTGGTCACCTCCCTCCTCCAACACTCACCCTCTCTTCCTATATTATGGCCACCCCCCCTTTGTGAGTGAGAGAGAGAGAGATTGATTTAATTTGGAAAAAGAATAAAGTTTTGGATGTATGGATATTTCATAGTTCATTTCTCATTCCATTTCATTTCGAGTGGCAACTTCATTAACCGTTCGTCCACGGCTTTGGACGAAGTGAGACAAAGTATTCTACTCGTTCTCTACATCATTCTTGGTCGTCTCTTTTAGAAAACTTGACGACCGAGTTGCCTCGAGTCAGAGGCGGGAGCCCGTTTAAAGAACCGTTGGTGTGGTGCCACCTGGACGAGAAGATCGGAGATCGACGAGATTGGAGCAGCCGCAACGGAGCGTGGGATGATGGTTAAAGAACAAAAGACTTGGATCGTTCGGTATAACCTTTCTACCCTCATTACAGTTTGTTAGTTTAGCAATAATGGCAGATCCGGGTTACAGTATATGATAGCGCCAGTTAAAAAGTTTTTGTTCCGCATTTGGCGTCTGTTAGACGGCCGGGGCGCAACCGTAGACTTACATTCATGATATAGCCAATCGAGCACAGCGCAACATCAACTCCCAATACCGGGAGAGACGAATCCTCTCCTATCGCTCATTGCCTCCATGTGACTTGGGACTGTACCCAAAAACCACCGTTTTGCATGTTCTTTTGAATGTGGTAAGGTGGAAATCAAAGCACAATGGGAATCACACAAGACTCTATGACGATCTCGAGTCGACAGACTAACCTGTACCAGTGTCGCCAGAGAACTGCCATCTGACGTGAGGTATAATACCAACTGGGAGTTCTCGGCGAGTCCGTCCTGTGTACCCAGTCTCCACTGAGCACCCTATATCAACTCTGATGTCAAACACCAATGGATATGGGATCATCCATCGCCCATCTACATGGGTCGAGAAGTTATACGCTAGTCTACTCTGGTATATCGATGCCCCGTCTCGATACACCCTCGACTAGGGACATTAAAGGATGTACTTACCGACTACCTTTGTCCCACTAGTATGATCTGCATCATAATCTAGGTAGTCAAGTACGCATCTTAAGTGCTTTACCAACATGTAACAGAGAGACAATCAGTGTACATGTTAAGATAAAGAGTAACTAGATAGCACACTATCATGTCAAGCAAGAAAGTCCTCCCTATATATGTCCAAGCATCCATTACAATATACATCACATGTATAGTAATGGCCTCTAGGGCATACATATAACTAACGGTATTTACATTTTCTGTGAGTACTATAAGTATTTGTTTTGCTTTTTAATAGCAAGAAGGAGCTTGTAGCTCATTGGTAAGACCTTGCACTACTGAACCAAAGCACCAGAGTTCAAATCACATCAGCCACATTAATTTTTTATTTGCTTTCTTTTAAATTTTTAGAAGCTCAAGAGTCTACACGTGCATAACTCGTAAAAACCAAAAGTCACATATAAAACAAACGAGCCCACGGGGTAAACAAATCGACGGGGGACACGTGGCGATGAGCCCCGGCCCGACTCGTCCGACTCGGGCCGGCGACTCGACCGATTCGACCGGCGGCGCCGGGTTAACTCTGCCAAAACCGATTTTCTCCTTCTTGACTCCTGTGTCTTTTGGCCTCCACATAACCCTTGTCATGTTTAATTTCCCTGCATTATTCCAGAGACTAATAAAATCCAATTAAACCCATTTTAATGCATTTTCTATCAAACCCTAACCCTAATCTTTTCCTATAAATACCACTCCAATTCACACCACCTCACTCACAAACTCTGTTCAAACTCTCAAGAAAAAACACCAGAACTTTTGTGTACAAGTGGAGTTAGCGAAGGGCGAACCTCCGACGAACTTCCGACGATGACCCTAGGAGCTCCCGGCGACGAAACGACACACCGGCACCTCCTTACCACTCCCTCTTCCTCTTCTCTAATCTAAAATCCAGTAAGTCCCTCCTCCCTGTTCTCTTTTCTATTCTGAAGACTTGTATTTCTAAAAGCCGACGGAAGCAGAATTAATCTGACTTCCGATTCGGTTTTCTTTAAAAAGTTCCAATTTTCTTAAATACAGCAATACAAAACTTTCACATCATGACCATTAAACATTAACAATATATATTGAACAAGTTTCAAAGCAAAGAATGTATATTTTAATTTTTATTGCATTTTTTCAGAAAAATACCATGTAGTTTAGTTTCGACATTAAATATCATAATTCCTTGCTACACATTTAGATAGTTCACGAGGTAATGACCTACCTTCTCACAACACTCATATGTAACATAGCACGATGATATTGGGAAACATAGTTTTGGAATAATACGGTTTTACACAAAACTACCTCAAACTTATAAAAATATTTTTCTATAAGAATATGTATTTTAAACAAATCTTTGCAAAGTGCCGCTACTACCTATTTGGGGAACCCGTTCGGAATGGTGCGGATTATCGGACATCCTCGGGCTCAGTAGTATGAGATGCAGACCTCCGCAAGGAGCATTCGGTCTCGAAAGATTTAAAATACAATTTTATTTAGAAAATGTGATTTCTATTATAAATAAAACTTATATTTTTAATATATATATATATGTAATTAATATCAAAATATCTATTTTTTGTATTTATAATATTCCACACTTCCAAATTTCAAGAAAAGAATCACTTTACATGAAAATACCATGCAATTCCATACAAGTTCAATACTTTACAATTAAATACCATGTAGTATGAAAAATATGTTTATTCACTAGAAATATCACAATGATAAAATATACATCAATGAAAACTTTAAAGACGATAATAAAATACTTGAGGTGTATTTTGAAAATTATACAAAATTATTTTTACATAAAACCCCCTCAAGTTTTATAAATTACAATAAGAACCCTAGTAAACATAGGTTTAAGTGAGACCAGTCTCTTGAGCCTCATGGAGCCGGAGATATGAGTGCTTGCCTATTTAAGGTAGACAACTTAACAAACGGTGTTATCAACACGGTAATCGTCTTTGAAAAAGACACAAATCCCGCCGTCTATGTGCAGCGGTTGCCGATAACACCAAAACCTAATTCAGGACTTCAATTTCTTTTCTAATTGTCTTACTCAGACTGAGTCTCATTATAAATAATCTGACTTGAATATGATTCAAGTACAAACTACAATTCAATATGAATCCATGAATCTATATAATCAATTTGTTCAATCTATTCAATCTGTATTGACCGAACCGAACCGAACCATGGATATACATCCATCTACATGATTCTCCAGTTACATCCATTTACTGATATCATGGTTTCGGCAGGTCATCCATCTATAAAATTTATTATACAATTCAACACAATACAAACAATACAATCAAGACATCGAGGGGTTTAAGAGGTAGATTGATACGAAAGGTGTTAGAAGTGGCACGAGACAACAACATTGAAGACACCTAACCTATATTCCATTTCCGTTGTACCATGGATGAACGGTTCCTTGTACTTTCCGTCCACCTTAGTCTCTGGTCTACTGAGACTCCTCTCGTATACACTGGCTTCTTTTATACCAAACTACAAACAACAACGTTAACAATATAATACAACTTTAAAAGTTACACTCTCTCTGTCTATTCTATTTCTCTCTTATCTTTGGGACTTACCGAGCGATTGTTCGCTGACGACATTCCTTCTCTTTCTTCTTTGAAATGCTGTCAAGTGATTTGGATCTTCAGGAGATCGAGCCTGCCAGCGAGGATTTGGACCAGCTAGCTTACGACCCAGAGCTTTAGATTCTTTGTACACATTTACTTTCAGTACTTTTCATTTCTGTTATGCCACTATTTAGGCATTGCTTTTCATCCCATGTATTTACTTTTCCATGTACAATAAAAGGATGTTAATAAATAAAGTTGTTGTTTATTACATTTGTCTCTTTTGTATATTTCTTTTATATTGCTTAGTTACGCTTAGCATATTTACTTCTAAGTAAATACGTAGCGGCCAGTCGCGTCCTCTGCCCGTACACTGGGAAGCGGGGCGTGACATGTTTTGTTGGTGGCCCATGCAGGTCAGAACTGTATGGAACCCAACCATGCAGTTCAGTTTTGCGTGGACAAGCTAAGCAATAAAACACAAGAACCAGCAACTAAAAACATTCTTTATAATTCATGTTCCTTGAATCTTACAATTTCATATACTTTGAATCTGTCCTAACCCAAATTTTTCATTCAAGGTTATGTATTCCCCAAACAACACCATCACCAATGTCAACAACACACCACCACCACTACCACTCACACCTGCCGTCCTGCTCCGATCAACGAGCAGACGGTTCTGCTTAAGGCGATCCGTAGCCTCCTAGAAGGACATCAGCAGCAGACTGCTCTTTTAATGAACTGTCCCGAGGCAGAAGCACCTGGTGTGAAGCAATTCAGGGTTTTGCACCCAAAACAGTTTGCAGGAAAGGAGAGCCCTCTGGAAGCGGAGGAATGGGCTCAAAGTGTAACACCTTAGATTTCGGTTAGTGTTAGTTTAGACGATAATGCGGGTTTTTGTTAAAAAGTTTACCAATTTGGGTTCCTCACATTTTATAACATTTAATTAATAATTTATTATTATTTTTTATGGCATGCACGCACGTGTGCATATTAATGCGAGGGTTTGTTTTGTGTTAATCTAGATTAGTGACCATGACAACTTAACCCTTAACCTAATCCTTTTCTTTAACCTAATCCTTTGCTTTATCCAAATCCTAGATTTTTGTTGGTGTGAGAGAGATATTTTCTTAGGTTTTTGTTTGTGAGAGGAGGTGGCATGATGAGGTAGTGTGAATGCATTGATGGTGCAATAATGCATGGGTGCACTCACCTCTTACTCTCACCTCTCTCTTTCCCTTCATCTTTCTTTCTCTCACACTCATTTCCCTTCTCATTTTCTTCATCTCTCCTTTTCTAAACTGAACACTTCACTATTTCATCACAAAATCATCTCAAACCTTCGCAAAAACACACAAAAATCACATCTTTGGACTTGATTTGCCTCTTGGAGGCCTTGGAGCTTGGGAAGCTAGGATCTTTGAGTTCTTTTGGTTAGGTAATAATCTCTTTCTGTTAAGTAGGTGTTTATTGTGTAGCTTAGCTTATTCATTTCAGTTTAGTTAACGTTTTGTTTCGTTTGGTGCAAATATCGTATTTTTAGTGTAGTTTTAGGGTCTCAGATGATCTGCTACCAAACCAGATAATTGTTGCAAAAGTTCCCATCATAGTGACCTAGTATAGTGACCTAGAACCTACCTTCAAAATACGAACCAATTCATTCATGAACTGGCCGCAAATTGCGGCCAGACTAGGGAGTTTGGGTTTGGGTTTTGGTGTAGGTGTCTCTGGGGTTGTATGTGGTCTCATGGTACTTGTAATTTTTACAGATTATTAGTATAGCAAAATCTGGGACCACTTTGCGTATTTCTTGTGTTTCATTTCACGTGTTACGTTATCCGATACGGTTCGTGTTCTATGTTGCTGTTGCTCCGAGTTGGTTTCGTAATGTCGCTATGCACGTTAGCTACAATACGAACACTTGAGAGTACGTTTGTGTTGTCGCGTTGGTCCATGTAGCTTGTACGTGTTTTGGGTCTATTGCTAATATATACTTGTTTTGTTGTGTTATGTTTTAGGTTCGCAGGTGGGGACTTCGGACGCCGCGACGAAGGGAAAACAGGTGGTAGGCTTTACTTAGCTAGGAGCGTTGGTGAGTAGATTTAACATCGGGGAATCGCCCGCATGGCGTTATGCGTCTGGGCTAGAGATGACATGATATTGTCGCATATTCTATTTCATATATAGAGTCGCGCATACACCTTATTACTTAGTTACTTGTTGTGCTTGGACTAGTACCCTTAGGACACTGCACTATTATTGACGGCTCATGTTGCATGAGCACTGATTGTATGCCATACACACCGTCAATAATTGCCATGACATGCACAACACACATACCTATATGATATTGTTTGGTTAGAGACATTGAGACATTGATTCATATTTCTTTATCCATATGACATATAGCATACCTGTATACCTACATGCTTACACATATGCCTTGACATGCTTACATGCTAGTTACCTGTATACCTATAGGATATTGTACCAATAATGATAGGTATATTTCACACATAATAACATAGCTACATGTATACCTTGCATACATACTTCATTTATACCCGGAGGGTATATTACATCATTACTGATAGGTAGATACACATACCTTGCTATAGCTACATGTTTACACATATATCTGGCTATAACTACATGTTTACCTTTATTTGATGTTATATAGACTTGGAGAAATTAGGAACCGCAAGAATTATATATTAACTTATTGCAGTTAATTAGCGGTTTTTCCTTTATATGCTCACATTACAGTTTTATGTTGCATATATTATATTAATGGATTTTCGCATTGAGATATGGATTTCTCATGATATTTTCTGGATTTGAGGACCGTGGTGGTTTCATGAAATTATGCAAGTATTCTTATTCTTACTTGATATTGGGTTGCATCCACTCAGAGATTTGTTTTAAACCGATACGTGGATCACGGGTGTCGATACCGGACACTTACGATTCGAGGAATGTATATACCGATACGTGGATCACGGGTGTCGATACCGGACACTTACGATTCGAGGAACGTATGAATATGAGAAAGACCGATATGTGGATCATGGGTGTCGATACTGGAAACTTACGATTCGAGGAACAGATGGATATGAGTATTTATGTGTCGATGCTAGACACTTGTTTTCATGATATTTTTACTCCTAAGTATATATAACAGTGTAATGGGACGCTGTTATATATATATATATATTAGTGGAATGGGACACTAATAAATATGTATACATATCAATTATGTATACATATCAATTCATATACATCATCATAATTATCCATGCAAATATACTTAGGATATTTGAGATTCACTTGATATTGGATTTAGGATATTTGAGATTCACTTGATATTGGATACATGATATATGAGATTTACTTGATTTTGTACATTCAGGATATATGAGATTTGCTTGATATTGTACATTCAGGATTTGTGGGACTTATATGATATGAGAGCCAATTTGGGGGCTGATTTGAGGAAATTGGGATTTGGTTTGTCTTGATGGACTTTGATCCTACCACGAGGTCAGGAATCCGTGGAAATGATATGTTTCATCCCATATTCCACACTTATTGTTTATGCACTGCTTCATGTATTAGTAGTACCTGATAGAGTACCTTCCATGACTGTTGCATTTACATACTCTTATTTTATATACGTTGCTTCATATATTAGTTGTACCTGCTAGAGTACCTATCATGACTGTTGCATAAATACATTGTCATATCATTGCATCATGTATTAGTTGTACCTGATATAGTACCTTACATGATTGTTGCATACTTATTGCATTTATTGTTCATGTATTAGTTGTACCTGATATAGTACCTTACATGATTGTTGCATACGGATTGTTATATTATTGCTTCATGTATTAGATGTACCTGCTAGTGTACCTTTCATGACTATTGCACACATATGACTTTTATTGCTATTAGCTTGCATATGTTAGATCGCGCTGTACGTGCATACTTGCGATTACCTGCATATGTTATTTATTATTCACGAGTTGGCAACTCACCCCCGTTGTGCCACAGTGTTTTGCAGGTTATCCCCCAGAGTAGTCGAGGCAGGCTATTCATCTATCTTTTGTTGCGGATACCGCTTCGGCTCATAGTGTGCAGTTTTGCTTTAGGTCGGTTTTGTGGTTATCCGTTCATGTTATTGTATACTCGTTGTATCCATGTACTCTCCATCTACCATTATCTTGTATGACTTAGAGACTTGATGTGAGGACGATATTGTATATTATTTTGATGACTCGGATGTCTTTATGCAGTTTTATTTATATCGTCTTTTATTTCTTCGCTACGGCGTCGTATATCTGTTGTGGTGGTTGTTTTCCGCCTTTGGGCGTGTTTTTGCTCCCGTTTGGGAATGCTTTACTTATATTTATGTTGTACCCATTTTGGGGGCTGGTTGTTACAAAGGAGGTGCTGCCAAAATTTCAAAGGAAGAAAAGTTGGACTTTTTAAAGAATTTGGGTCGAGATTTCAAAGGTTTAAATTTGTTCTTATTTCTTATTACTTTTGATGGTTTAGATTGCTGGGTTTTCGGCTTACTTAAATTGCGTTACGCCTGTAGACGTTGCGTAGTTTAAGGGCCGTCACGTGCCAAATTTCGGGTCGTGACAAAGTTGGTATCAGAGCGCTAGGTTTTACCTTTCGGAGTGTAGGATGACCTTGGTATGATGGAGTAGGTAGCTTAAGCAGAGTAACGTAGTGTGTGTATGTCCGCGGCATACTCACGATGCGGTACTCCGCTTAAAGTGACCTAAGTACTAATTGCTTGAAATTCCTCCCTTGATGATACATATCCTTGTGATTCGATTTCCGTGTTCATATCGAATCATATTTCTATTTATCGCCTTTGCCGCCGATGACTATGGGGACTCAGAGAGGAGCAGCGAGGGCCGAGGTCAGAGTTGACTCGTGTGGGACGAGATTTGACCAGGATGGTACGCTCGCTGTACAGGAGCAGATGGATCCGCCTTCGACAGATAGTATCGCTAGGATTGTGGCAGAGATGCAGGACTTGCGCCAGACGATGAGTTCATTGGTGGAGGCCTATAGAGCGCAGCGACAGGAGGTTGTCACCCCCTGTTACCCAGTTATTCCTTGCGATCAGCACACAGCATTCCATCACCTACATAGCACTAGTGGATGCAGCCCCAGTTGACGATGCACGTCTTCCAGAGACTTTAGGAGTTCCGGAATAGCGGAGGACTCATACCGGTGTACCAGCCCAAAGACAGAGGCTTAGTCGTTGAGACAGACTTCGTGACCGTCGCGGGAGTAGCAGAGGGTTAGGACGAGGACAGTCGTTCAGCTCTCATCCTCAGGATGGTCAGCAGCCATCGTATGGATGTTTTCGATGCGGGAGCCTTCAACAGTTCGTCAAACATTGTTCCTTAGCACCGCGTCAGACTCGTGTTCGGAAAGGTCCTGGTCACGGAGGATTCGCTCAGAGGGGACAGGTTGGCAGAGGAGGAGTTCAGTCAATGCGGGTAAGGGGCAGACACGAGAGTTTGCTTTTACTCATCGGGACACGCGGGCGTTCAATGCAAAGTTTTCAGGTATTCTTAATTCGTATGTTCTTTTGATGCACTTGTTTATTTTACACACTTTGTGTCGTGGTTGGGCTGAGAATCGTGTTAGCTAGATCAACCGTTTGTCGTGTTAACTTCTGTCAGCGATTCTTTTGTTGCGTGACACGTATTTCGGTCGTGTGCCAATCGGATAGGAGATAGAGATTCGTCCGTCGTTTTGATCCTTCTAGAGATGTTGGATTTGACGTTCTCCTGGGCACGGACTGGTTAGCTACTTGCTAGGCATCTGTGGACTACCATGAGAAAACAATCAGGTTTTGTTTTCTCGGCGAGTCAGTTCTTGTCATGCATGGGGGGACAGTGGTGCCGCCCATCACAGCTTGAATTCAGCCTTTTTCGCTAGTCGGCTTTTGAGGAGAGGATGTCGAGGATTCTTGGCTTTCATTTGGGATGCTGGAGCCACAGTAGGTTTGTTGGACCGGGTTCCTATCGTGCGAGAGTTTTCCGACATTGTTCCAGATGAGCCGGCGAAGCTTAGGGAGCTTAAGGATCAGCTGCAGAGTTGTTTGTTGGGGGGCTTGTGCGTCTGAGTGTTTCGCTTTTGGGAGCTCCTATTCTGTTCGTCAAGTGAAGGACGACAGTTGAGGTTGTGTATTGATGGATCATCAATTGAACCGAGTTATGGTGCGGATAGGTATCTTTACCTCGCATTGGCGATTTCTTCGATCAGCTCCAGTGTGCGAGACATCTTCTAAGTTTGTTGAGATCAGGTCATCATTGGTTGCGGGCTCGGAGTGATGACATTCCAAAGACGGCTTTTGTGCGCACTACGGGATTTATGTGTTTTGGTGGTGTCGTTGGACTCACCAATGCCCTAGCAGCACTCGTGGATGTGATGAACCAGATTTCTTCAGGTCGTTCCTTAACCAATTTATTATTGTGTCATTGATGACATTCTGGTCTATTCTAATGCGTCGTGAGGAACAGGAGAAGCACTTAAGGATTTGTTTTGCAAACATTGGGAGAGAGCCAGCTGTTTGTTAGGTTCTCGGAGTGTTCCTTCAGGCTTGATTGTGTTGACTCCTAGGTCTTGTAGTTACGGGAGACGGTTTCGTATGGTCCCGAGGAAGATCGAGGCCGTACAGCTTTGGCCCAGACTTGTGTACGGGATGGAGGTCCGCAGATTTTTGGGCTTAGCAGGTTTTTACCGCCGTTTCGTATAGGATTGCTAGTGTATCGCTGCACCGTTGACTGAACTGACCGGTAAGGAGGTTCCTTTTCTTTGGACTGAGGCATGCATGCGGAGTTTTCAGCAGTTGGAGACTCGGTTGACAACTGCACCAGTTCTTTCTTTGCTTTCTGGTTCGGGCGACTTTGTTGTTTAACTATGATGTTTCGCGAGTGGGGCTCGATTGTGTACTAATGTGGCACTGTAGAGTTATCTCTTTTGCTTCCCGACATTTAGAGGAAGTACGAGCAGGATATCCCACTCATGATCTGGAGATGGCCGCGGTGGTCGTGCGTTGGAGATTTGGAGACACTACTTGTATGGAGAGTTGTGTCAGATTTTCACCGACCACCAGAGCTTAATGTACATCTTCCTGCAGCAGGTTTTGATTGTTGAGACAGTCTTCTGCAGATTTACAGTTCTTGTGCGATCTTTGAGTACAGCTTAAGTTCTCCTCTACTGAGGGGACAGCTTGCTCATGTCCGCGCCCGTCCACTTCTCCTTAATCGCTTTCGCGAGGCACAGCCCGCCGATGCTCGTTCGTCAGAGATTCTTGAGCATACTCGGCTGGGTAAAGATTTGGAGTCCTTGATTTGTGACCAGGGTATGCTAGGTTTAGGGACGCGCTTGTGTGTACCTGATGCTGTTGGGTAGAGACGCGAAATCCTAGAGCAGGCACATCGGTCAGCCTTCTGTGTTCATTCAAGTTCCACCAATTTGTGACGTGACTTGTGAGTTAGATACGGGTGGGCAGGAATGAAGAGTGAAGTTTCGGATTTCATATCAAGGTGTTTGTCTTGTTGTGAGCTAAGGTTGAGCATCTGAGACCAGCTGGAGAGTTGCAACCTTTAACCATTCCGGAGTGGGAATGAGAGCAGATCTCCATGAATTTCGTTGTGGTGTCTACCCCGGTCTAGACAGGGTGTTGTTGGAGATAGTGCCCTCAGAGTCAATTATTGGATCACAGGCACGTGATTGCAATGATTGAGGGAGGACCTGTCCCAGTGTGACAGTCTTACTCGAGATGATAGTATGCTATCTGGTTTACCTTTATCATTGTGTATTGCTTTAGGTGACCTTACAGTTCACTATTGCACGTTGATAGAGCCCTTAGGATTCTTACTTGACTGCCAGCAGTATGAGGGCGATCATATACGTGGGAGCTGGTAGTCTATAAGCACATCCTTAAAAGGTCCCTAGTCGTGGGAGTTTCGAGACAGGGCATCGATTCTCCAGAGTAGACTAGTGTATACAGTCGAGACCCCGACGAGGGGCGGTGGCCGGTCTCACAAGCCACTGGTGTCAGTTGGTTCACCTAAGATGTATACAGGTGCTCATTAGGTTATGAGTACACCGGACAGGACTCACCGGGAACATGCTAGTTGGTCTTATACCTGACGTCAGATAGCAGTTCCCAGGTGACAAGTGTACATGTTAGTTCATCGACCTGGGGATCGTCATTTGCCTCGTGTGAGTTCCCACTGTGCTTTGATTACCACCCTACCACGGCTCAAAGGAGTCGTGCAAACAGGTTTTAGTTGGGTACAGTCCCGAGCCACATGGAGGTAGTGAGCGGATCTTCAGGGGTTCGTCTCTCCCGGTATTGGGGGGAGGTCGCGCTGTGTTTAGGAGAGCCATTACACGAAGTCCTTGGCCAAGGCAGGAGATTTACTGGTAGGTATTCCAGTAGTATCTCAGGGTGTTCTGGGCTACACTCCGATACGACTTGTACCGCTTTTGGGGGTCTGACTTTTACCAACCCCCTAGGCCCGACATGCGATGCTCATAGACAAACGGACCGGACTGTACGGATATTGTCACTGACAGGCTCATTAGGGTGTCAGGATGAGTTCGCTCATCGACGTCCCATTTGGTCAATAGCTGGTGGCCCGTTACGTATTGGCTTATACCTCTGACGTACTAGTGGTTAAATCCACAGCCATAGTATTGACGAGTCTTTAGAGTCCACCACACTTTCAGTTACTCAAGCTTTCGGGCGAAACGCTGTAGAGGCCGTATGGAGATATGGCAGGGTCCGATCAGATACGTGCGGTATTGCACGAATCGGGATCGGACGGTTTGTACTAGTGGCTGTATAGATATATGGCAAGGTTCGATCGGATACGTGCGGTATTGCACGGATCAGGATCGAACGGATATTACTAGCCGGCTTTGTTTTAAGCCGGATCCTAGTATAGTATAGTGTAGATTTTGTCTCATTGCATTTGTATCCGGTCGGAATACAGATGCGGGTGTGTATGCACAGTATCGGGGTTTTTCCTGTAATTCATTACAGGACCAGTTTTCTGGAGTTTCCAGTTTGCATTCCGTTACGGCCGGTTTTCCTTTGTTCTTTTCCGGCCGGACCTTTTGATGGGGGGTGTTATTTGTGTTAGTGTTTATGCCCTAGAAGGCCATTACTGTATCATACTAGTTTGTATATTACTTAATGGAAGCTTGGGATATTCACATGTATATAACAGTCTTGCTAAACATGGTAGTATGCTACTTGGTTTTTCTATCTTAATATGTGAGTGTACGTATTGATAGAGCTCTTAGGATCTTGCTTGACTACCAGCGTAGTGATGGCAGTCACACTAGTGGGGGCTGGGTAGTCTACAAGCACATCCTTATTCAGGTCCCTAGTCGTTGGATTATCGAGACAGAGCATCGATACTCCGGAGTAGACTAGTGTGTACGCTTCTCATCCCAGTTGGGGAGATGGTCTGTCCCACAGCCGTCAGTACGTCGTACTGGAGATAGTATACAGGTGCTCGTTAGGTTACGGGTACACCGGACAGGACTCACAGGGAACTGTTGGTTGGTTTTATACCAGTCGTCAGTGAACAGTTCCCAGGTGACATGAGTACAGCATAGTCTGCAGACTTGACACTGCTACTTCGCCTCGAGTGTGTCCCACTGTTCTTAGATTGCTACCCTTCCACGGCTCAAAGGAGTCGTGCAAACAGGTAGCAGTTGGGTGCAGTCCCGAGCACTTGGAGGCAGTGGCGGTTAGACAGGATTCGTCCCTCCCGGTATTGGGAGTTGATATCGCGCTGTGTCAGAGAGCCATTACGCAAAGTCCCTGGCCAGGGCAAGCGAGATTTACTGGTAGGTTCCAGTAGTTTCTCAGGGTATAATGGGCTTCCCTCCGACACGACTTATACCGCTATTAGGGGACTGACGCTTGCCGCCCCCTAGGCCCGATATGCGATAGTCTTGGACGAACGGACCGGACTGTATGGAGATTGTCACATCAGACACAGTAGGAGTCCGGATGGGTTTCCTCATCGGCCTTCTTATCGACAACTACCTGGGGTCCGTTACGTACAGCTAGTGCCGCTTGCGGTCTGTGGTTAAACCCACTGCCAGTGTAGTAGTCGAGTCTCTATAGTCCCACACAGAGAGTTTCCTATTCCAGGCGAAACGATATAGAGGTCGTATGGTTTTACGACAAGGGTTCGGACGCGTACGTGCGTTTACGCGCGTACGACTTTCGGACAGTTTTTACCAGTCGGCTTTGGTTTAAGCCAGTTACTGGTATCCAGTTATTGAATTTTTTCAGTCTAAAGTTTTTCCGTATTTTTTGCGGATTGGAGGGGCGTTCTCGTAATTGTGCGAGAAGCTTCTAGAAGTGGTGACTAAGGAGGTTTAGGTGGCATATGCAATGAATGAGATTAGTGAGTCATGAGGGTGATTCATTCATGTCATTAAAGCATCATAAATGCTTAATGACTCATGACAATGAATCACCATTAGATATTTGTGAAGCATGCTTATTCATGATGTATTATTCTTTTCTTCATAAAAGAGAATGCTTCATATTTATTATGATACTCAATAATCTCATCTCATTATTATCATCATCTTCTCTCTCCTCAAGCTCTCCCTCTTCAAACCCTAATCCTCACCTCTCATGTGTTGAGAACTAGGATTAGCTAGACTAAACAATCCATAACCATCACTCTATCTCAATCTATCTTCTTTGATTAGCAATCCAAGAAGGTTAGTTGCCTCAAGTTTAGAGGCTAAGCTTGGAGTTTTGCTCTCGGGTGGATCGTCTACTACAAAGAGAAGGCCGAGGAGGACAAGGAGATCGTAAAGGCGAAGGAGTTGGTTCATTAGGTATAATCCCTAAACACAGTAGTTTAGAAATACTTTGTGTTTGGTTATTTATAGTTTAGCTTCGATTCAAGCGGTTAGTCGATGTTCGTTCACTAAACAAGTTCGTTTTTGAAAATTCCGCCTCCCCACAAGTATTGGGGTGTAGTACATCGACTTATAGTGGTATCAGAGCCTCGCTAAACAATAAATAACTTAATTGCAAATTTGTACGAATTTCGAACGGAAAAACGAAGCCGGAAAACCCTAAAAACATCAAGTTTCTGTCGATTTTAAAATGATGTCCAAAAATTTTTCAGGGAAGTTCAGAAAGCTTGAAAAGACACCAGAAGAACACCCAAGAAATTTGGGCTCCTGAATCGGCAACTCGGCCGCGGAACCGCGGCGGATCGCACCGATCCGCCGCGCTTCCGCCGCCGAGTTGCCGAGTCAGGAACCCAAATTTCCTGTGTTGCTTCTCTGTGGTATTTGGGATTTTCTGGAATATTTAATATTTGCTCAGGTTTCAGTTTTACAGAGCAGTATTGGAGCAATATTAATGGTGTTTAATCGATCGAAATTGTACAGTATTTGCATATTGGATTATATCTGTGATTGTATAATGTGTTCGTAAACCTCCCCTAACTGCTAGTATGTCAGTTGGCAGGGGGTTGCACATTTCTGAAATGGTTATATCTGTTTGTGCATATAAACTGTATTGGACTGTTGTAGTGTATAGCCGGGGTTTTGAAATGGGTTATTATTTAATTCATTTGTTGTAAATGTAATTTGTTGTAATATTATTTTTGCGGGGCACATCCAGGTTGCGGTTGTAGCCACCGTTGTATTATTTCATTTTACTGTTTTTGCTCCTAGGACAGATCCAAGGTGGGGTACACAAACTGCCGGGCGGGTAGTTTGCCGTACCCGTAGGGATCTTGGGTGGGGTAATGGCTATTCATCACAACTGTGTAATCTGTCTTTTCTTGCAGGCTCAAAAGAAATACAGATTGCTTGCAAATCCAATAAAGTTTATCTGTGTTCTGGAATGTATATCATTGCGTCAGACGAATGTAAAATATCTATATATATGATAGCTATTTTAGACGTCACTTATGTTTTACACCCGCGCTAGCCCAGTCCCCGCTCTGTCGTTAGTTAAGTAACCTAACGGGTGATGACGGGACCCAGTGGCGAATGCAGGTGGCATAAGAGGACGCCATATTTTCGTTGTTTTCTGCAATGATAGGTTAATGATGGGACGCATTATCTATAATGCAAAGAAAAATAAACCAAGTTTAAATCGTTGGAACAATTTAAAAGAAACCAGTCGGTTAATTTTAAAAACAGATATTTTTAAATGCGGAGCTTTAACCACTCCTTTTAAAAGCTATCAGGTTCCTTCGGTTATATCAAGTTCACTACGTTCACGGTTTCGCCAAAACCAGTCGTAGCCCTCCGTCATTTCTTATGGATGGTCAGTAGTATTCAAGCTATGCTTGTTGGCATACGTCAAGGCATAGTGTTTGGTAGCTGCTGGGGTATTCATTTGTTGCATAGATAGATGTGTTGGTTTGGGACAGTCGCATTACCTTGTTGGCATACGTCAAGGGGGTATATACGGGTGGGTTCAAATTAACAAGATAATGATGGGCAGAACTTGACATGTGACTTATGATTTGTTGGCATACGTCAAGGTCATAAGAGCATGGGGCAAAAACTTATATCGGGAATTTTTAAAGAAACTGAAATTTGCAAAGAGATGCATACCATTTGGAGTTTGATGAATGTTGGTAGGATTCCTTCAACATTATCATACGATGATATTTGGATCCCGATCCTACTGTGAGTATATGCTACTTATCAGGATATTCGTCACTTAACGATCAATGCTATAAACCTAGTAGGTGTCCAGAAAAGTGTCAGCGGGGTTACGCCCCCAGAGAAAAGAGGTTATTTAATTAAGGAACTTCGTGAAAGCGTTGGAAAACCTCCCTCGAAGTACCGACACCAGCCTGGCTGAACGGTTAAGCAAGTATTGTACGGTGAGAATAGTCCTGGCTAATTCTTCTTTTATGGTTTGAGGAAGGATTCGAGAAACAGTGGGAGCCATCCAGTTTAGATAAACTAAAAACCACTCTAAACTTGCAAGAGCATCATGCTAAAGAGTTTTCTTCTCTCTCTCCTAATTGCAGCGACCCTGAAATGACTGGACTTAAGTTACTTTTAGAGAAAAATATACTGACAGGGCCAAACTATAAAGATTGGCTGCGGAATGTCAAAATGGCTTTGACCTATGACAAACTAGGGTACATCCTCACCGCTACGGCACCTGCTGTCCCTGGTCCCAAATCCAGCAATGCGGATAAGGAAATCCGCAAAACCTGGTATTTAGATTGCGCGAAAGCCAAGTGCATCGTGCTTGCCTCGATGAACAATGAACATCAGAGGAGGCACGAGGATATGGACCTTGATGGCATATTTCTCCATACAAAGGAACTTTATGGAGAGCAATCTCGTATAGCAAGATACGAGACCTCTAAGAACTTGTTTCGAGCGAGGTTGGCTGTATGGTCATCGGTAGGAGAACATGTCCTAAAGATGATCGGCTATATAGAAGAGCTCGCAGACCTTGGGACGACTTTGGATAATGAGCTCTATACAGACCTTATTCTCCAGTCCCTTCCTCACACCTACGCCCAGTTTATCCTGAACTTCAATATTCAAAGAAAAGAAGTTGAACTTCCGGAACTCCTGAACATGTTAAGGAGTGCAGAGGGCACTTTGAAGAATTCAAGGGAAACACCCGCTATGTTTGTTGGCGATACATCTTCTTCCGGGTCCAAGGCAAGGGCCAAAGGAAGGAAGAAGAAGGCCGCACCCAGACCTAGAGGAGGTGTTAGTAAGGTGGGAGGGAAGGGAAAGAAAAAGTTTGCAGCACCGGTAGTTGGTCAGGATGAGTGCTTCCATTGTCACAGGAAAGGGCACTGGAAGAAGGATTGCAAGGCGTGGAACGCCAAGAACCAGGAACCGAAGCAAGCTGTGGCTTCGACTTCAGGTGTGTTTGTAATTGAGAATTGTCTGTCGATCAACTCTACTTCCTGGGTATTGGATAACGGATCAGGATCTCATATTTGCAATTCATTGCAGGCACTGAGAAACCGTAGAGTGCTGAAGGAAGGTGATATGACCCTAAAGGTTGCTAACGGAGCTAGCGTGGGAGCTGCGTCCGTCGGGGATTATCACCTAGGATTAACGAGTGGACACATTTTGGTTTTACATAACTGTTATTTTGTACCAAGCTTAACGTGTAATATCATATCAGTTTCCTTGTTATCAAATAAAGGTTATGATTTCACGTTTGTAAGAGATGTTGTCAACATCCACCTTAATCATGGTTTGATTGGGTCAGGTACACTAAATAACGACATATATGTTTTAAACCAACTCCAAATTTTCAATGTCCAGAACACACTAAAAAGAAAGTCTCCAGATTTAAATAAAGCTTTCTTATGGAATTGTAGACTGGGTCACATCAATGAGAGAAGGTTGACTAAGTTGCATAGAGAAGGATATTTGGACTCGTTCGAATATCAATCTTATGACACTTGTCAATCTTGTCTCAAAGGAAAGATGACAAAGACTCCATTCACTGGACAAGGAGTAAGAGCGAGCGAACTCTTAGGACTCATACACAGCGATGTATGTGGTCCAATGTCTACACATGCGAGAGGTGGTTATTCCTACTTCATTACTTTTACAGATGATTTCTCTAGGTTTGGACATGTCTTCTTGATGAAGCATAAATCCGAGGCCTTTAAGAAATTCCTGGAATACAAGAATGAAGCGGAAAACCAAACAAGCAAAAGTATTAAGACACTGAGATCTGATCGAGGTGGAGAATACTTAAGTGCCGAGTTCCTAGGTTACCTAAAAGAGAAAGGAATTCTCTCTCAGCTTACACCTCCATACACTCCACAGCACAACGGTGTATCGGAGAGACGGAATCGAACCCTATTGGATATGGTACGATCCATGATGAGTAATGCTGAGTTACCGCGATCTTTCTGGGGATATGCGCTAGAATCAGCGACACATCTTTTGAACAGAGTTCCAACCAAAACTGTGCCTACAACACCATATCAGATGTGGAGTGGGAAGAAACCCTATCTTCAGTACCTGAAGACATGGGGATGTCCAGCTTTTGTAAAAAAGCAGCATCCGGACAAGCTCGAGGCACACTCAGTAGAGTGTAAGTTTGTGGGATATCCAAAGAACTCTACAGGATATTGTTTCTATTACGCAGAGGAACAAAAGGTTTTTGTTTCTCGTCATGCCCGGTTCTTAGAAACTGAATTTTTAGAAAATCAGAAGAATGGGAGCGTAGTAGAACTGGAAGAAATTCCAGAACCACAAGCTGCTACTGAAAGTTTGGTAGAACCAGAGGTTCAAGAAGTACAGGACATTTCCGCACCCCTCCGCAGGAGTAGTAGGCCGTCTCATCCGCTTGAGAGATACTACGGTTTTCTCATAGATGGGGATAGAGAGGATTGCATCATAGATGATGATGAAGCTACTGACTTCCAGCAGGCCATCCAGAGCGGCGACTCGGTACGATGGCTAGATGCAATGCGGACCGAAATGGAGTCCATGTACACCAACAAAGTATGGACTTTGGACTTTGCTCCAGATGGGGTAAAACCCATAGGATGCAAATGGATCTTCAAGAAAAAGATTGGTGTAGATGGACAGGTGGAAACCTATAAGGCTAGACTTGTTGCAAAGGGTTTTCGTCAAAGACCTGGTTTGGACTATGACGAAACTTTTTTCTCCAGTGGCTATGCTCAAATCCATTCGGGTCCTTCTTGCTATTGCTGCCTTCCATGATTATGAAATCTGGCAGATGGACGTAAAGACGGCTTTTCTGAATGGAAATTTAGAAGAGAGCGTCTATATGGATCAGCCAGAGGGTTTCAATCAGAGTGGGAGCAGCGGGAAAGTATGCAAGCTGCTTAAGTCCATTTATGGACTAAAGCAGGCATCGCGGAGTTGGAACATCTGTTTTGATGAGACAGTCAAAGAATATGACTTTATCAAAAATCCAGATGAACCGTGCATATATAGTAAAGTTGTAGCCAGAAGTGTCGTATTCCTCGTCTTGTACGTGGATGACATTCTATTGATAGGAAATGACATTCCTATGCTACAATCTGTCAAAGGATTCTTGTCACACAGGTTCTCCATGAAAGACCTGGGTGATGCCTCTTACATTCTGGGGATCCGGATCTATCGTGATAGATCCAAGAGGATGTTGGGACTTTCGCAGTCCAGGTATATCGACACTGTACTGAAAAGATTCAGTATGGAAGATTCTAAGCGCGGTAATCTACCGGCTTGTCACGGAATCACCCTCTCCAAAGAGATGTCTCCCAAGACTGATTTGGAAAGGGAACGCATGTCTATTATACCCTACGCTACTGCGGTAGGCTCTATAATGTATGCGATGTTGTGTACCAGACCAGATGTAGCTTACGCACTGAGCGTGGTGAGCCGGTATCAGTCTGACCCAGGGGAGAAACACTGGATAGCAGTAAAGAACATTCTCAAGTACCTGAGAAAGACTAAGGAGATGTTCTTGGTTTACGGCGGAAAAGACCTCAGGTTGGAGGCCTTTGCTGATTCCGGCTTCCAGAGTGATAAGGACGATTCCAAGTCCATGTCGGGTTATGTCTTTACCCTCAATGGAGGGGCGGTGTGCTGGAAGAGCTCCAAGAAGGACACCGTTGCTGACTCGACGATGGAAGCGGAGTATATAGCTGCTTGCGATGCCGCAAAAGAAGCAGTCTGGATGAAGAAGTTCCTAACAGAACTTCAGGTGGTTCCTACCATAGTTGATCCAATACCTCTGTATTGCGACAACAACGGAGCTATAGCTTTAGCGAAGGAACCAAGGTCCCATCAGAAGTCCAGACACATCTTGAGGTGGTATCACCTGATCAGGGAGATCATTGATCGTCAGGAGATCGAGGTTCGGAGAGTTGCTTCAGAAGAGAACATTGCTGATCCATTCACGAAGGCTCTACCTCAGACGCAGTTCGAGAGGCTACTCGAGATCATTGGTCTTCGATATGCCAGTACATGGCCCTAGTGCAAGTGGGAGATTGTTAGTGTTTATGCCCTAGAAGGCCATTACTGTATCATACTAGTTTGTATATTACTTAATGGAAGCTTGGGATATTCACATGTATATAACAGTCTTGCTAAACATGGTAGTATGCTACTTGGTTTTTATATCTTAATATGTGAGTGTACGTATTGATAGAGCTCTTAGGATCTTGCTTGACTACCAGCGTTGTGATGGAAGTCACACTAGTGGGGGCTGGGTAGTCTACAAGCACATCCTTATTCAGGTCCCTAGTCGTTGGATTATCGAGACAGAGCATCGATACTCCGGAGTATACTAGTGTGTACTCTTCTCATCCCAGTTGGGGAGATGGTCTGTCCCACAGCCGTCAGTACGTCGTACTGGACATAGTATACAGGTGCTCGTTAGGTTACGGGTACACCGGACAGGACTCATAGGGAACTGTTGGTTGGTTTTATACCAGTCGTCAGTGAACAGTTCCCAGGTGACATGAGTACAGCATAGTCCGCAGACTTGACACTGCTACTTCGCCTCGAGTGTGTCCCACTGTTCTTAGATTGCTACCCTACCACGGCTCAAAGGAGTCGTGCAAACAGGTAGCAGTTGGGTGCAGTCCCGAGCACTTGGAGGCAGTGGCGGTTAGACAGGATTCGTCCCTCCCGGTATTGGGAGTTGATATCGCGCTGTGTCAGAGAGCCATTACGCAAAGTCCCTGGCCAGGGCAAGCGAGATTTACTGGTAGGTTCCAGTAGTTTCTCAGGGTGTAATGGGCTTCCCTCCGACACGACTTATACCGCTATTAGGGGACTGACGCTTGCCGCCCCCTAGGCCCGATATGCGATAGTCTTGGACGAATGGACCGGACTGTATGGAGATTGTCACATCAGACTCAGTAGGAGTTCGGATGGGTTTCCTCATCGGCCTTCTTATCGACAACTACCTGGGGACCGTTACGTACAGCTAGTGCCGCTTGCGGTCTGTGGTTAAACCCACTGCCAGCGTAGTAGTCGAGTCTCTAGAGTCCCACACAGAGAGTTTCCTATTCCAGGCGAAACGATATAGAGGTCGTATGGTTTTACGACAAGGGTTCGGACGCGTACGTGTGTTTACGCGCGTACGACTTTCGGACAGTTTTTACCAGTCGGCTTTGGTTTAAGCCAGTTACTGGTATCCGGTTATTGGATTTTTTCAGTCTAAAGTTTTTCCGTATTTTTTACGGATTGGAGGGGCGTTCTCGTAATTGTGCGAGAAGCTTCTAGAAGTGGTGACTAAGGAGGTTTAGGTGGCATATGCAATGAATGAGATTAGTGAGTCATGAGGGTGATTCATTCATGTCATTAAAGTATCATAAATGCTTAATGACTCATGACAATGAATCACCATTAGATATTTGTGAAGCATGCTTATTCATGATGTATTATTCTTTTCTTCATAAAAGAGACTGCTTCATATTTATTATGATACTCAATAATCTCATCTCATTATTGTCATCATCTTCTCTCTCCTCAAGCTCTCCCTCTTCAAACCCTAATCCTCACCTCTCATGTGTTGAGAACTAGGATTAGCTAGACTAAACAATCCATAACCATCACTCTATCTCAATCTATCTTCTTTGATTAGCAATCCAAGAAGGTTAGTTGCCTCAAGTTTAGAGGCTAAGCTTGGAGTTTTGCTCTCGGGTGGATCGTCTACTACAAAGAGAAGGCCGAGGAGGACAAGGAGATCGTAAAGACGAAGGAGTTGGTTCATTAGGTAAAATCCCTAAACACAGTAGTTTAGAAACACTTTGTGTTTGGTTATTTATAGTTTAGCTTCGATTCAAGCGGTTAGTCGATGTTCGTTCACTAAACAAGTTCGTTTTTGAAAATTCTGCCTCCCCACAAGTATTGGGGTGTAGTACATCGACTTACAATTTGCAAGTTTGCAAATAACACATTGTGGAGGGGTTTCTTGCAAATGTATTGATTATGATGGCATCTTTTCTTTTCAACCATCATTTGATTCTCTTTACATCACTTGATTTGTATTAAAGGTGATTAGAGTTGATTAGAGTTTGATGTGAGATTGTTATCATGATGTTTTGGTTGTGGTCACCCTCCACCTTTTCCTACACTCACCTCCCTTCTTGTTATGGTTTGATATTCATTCCTCCACCATTCTCACTTGATGAGAGGGGCTACACTTGAGAGAAGAGAAGGAGAGAGTTTCATTTTTGAGCTTGTGGCATTTTTCTTGATCTCATTTCATGCTAGGAAAAATGCAAGCACCATTTTTCTTATCTTGATTCCTCCATCATCTTCAAAGGCAACAAAAACCCCAAATGAGACATAGCCTCTACACTACATTCTACAGCAAATCTTGGGCATGTCGACTTGCCAGCTTCATGCCCGAGTTGCCTCGGTATTGAGGCGGGAGCCCGTAAAAGACGCAGGCGATGTGGTGCCCTTCCGGCGAGGAGGCGACGACATGGAGACAGGATTTTCCGCAGGAGATCGGGACGACGACGAGAAGACCGAAGGACTCGGATCACTCGGTATATCTCTAACCCGTCTTGTAGTTAGCTAGATCCAGTTTAATGGCCCGATCCGGGTGTTTGGTGCGCGGTGGTGCCGGTTTGCTAAGTTCACAAAATTAAAGTTTATCACCGCTTCCGCATTCCGGCATCGAATTGACGGCCGGGGCGCCGCCGTGCACTTACACTGGTATTAGAGCCTCGCCATTAACTTAGTCTAGCTTTGCCTAATGTGTTTTACGTTTCCGATCGAACAAAATCCCGAAACCGCGTTTTCAAGCACTATCAGTTTCTGTCGAAATTTTTTGGAGTCCAAAAATTTTTCAGGTTGTCTCAGAATGATTTTCAGGGAGTTCTAAGAACACTGGAAAAATTTGATGACCCAATCCCTCCGTACGACCGCGGAACCGCGGCCATAACCCCTCTTTGGCCGCGGTTCCGCCGCAGGAATGTGGGTTCATGTCATCATTTCTTTGCAGTGGGCTTGTGGGCTGAAAATAGGGGTTTTGGTATACTTTGTTTGGGCCCAGATTTTCTGTAAGTGCTACAGTATTGCTTGGGGGCCCACTTGTTAATTTTTGATCGATCGGCTATTTTAAACACATTTGTTCATAGTATTTACATTATATCTGCGACCGTGAATGTCACTTGATCGGTAAATCCTGTCTAACTGCTATAGCCCGGTTAGACGGATTTGCGAACGTGACTTTCACGTTGATGTTCTATGTATTGCTGTGATGTTGCGGATCGGTCGTGGGGGATAGCCTGGTTGCAGTGGTAGTACAGTTTTGTTGTATTATGTACATTTGATATTGCGGGGCGAGCGTCCGACATGTGGACTGCCGTCACTGCCTGTTTGTATTATTCTTTTGGGACATGGCCTGATTGCGGTCGATGTACCCATTGTATGTATATTTTACTTTCTGTACTAGGATTACCCCGCGGAGGGGTGCACGGATAGCCGGGTTCTAGAGGGCAACGGGCCCGCATCTCATGGCATTGAGACGGAAGGGGCTTCACTCTAGGATTGGCGGGCTATTCGCCGCACTCGCAGGGGGTACAGGTTGACCCAGGAGGGGTGCCCAAGTTACCGGATTCCGTGAAGTGCTGGGTGGTCCATTCACGGTGCTGAAGGGGGCTGCCTCGCTTCAGGTTTTGGCGGGTAACTTGCCGCGCCCGTAGGGGTCTTGGATTTCATTGCACAGGCTATCCACACGACCAGGGGAACGTCGGGTTTCAGTAGTGGCTCTGTGAAACCCGGGGATCCCAGATATCTGTATTGTTCTGTGATGCTGTACATTTCTGTGATGTTGCATTTTATCACGCCTTGAGCGAAATATAATATATTGGTATATATATTAGTAGATGTTGTATATGTTTTGCATCCGCGCTAGTCCAGTCCCCGCTCTGTCGTTAGTTAGCTAACCTAACGGGTAATGACGGGACCCAGTGGCGAATGCGGATGGCATATACGTACATCAGTATATTTTTCGTTCTTTGTGCTGTGATCAATTGATGGGACTGCATTGATTCGGATCAATGCAAGTTAAAACAAACCTATTCTGATGTTGTTGGAACATTTTTCAAAAAGCTGTTATTGCAAGGACGTTCACTTTTGTTTTGCATCGTGGAATTCACTTGGAATATCCTGCTCCTCAGTCGACGAGGCAAGGGCCGAGATCCTTCACCGGGAGTGACCCCTTGGACAGAAGTTTGCGTCAGGGCAATAACTTCACTATAGCCGATTGCCTTTTGCTTTGCATCGTGGTATTCATTTGGAATATCCTGCACCCTATTCTACGGGGAAAGAGCCGAGATCCCTTCACCGGGAGTGACCTCTTTAGTAAAGATTTTCGTCACTATATTTTCTAAAAAGCTATCCGTTCCTTCAACGATATCAAGTTCATTACGTTAAAGGTTTTCGCCAGAAGCCATTCGTAGCCCTCCGTCGTTTCATATGGGTAGTCAATAGTATTCAAGCTGTGTTTATTGGCCAAAGTCAAGGCACAGTGTTTGGTAGCTGTTGGTTATTCATATGCAGCATAGATAGATGCGTTGGTTTGGAACAGTCGTACTGCCTTGTTGGCCAAAGTCAAGGGTAGGTACGGGTGGATTCAAATCAACCTGGAGAATGACGGGTAGAACTTGACATGTGACTTATGATTTGTTGGCCAAAGTCAAGGTCATAAGAGCATGGGGTAAAAATCCACATCGGGAGTTTCAAAAGAACTGAAACTTGCCAGATATGCGCATACCTTCTGGAGTGTGATAGCATGAGCGGATTCCGTCACGTTATCATGCGATGATAGTTGGATCCCGATTCCCACTGATGAGTTGGTTTACTCTTCGGGTATTCCCGACTAATTCTTCTTTTAGGTTTGGAGGAGAATTTGAGGTACAGTGGGAGGTTTCCAGATTAGATAAATTGGTAACCATTCTGATCTAGGTTAGAGTGCACGCTGAGTGTTTCTTTTCTCTCTCTCTCTTTGGTAGCGACCATTGACCCGACCCTAAGACTATGACTCAGAGACCAAGTTGACCGAACCTTCTTAACACCGGCTTTTGGATTGTCAGAGTTGCAAACCTCATTGCCACTCCTACTTTTACCCTTTTCTCCAGGACACCCCGTATTACTACGAACGTCCACTTCCATTGGACAAAACCATCGTATGGTTAGATACGAACTCGAAGGAATTCGAGGATGGTTTCCGGTTCTGGAGAAAACGAATAGGACTATTCAGTTGTCTTTTCCTTTTTCCTTCTCTCAAGTTGCGAGTACTCCTTGGTTTAGGAGATTGTACACCTATTACGCAAATTGGATAGTCTTCTTCCAAACCATAGGCAGGTGCCGACCGGTAGGGAATGAAGAAAACCAATTAGCATAACGATGGTGTGCAGAAGGTATTAAGTTAAGACAAAGCAAGGGATTAGTAAGAGGGCAAAGTAAATTGCGACTGATATTCACGACCAAACCAAGTTTTTTTTCGTCAATCCTAAATCACCTTTGTATTTCTCCAGGACACTCCGTATCACTACGAAGATCCACAGTTTATTGGATACTCCATCGTATGGTTATATACGAACTCGAAAGGAACTTGTTCCAGTTCGGGGATGGATTCTGGTTCGGGAGAAATAGGAATAAGGTTTATTCGGTTGTCTTTTATCTTCACCTTCTCTCGCATTGCGAGTGCTCCTAGGATTAGGACAGTACACCCATTATGCTTATTGGATAGTCTTCTTCCAAACCATAGGCTGGTGCCGAACGGTAGGGAAAGAAGAAAACCATTTGGCTTAAAGGGGTGTGCAGAAGGTAATGACTAAAGACATAAAAAGGGATTTGGAAAGGTGGCAAAGAATTGTACGGTTACAGTCATGAATCTGGAAGAGGCATTACTAGGAATACCAGGATACCCCATCGAAACATTTCAATGTTTCAGTTTCACTGTGAACAGTTAAAGGAAAACTGATTTCCCAGTTAGACACTTGCTCCAGGGTATGTATTTACCAGGTATGATTCTCACATCTGTATGGTTTTACAGATGATGAGTGGGAGTAAGTTATTGGGAATTAGGTGATCATCCTCATTATATCGGGATTCCTTGTAATTGGTGATATTTGAGGAAGTCACCTGGGTTGTTTGCTAGACGGCAAATATTTGGTTTTGAATATCCGTTGTTATGCACCAATTTCAAATTGATATATCTGTACGTCTATTTTTATAGAGTGAGATATACCTTTTTGAAATTATGTCTACGACATATACCTATATCAGTGGATGGTTAGGTAAGGAGCATTAAACAGCGGTGTAATTCTTCTTAACCATAAGTACAGTTTTCAACCTACGACACACAGTGAATGAGTTATCAGACTCAAGGGACTTATACAGAGTATTGTATGTTGTTCAGCGTCCATCAGGACAGAGGGGTTGGTCCTCGTACTATATTCGGTTTACTTATGACTTCTCTAGTTTTTAGACAGGTGTTTCATGGAAACACAGGGTCCGAATTTTGAGAAGTTATAGGTATTTGAATAAAGTAGAGAACCAGGTGTTGCAAGTATCGGGATTCTTCAAATTGATCGAAGATGTAGATACTTGTCTATGGTATTCAGTTGATAGTAGTGATTAGGAGAACTTTCTTCTCTTTCAGGTTACTCATAATTGGAAGAATTTCTAAGTTGAGTAACGCTGATCGGCCTCCTTCCATTTAGTTGACATGCACTGGAGATAGCTGCATGATTTGAATCTGGTTCAATTAAATCAGTGCCTCTGGTTCTATATTGGATATAGAACAGTTCATATCTTAACGTTGTTAAGGTACGGGGAGTTGTCCGGCTTATGATTAAAACCAGACACTGGACAACTCAAGGCACGTTTCTGTAATGGCTGTTTGTGGGTTGACCCAGGCTATGACGAGGGTTGATTTTTTACCATCTGGATGAACAATAGCGATATTGTTCTAGACTCGCCACAGTTTTATTAAAAATAGATTTTTCAGAAAACAGTAGTGGGAGTATGGTAGAACTGGAAGTGATTCCAGAATCACAAACGATTACTGAAGATTTGATAAGGAACCTAAAGATTCAATCTGGTTTGACATTCTATTGGCCACTCCGCAGATACGGTGGGTAACCTCAGGCACCCGAGAGGTACTCCGGTAGCCTCAAGGACGGTGACAGGGAGGTTCTTGTTTACCCAGACTTGCCATTGCTGTTGTTCCAGACTGTGAGACCTGGCAGGAGGATGAGTATAGCGTCGTTCTAAACTGGTTTTAGAAGTGCACGTCTATATGACTCTGCCAGAGGGTTGTCGTAGTCAGTGGGAGCAGCGGAAGCATTGGTGGATATCAGGCTTATGTCTATTTATAGACTAAAGCAGATATAGCGGAGATAGATCATCGATTTCTGATGTGACAGTCATAGGTTTGACTTCATCAGAATAGGGGATGGATCTGTTAAGAAGGTAGTAAGGTGTGGTGTCCTGGTATTTGGATGACGTACACAGAGTAGGAAGTAATATTCCTATACTACGATCGGTTATACTTTGGTCGTCACACAGTAGTTTCTCCACATAGGAATTGGATATTATATCAGACATTCTGGTTACTAGATCTATGGTTTTAGATCTAGATTTGGGTGGTTTCCCAATCTGGGTACTTAGACAACATTCTAAGAGTATTTAGAATGGACGACTCCTGGAACGATAGTATACCTGCTGGTGATGGAGTCACCCTCTCTAAAGGTGTCTTACAGACTAAAGGGGAGAAGGATGTGCATGATTGGCAGATCACTTGCTTAGGCAATTGAGTCAATCATGAGATGTCAAGTACCACACCAGATGTTGTTCTTGCAGTAGGTGCAATAAGTTGATATTGATCCAATCCTGGAGAAACAATCGGAAGCAGTTTTAGAACATAAGTAGATGTTCTAGGGATATGATAACGACAGCCCCATTCAGGAGACAGTTATCATTCTAGGCTTCCAAGGTGACCTGGACGACAAGGAGGTTGTCAAGAGTTATAGTTTTTCCTTCTGACGAGGGGCAGTATTTTGGACAGGTGGTCCAAAGCAATACTGAGGGAGGCATGGCGCAGGATACTGATTAAGTTCAGTTGACGATACAGTCTAAGAAGTTTGGATTTGAAGTTCATTTATGAGCTAGGTCCCATCAGACATCCAGACACATTCTAAGACAGGTATTGCTCATTTCGGGAGATGGCTTTCTCCGCGAACTTGAGATATAGAGAGACATAGAAAGAAACATCAAAGCGGATCCACTCACTGAAGCTATTCCTCGAACGCAATAGTTTCGCAAACGAGCTTTGTGAGACTGACTAGTAGAGGAGTTGGGTGTTCGGTATCACACGGGTTGTGAGTATGCAACATCGCAATAATTAGCCTTGAGTGCAAGTGGGAGATTGTTGGAGATAGTGCCCTCAGAGTCAATTATTAGATCACAGGCACGTGATTGCAATGATTGAGGGAGGACCTGTCCCAGTGTGACTGTCTTACTCGAGATGATAGTATGCTATCTGGTTTACCTTTATCATCGTGTACTGCTTTAGGTGACCTTACAGGTCACTATTGCACATTGATAGAGCCCCTAGGATTCTTGCTTGACTGCCAGCAGTATGAGGGCGATCATATACGTGGGAGCTGGTAGTCTATAAGCACATCCTTAAAAGGTCCCTAGTCGTGGGAGTTTCGAGACAGGGCATCGATTCTCCAGAGTAGACTAGTGTATACAGTCGAGACCCCGACGAGGGGCGGTGGCCGGTCTCACAAGCCACTGGTGTCAGTTGGTTCACCTAAGATGTATACAGGTGCTCATTAGGTTATGAGTACACCGGACATGACTCGCCGGGAACATGCTAGTTGGTCTTATACCTGACGTCAGATTGCAATTCCCAGGTGACAAGTGTACAGGTTAGTTCATCGACCCGGGGATCGTCATTTGTCTCGTGTGAGTTCCTACTGTGCTTTGATTACTACCCTACCAAGGCTCAAAGGAGTCGTGCAAACGGGTTTTAGTTGGGTACAGTCCCGAGCCACATGGAGGCAGTGAGCGGATCTTCAGGGGTTTGTCTCTCCCAGTATTGGGGGTGAGGTCGCGCTGTGTCTAGGAGAGCCATTACACGAAGTCCTTGGCCAAGGCAGGAGATTTACTGGTAGGTATTCCAGTAGTATCTCAGGGTGTTCTGGGCTACACCCCGACACGACTTGTACCGCTTTTGGGGGTTTGACTTTTACCAACCCCCTAGGCCCGACATGCGATGCTCATTGACAAACGGACCGGACTGTACGGATATTGTCACTGACAGGCTCAGTAGGGTGTCAGGATGAGTTCACTCATCGACGTCCCTTTTGGTCAATAGCTGGTGGCCCGTCACGTATTGGCTTATACCTCTGACGTGCTAGTGGTTAAATCCACAGCCATAGTATTGACGAGTCTTTAGAGTCTACCACACTTTCAGTTACTCAAGATTTCGGGCGAAACGCTGTAGAGGCCGTATGGAGATATGGCAGGGTCCGATCAGATACGTGCGGTATTGCACGAATCTGGATCGGACGGTTTGTACTAGTGGCCGTATAGATATATGGAAAGGTTCGATCGGATACGTGCGGTATTGTACGGATCAGGATCGAACGGATATTACTAGCCGGCTTTGTTTTAAGCCGGATCCTAATATAGTACAGTATAGATTTTGTCTCATTGCATTTGTATCCGGTCGGAATACAGATGCGGGTGTGTATGCACAGTATCGGGGTTTTTCCTATAATTCATTACAGGACCAGTTTTCTGGAGTTGCCAGTTTGCATTCCGTTCCGGCCGGTTTTCCTTTGTTCTTTTCCGGCCGGACCTTTTGATGGAGGGTGTTATTTGCAAGTTTGCAAATAACACATTGTGGAGGGGTTTCTTGCAAATGTATTGATTATGATGGCATCTTTTCTTTTCAACCATTATTTGATTCTCTTTACATCACTTGATTTGTATTAAAGGTGATTAGAGTTGATTAGAGTTTGATGTGAGATTGTTATCATGATGTTTTGGTTGTGGTCACCCTCCACCTTTTCCTACACTCACCTCCCTTCTTGTTATGGTTTGATGTTCATTCCTCCACCATTCTCACTTGATGAGAGGGGCTACACTTGAGAGAAGAGAAGGAGAGAGTTTCATTTTTGAGCTTGTGGCATTTTTCTTGATCTCATTTCATGCTAGGAAAAATGCAAGCACCATTTTTCTTATCTTGATTCCTCCATCATCTTCAAAGGCAACAAAAACCCCAAATAAGACATAGCCTCTACACTACATTCTACAGCAAATCTTGGGCATGTCGACTTGCCAGCTTCATGCCCGAGTTGCCTTGGTATTGAGGCGGGAGCCCGTAAAAGACGTAGGCGATGTGGTGCCCTTCCGGCGAGGAGGCGACGACATGGAGACAGGATTTTCCGCAGGAGATCGGGACGACGACGAGAAGACCGGAGGACTCGGATCACTCGGTATATCTCTAACCCGTCTTGTAGTTAGATAGATCCAGTTTAATGGCCCGATCCGGGTGTTTGGTGCGCGGTGGTACCGGTTTTCTAAGTTCGCAAAATTAAAGTTTATCACCGCTTCTGCATTCCGGCGTCGGATTGACGGCCGGGGCGCCGCCGTGCACTTATAGGTGTGACTCCATTTGGGTGTGTTGTACGGTTATGCTCAGTTTGCTCAGTTGTTCTTTGTTAAGTTTTGCGTTTGCAAGGAATTCCTTCATTTGTTGTATCCAATGGAGGCACCATGTTCGCTAGCCATCGTAGGCAAAAGCTTCAGAAAGCCTTGGGTACTGGTTGAGCTTTAGCTCCGCTTTTTCCATCCGCAGGACGACGGTTTGTGAAAGCGGACTATACAGACTCTGGAGGATATGCTTGTGCGTACGTACTAATTGTTGTCGGCAGTTGGGATCGTCACTTGCCATTGTTAGGATTCTCCTTCGATAGCAGTTATCAGGAGACATTCCAATCGGCAACCATAGGTTTTGTTTGGTAGGTCGTGTCGATCTCCAGTCTGTTTTTCTGACTCTGCGTGAGTAGGATTTTGGACCCTAGCTAGTCTAGAGACTTCGGAGATGATCCTGTTGGTTCAGGTCAAGATGAGAGTAGCCCAGTGCAGACAGAGGTCTTATGCCGACCGTGGTGGTCGTAGACTTGAGTTCGCAGTGGGAGGTCATGTATTCTATGGATTTTCCGATGAATGACCTGTTTAGCTTTGGGAAGCTTATCCCAGGATTGTAGGTCCTTTTGAGATCCTCGAGCGAGTTAGTTTCGTTGCCTTTAATTTGGCACTTCCGCCCAGATTATGAGTATTCACCACATATTTCCTTGTGTCGATACTTCGCAAATACCTTCATGACCTTTCTCATAAGATTCAGCCGCAGACCATTTAACTTGGATGCGATCTTTTCGTTCACCGGCAGCCAACTGTGTTAGTGGTTCGGCTGGTGGAGAAACTTCGGTCAAAGGGTCTTGCCATCTGTAGAGGGTTTTCCTTGGGCATAGCCGTATAGTGAGGTGATCACTTGGAAGGCTACGAGCGAGATTTGGGAGTTTTGTACCCATCACTTTGAAGGTACGCTTAATGAGAATTTTAAATTCGGGGACGGATTTTTATAAAGGGGGAAGATTATAACGCCTTAGATTTCGGTTAGTGTTGTTTAGATGATAATGCGGGTTTTTGGTAAAAAGTTTACCAATTTGGGTTCCTCACATTTTATAACATTTAATCAATAATTTATTATTATTTGTTATGGCATGCACGCACGTGTGCACGTTAATGTGAGGGTTTGTTTTGTGTTAATCTAGATTAATGACTTTGACAACTTAACCCTTAACCTAATCCTTTGCTTTAACCTAAACCTCTGCTTTATCCTAATCCTCGATATCTGTTGGTGTGAGAGAGATATTTTCTTAGGTTTTTGTTTGTGAGAGGAGGTGGCATGATGAGGTAGTGTGAATGCATTGATGGTGCATTAATGCATGGGTGCACTCACCTCTTACTCGCACCTCTCTCTTTCACTTTATCTTTCTTTCTCTCTTTCTCTCACACACATTTCCCTTCTCATTTTCTTCATCTCTCTCTTTCTAAACTGAACACTTCACTATTTCATCACAAAATCATCTCAAATCTTCATAAAAACTCACAAAAATCATATCTTTGGACTTGATTTACCTCTTGGATGCCTTGGAGCTTGGGAAGCTAGGATCTTTGAGTTCTTTTGGTTAGGTAATGATCGCTTTCTGTTAAGTAGGTGTTTATTGTGCAACGTAGCTTATTCGTTTCAGTTTAGTTAACGTTTTGTTTCGTTTCGTGCAAATATCGTATTTTTAGTGTAGTTTTGGGGTCTCGGATGATCTGCTATCAAACCAGGTAATTGTTGCAAAAGTTCCCATTATAGTGACCTAGTATAGTGACCTAGAACCTACCCTCAAAATCCAAACCAATTCCTTCATGAACTCGCCGCAAATTAATTGCTTATGGCCGCAAATTGCGGCTGGAGTAGGGAGTTAGGGTTTGGGTTTTGTTGTAGGGGTCTCTGGGGTTATATGTGGTCTCATGCTGTAAGTCCACGTTGCTCACCCCGGTTCTTACGGGGAGGCGGAAACGGCGAAAAACATTTTTTTGGCGCAAAGGCAACATGGACTAAAAACCGGATCTTTGCTAAACTAGAAACTAGCAAACTACTAGAGGCGTTAACTACTATGCCGTAGAAATTATACCTCACGAAACCGGTCCTTCGGGTCTTCTCTCCGCTGTCCAGCTCATCCATCCACGCTCCGAGGGTCGATCCGGATCTTGGTCACCTCCGCGGCCTTCTTGAGTCGAAGACGATCCACCCGAGAGATGTACCACGAGCTCCACCTGGAGCCGAGGCAACTAGGGCAACAAGATCGCTAGTCTTGAAGTCCTAGGTTATGTAGAAGAGGTTGATGGAAGTGTTTGTTTTTGTGGATTCTTTTTCTCTCAACACATGAGATCAAAAGAATTTATCAAGAGGAGGAAGATGAAGGAGAACTAGCAACCATGAGAGCTCATTTTCTTTTCTTCTCACAAGAGAGAGAATGAGAAAAGAATAATGAAATTATCAACCAAAGAAAAAAGGGCACCATGGTTGCAATAATACTAAACATCATCATTACAAATCCTATCATGATAAAGTTGATGGCTACATTGACATGACCATTTTCATAATCCAAAAAGAAAAAGAAAACCAAAGAAGAGTGTAGACTTCTCATGAAGGTCAAGGTCAACTTTGGTCAACGGGTCAACAAAGTCAAGAGTGGTCAAGGTGGTCAAATGGTCAAAGCAATTAGCCATCACAAAATTATCACTAAAAGGGTTAGTAAATAATGTCTCCGGCTCATAATGGTTTTGACCGAACGAATTGCCAAAACCCTAATGAGCCTGCCACATAACGGTTTTGGCCGAACCAACTGCCAAAACCCTAATGAGGCACCTCTTCCTTCATTGCTCCTCAAAACTGTGCATACACACCCGCATCCGCATTCCGTAGAATGCGAATGCACAGAAGACAAAACAAATCCATCCGTGCAATACTAGGATCCGGCTTAAACCAAAGCCCACTAGTATTGCCTGCCCGAACAGCATACGTACACAAGTGCATGTAAGTGATCGCAGCCCTGCCGTAAAACCATACAGCCTCTACACATTTCGCTCAGTGCAGGGAAACTCTCTGTGTAGGACTCTAAAGACTCGACACTACGCTGGCAGTGGGTTTAACCACAGACCGCAAGCGGCACTTGCTGTACGTAACGGTCCCCAGGTAGATGTCGATAAGAAGGCCGATGAGGTAAACCCATCCGAACTCCTACTGAGCCTGTATGTGACAATCTCCGTACAGTCCGGTCTGTTCGTATGATACATCACATGGCGGGCCTAGGGGGTGGTGAACGTCAGTCCCCTAATAGCGGTACAAGTCGTGTCGGAGTGTAGCCCAGAACACACTGAGATAACACTGGAAACCTACCAGTATATCTCGCTTGCCCTGGCCAGGGACTACTCGTGTAATGGCTCTCCTAGACACAGTACGATGTCAACCCCCAATACCGGGAGAGACGAATCCTGTCTAACCGTCACTGCCTCCAAGTGCTTCGGGACTGCACCTAACTACTACCTGTTTGCATGACTCCTTTGAGCCGTGGTAGGGTAGTAATCTAAGTACAGTGGGAACACACTCGAGGCGAAGTGACAGTGTCAAGTCAGCGGACTAAGCTGTACTCATGTAACCTGGGAACTGATAACTGACGATAGGTATAATACCATCCAACAGTTCCTGACGAGTCTTGTCCAGTGTACTCATAACCTAACGAGCACCCGCATACTATCTCCAGTACGGCGTACCGATGGCTGTGGGACAGACCTCCTCCCATGCTGGGATGAGACGCGTATACGCTAGTCTACTCCGGAGTATCGATGCCCCGTCTCGATAGTCCTACGACTAGGGACCTGTATAAGGATGTGCTTGTAGATTACCTAGCCCCCACTAGTGTGACTGCCATCACAACGCTGGTAATCAAGCAAAGATCCTAAGGGCTCTACTAATATGTATAAGCGATATGCTAAAAGAAACACATGCACATATTGAAGTAGAAACAAACCAAGTAGCATACTACCATTTTGAGAAAGATTATGTATACAACTGTGAATATCCCAAGCTTCCATTAAGTAATATACAAGCTAGTATGATACAGTAATGGCCTCTAGGGCACATACACTAACAATCTCCCACTTGCACTAGGGCCATGTACTGGCGTATCGAAGACCTATCATCTCGATCAGCCGCTCGAACTGAGTCTGGGGTATGGCCTTCGTGAATCGATCAGCAGTGTTATCTTCCGTATTTACTCTCTTCACCTCGATCTCCCGGCGATCTACGATCTCCCTGATCAGGTGGTACCGCCTCAAAATGTGCCTGGACTTCTGATGGGACCTGGGTTCCTTCGCTAAAGCTATAGCGCCGTTGTTGTCACAATACAGCGGTATTGGATCAACACTGGTAGGAACCACCTAAAGCTCCTTGAGGAACTTCTTCATCCAGACAGCTTCCTTTACGTCATCGCTAGCAGCTATGTACTCCGCTTCCATAGTTGAGTCAGCAACGGTTTCCTGCTTGGAGCTCTTCCAGCAAACCGTCCCTCCATTAAGGGTAAAGACATAACCCGACATGGACTTGGAGTCATCCTTGTCACTCTGGAAGATGGAGTCAGCAAAGGCCTCGATCTGGAGGTCTTTTCCGCCATACACCAAGAACATCTCCTTGGTCCTTCTTAGGTACTTGAGAATGTTCTTTACTGCTATCCAGTGTTTCTCCCCTGGGTTCGACTGATACCGGCTTACAACGCTTAATGCGTATGCTACATCTAGTCTGGTGCATAACATCACATACATTATAGAGCCTACCGCAGATGCGTAGGGTATAGATGACATGCGAGCCTTTTCCAAATCAGTCTTGGGAAACATCTCTTTGGAGATGGTGATTCCGTGACAAGCCGGTAGATTACCGCGCTTGGAATCTTCCATACTAAATCGTTTTAGTATGGTGTCTATGTACCTCGACTGTGAAAGTCTCAACATCCTCTTAGATCTATCACGATAGATCTGAATCCCCAGAATGTAGTTGGCATCGCCCAAGTCCTTCATGGAGAACCTCTGTGACAAGAATCCTTTGACTGGCTGTAGCATAGGAATATCATTTCCTATTAGGAGAATGTCATCCACGTACAAGATGAGGAATACCACAGTTCTCCCTACAATCTTACTGTAAATGCATGGTTCATCTGGGTTTTTGATAAAGTCGAATTCCTTGACAGTATCATCAAAGCAGATGTTCCAACTCCGTGATGCCTGCTTCAGTCCATAGATGGACTTGAGCAACTTGCACACTTTACCGCTGCTCCCACTCTAAATGAATCCCTCCGGCTGATCCATAAAGACGCACTCTTCCAAAATTCCATTTAGGAAAGCCGTCTTTACGTCCATCTGCCAGATCTCATAATCGTGGAAGGCAGCAATGGCAAGGAGGATCCGAATGGATTTGAGCATAGCCACTGGAGAAAAGGTCTCGTCATAGTCCAAACCAGGTCTTTAACGAAAACCCTTTGCTACAAGTCTAGCTTTATAGGTTTCAACCTGCCCATCTACACCAATCTTCTTTCTGAAGATCCATTTGCAGCCTACGGGTTTTACCCCTTCTGGAGCAAAGTCCAAAGTCCAAACTTTGTTGGTGTACATGGACTCCATCTCGGTCTGCATTGCATCCAGCCATTTTACCGAGTCACCGCTCTGAATGGCTTCCTGGAAGCTAGTAGGCTCACCATAGTCAATGGTGCAATCCTCTCTATCCCCGTCTATGAGAAAACCGTAGTATCTCTCGGGCGGATGAGACTACCTATTACTCCTGCGGAGTGGCGCTGGGATGTCCGGTTTTCCTGAACCTTCTGGTTCTTCCAAGCTTTCAGTAATAGCTTGTGGTTCTGGAATTTCTTCCAGTTCTACTACGCTCCCACTTTCACCTTTCTCTAAAAACTGATGTTCCAGAAAGTGGGCATCACGAGAAACAAAAACCTTTTGTTCCTCTGCGTAATAGAAAAAATACCCCCTGGTGTTCATTGGGTATCCCACAAACTTACACAGTACTGAGCGTGCCTTGAGCTTGTCTACATGCTGCTTTTTAACAAAAGCTGGACATCCCCATATCTTCAGATATTGAAGATGGGGTTTCTTCCCACACCACATCTGATATGGTGTGGTAGGCACAGTCTTGGAGGGAACTTTGTTCAAGAGATATGCAGCTGATTCTAGTGCATAACCCAAGAAGGATCGCGGCAACTCAGCTTTACTCATCATGGAACGAACCATATCCAATAGGGTTCGATTCCTCCTTTCCGATACACCGTTGTGTTGTGGTGTGTATGGAGGAGTAAGCTGAGAGAGAATTCCATTCTCTTTTAAGTAGGACAGAAACTCGGCACTCAAGTATTCACCACCTCGATCAGATCTCAGTGTCTTGATACTTTTGCCTGTTTGTTTTTCAACTTCATTCTTGTATTCCCGAAATTTCTCAAAGGCCTCGGATTTGTGCTTCATCAAGAAGACATGCCCATACCTAGAGAAATCATCTGTGAAAGTAATGAAGTATGAATAACCACTTCACGCATATATAGACATTGGACCACACACATCACTGTGTATGAGTCCCAAGAGCTCACTTGCTCTTTCTCCGTGTCCAGTGAACGGAGTCTTTGTCATCTTTCCCATGAGACAAGATTCACAAGTGGCATAAGACTGGTACTCGAACGGATCCAAGTATCCTTCTTTATGTAACTTTGTCAACCGTGTCTCATTAATGTGACCCAGTCTACAATGCCATAAGAAAGCCTGATTTAATTCCGGAGACTTTCTTTTAAGTGTGTTCTGGACACTGAAGATCTGAGCTTGATTCAATACGTATATCCCATTTTGTAATGTACCTGACCCAATCAGAACTTGATTTAGGTGGATGTTGACTACATCGCTTACAAAAGTAAAATCATATCCTTCCTTAGAAAGTAAGGATACAGATATGATATTACAAGTCGCACCTGGTACATAAAAACAGTCACGTAGAATCAATATCTGCCCAGTTGTCAGTCCTAGATGATATTCCCCTACGGATTCAGCATACATGCTCATTCCGTTAGCAACCCTGAGAGTCATATCACCTTTCCTGATAACCCTACGGTTTCTCAGAGCCTGTAATGAATTACAGATATGAGATCCTGATCCGGTATCCAATACCCAGGAAGTAGGGTTAACTGACATACAGTTCTCTATTACAAACACACCCGAAGCCGAAGCCACAACATGCTTCGAATTCTGGCTACTGGCTATACAAGCCCTGCAATCCTTCTGCCAATGTTCATTCCTGTAACAATAGGAACATCCCTCTTTTACTACATCCAGTCCCGAAACTTCTGCCCTTCCCTTTCTTTCTACTTTCCTGGTTTCCTTCAGGGTAGTAGGTAGAGACTGTTGAACTAAGTCAGCGTCTGACCCGTTCTTCAACGCGGTCTTCAGGTCCATGAGCTCAAAAGAGCCGGTCTCTGTAAGGACGTTGCCCCTTACAGATAACCCGATAGCCAACCTCGCTGGAAGCAATTCGTTCGAGGTCTCATATCTTGCGATACGAGATTGCTCTCCATATAAATCTTTGTTATGGAAGAAGATAGAAACTAAGTCCATCTTCTCGTGCTGCCTCTGGTATGCACCATCAACTGAGGCTAACACGAGGCACTTGGCTTTCGCACAGTCTTTTTCCGATGTCTTGCGGATATAAATATCCGTGACAGGGGAAACTAGACCTGAGACGGCAGGGGTTGGATCAGTCAAGAGGTGTCCCAGCTTGTCATGGGCAATGGACATCTGGACAGACCTTTGCCTGTCAAAACAGCCAGATTCAATCATTTTATTATCTAGGTGTAACCTATGTCTGGTCACTGGGTCGCTGCAATTAAGAGAGAGAGAAGAAAACACTTTAGCATGATACTCTTGCAAGTTTAGATTGGTTTTTAATTTATCTAAACAGGATGGCTCCCACTGTCTCTCCAATCCCTCCTCAAACCATAAAGGAAGAATTAGTCGGGATCTATCTCACCGTACAATACTTGCTTAACCGTTCAGCCAGGCTGGTGTCGGTACTTCGAGGGAGGTTTTCCAACGCTTTCGCGAAGTTCCTTATTTAAGTAACCTCTTTTCCCTGTGGGCGTAGCCCCGCTAACACCTTTCTAGACACCTACTTGGTTTATAGCATTGATCGTTAAGTGAGAAAGTTCCGGAGGAGTAGCATATACTCACAGTAGGATCAGGATCCAAATATCATCGCGTGACAAAACTGAAGGAATCCTACCAGAATCATCACACTCCGAATGTTATGCAGCGCTAGCAAGTTTCAGTTCTTTTGAAACTCCCGATGTGGATTTTTGCCCCATGCTCTTATGACCTTGACGAAGGCCAACATATCATAAGTCACATGTCAAGTTCTACCCGTCATTGTCCAGGTTAATTTGAACCCACCCGTACATACCCTTGACGAAGGCCAAAATAGTAGTACGACTGTCCCAAACCAACGCATCTATCTATGCTACAGATAAATATTCAGCAGCTACCAATCACTATGCCTTGACGAAGGTCAAAATACATAGCTTGAATACTACTGACTATTTAACTGAAATGACGGAGGGCTACAAATGGTTTTGGCGAAATCGTGAACGTAGTGAACTTGATATAATCGAAGGAACCCGATAGCTTTTAAAAGGAGTGGTTCAAGCTCCGCGTTTAAAAGCTGGCTTTTGAAAAAAACCGAGTGGTTTTGAAAGTGTTCCAACGACTTTTACTTGGTTTATTTTCTTGCATTAATTCCAATGCGTCCCATCATTTAATCCTACCATTGCAGAAAACAATGAAAATATGACGTAGGCTTATGCCATCCGCATTCGCCACGGGGTCCCGTCATCACCCGTTAGGTTACTTAACTAACGACAGAGCGGGGGCTGGACTAGCGCGGATGCAAAACATAAGCAACGCCTAAATAGATATCATATAGATATATATAAACATTCGTCACATGCAATGATAACCATTCCAGATCACAGATGAATACAATGGATATACTAGGAATCCGCAATTCGTACGAGCCTGTAACGAAGAACGGATTACACGGTTGCGATGAATAGCCAAAACCCACCCTAGACCCCTACGGGTGCGGCAAACTACCCGCCAAGTACCCGAAGCGAAGCAACCTCCCTCAACACCATGAGTAGGCCACTCGGCACTTCGAGATACCCGGTAGTTTTTGCACCCCACCTTGGGTCTATCCTAGGAGCAAAAACAGTAAAAAGAAATTATACAATGACGGCTACAACCCCGACCCGGTTGTGCGGCCAAACAAATAATATTACATCAATTTACATATTACAAGAATTGAAAGAATAAGAAAACTCTCATCTCACAACCCCCAGCTATTCATCGGGGACAATCCAACGAATTCATATACACAAACCATCAACATTACAGATCACAGATATGTATAACCCCCACTTATCGACGTATAGCGATTAGCAGACGTTCAATACATATATCACATCACAGATAATATCCATTAGCCAAAGTCTAAGGAATATCGATCAAAATACGGATTTGTAACCACCCCAAAAATCAATTTGTTCTCTGGAAAATCTGGGTAGAAACAACATGTACTAAAAATCCCAAAACAGCCAACTAAGCACACTGCACCAAACTCGGTCCACTGCCGAGTCAACTCGGCCGCGGATCCGCGGCAAGAAGCATGTTCTTGCCGCGGAACCGCGGCGCTTTGACCGGTTCAGTGGACCGTTTTTGGTCTGTGTCTTTAGAAAACCCTGAGCCGATTTTTCATATATGTTAAATTACTTTTTGAACAGTATAAAAAATCGGCAGAAAGTTAAATTTTCCGGACTTGTTTTGCGAATTTTTTCCGATCGATATTCTAAATACTTTGCTAACTTGCTAGTTTATGTTTAGCTAGGCTCTGATACCACTGTAAGTCCACGTTGCTCACCCCGGTTCTTACGGGGAGGCGGAAACGGCAAAAAACAATTTTTGGGAGCAAAGGCAACATGGACTAAAAGCCGGATCTTTGCTAAACTAGAAACTAGCAAACTACTAGAGGCGTAAACTACTATGCCGTAGAAATTATACCTCACGGAACCGGTCCTTCCGGTCTTCTATCCGCTGTCCGGCTCATCCATCCACGCTCCGAGGGTCGATCCGGATCTTGGTCACCTCCGCGGCCTTCTTGAGTCGAAGACGATCCACCCGAGAGATTTACACCGAGCTCTACCTTGAGCCAAGGCAACTAGGGCAACAAGATCGCTAGTCTTGAAGTCCTTGGTTATGTAGAAGAGGTTGATGGAAGTGTTTGTCTTTGTGGATTCTTTTTCTCTCAGCACATGAGATCAAAAGAATTTATCAAGAGGAGGAAGATGAAAGAGAACTAGCAACCATGAGAGCTCATTTTCTTTTCTTCTCACAAGAGAGAGAATGAGAAAAGAATAATGAAATTATCAACCAAAGAAAAAAGGGCACCATGGTTGCAATAATACTAAACATCATCATTACAAATCCTATCATGATAAAGTTGATAGCTACATTGACATGGCCATTTTCATAATCCAAAAAGAAAAAGAAAACAAAAGAAGAGTGTAGACCTCTCATGAAGGTCAAGGTCAACTTTGGTCAACGGGTCAACAAAGTCAAGAGTGATCAAAGTGGTCAAATGGTCAAAACAATTAGCCATCACAAAATTATCACTAAAAGGATTAGTAAATAATGTCTCCGGCTCATAATGGTTTTGACCGAACGAAATGTCAAAACCCTAATGAGCTTGCCACATAACGGTTTTGGCCGAACCAACTGCCAAAACCCTAATGAGGCACCTCCTCCTTCATCGCTCCTCAAAACTGTGCATACACACCCGCATCCGCATTCCGTAGAATGCGAATGCACAGAAGACAAAACAAATCCATCCGTGCAATACTAGGATCCGGCTTAAACCAAAGCCCACTAGTATTGCCTGCCCGAACAGCATACGCACACAAGTGCACGTAAGTGGTCGCAGCCCTGCCGTAAAACCATACGGCCTCTACACATTTCGCTCAGTGCAGGGAACCTCTCTGTGTAGGACTATAAAGACTCGACACTACGCTGGAAGTGGGTTTAACCACAGACCGCAAGCGGTACTAGCTGTACGTAACGGTCCCCAGGTAGATGTCGATAAGAAGGCCGATGAGGTAAACCCATCCGAACTTCTACTGAGCCTGTATGTGACAATCTCCGTACAGTCCGGTCTGTTCATCTGATACATCGCATGGCGGGCCTAGGGGGTGGTGAACGTCAGTCCCCTAATAGCGGTACAAGTCGTGTCGGAGTGTAGCCCAGAACACCCTGAGATAACACTGGAAACCTACCAGTATATCTCTCTTGCCCTGGCCAGGGACTACTCGTGTAATGGCTCTCCTAGACACAGCGCGATGTCAACCCTCAATACCGGGAGAGACGAATCCTGTCTAACCGTCACTGCCTCAAAGAGCTTCGGGACTGCACCCAACTACTACCTTTTTGCACGACTCCTTTGAGCCGTGGTAGGGTAGTAATCTAAGTACTGTGGGAACACACTCGAGGCGAAGTGGCAGTGTCAAGTCAGCGGACTAAGCTGTACTCATGTCACCTGGGAACTGATAACTGACGATAGGTATAATACCATCCAACAGTTCCCGACGAGTCTTGTCCAGTGTACTCGTAACCTAACGAGCACCCGCATACTATCTCCAGTACGACGAACTGATGGCTGTGGGACAGACCACCTCCCGTGCTGGGATGAGAAGCGTATTCGCTAGTCTACTCCGGAGTATCGATGCCCCGTCTCAATAGTCCTACGACTAGGGACCTGTATAAGGATGTGCTTGTAGATTACCCAGTCCCCACTAGTGTGACTGCCATCACAACGCTGGTAATCAAGCAAAGATCCTAAGGGCTCTACTAATATGTATAAGCGATATGCTAAAAGAAATACATGCACATATTGAAGTAGAAACAAACCAAGTAGCATACTACCATTTTGAGCAAGATTGTGTATACAACTGTGAATATCCCAAGCTTCCATTAAGTAATATACAAGCTAGTATGATACAGTAATGGCCTCTTGGGCATATACACTAACACATGGTACTTGCAACTTTTACAGATTGTTAGTATAGCAAAATATAGGACCACTTTGCGTATTTCTTGTATTTCGTTTCACGCATTACGTTATCCGATAAGGTTCGTGTTCTGTGTTGCTGTTGCTCCGAGTTGGTTTCGTAATGTCGCTATGCACGTTAGCTACAATACGAACACTTGAGAGTACGTTTGTGTTGTCTCGTTGGTCCGTGTAGTTTGTACGTGTTTTAGGTCTATTGCTAATATATACTTGTTTTGTTGTGTTATGTTTTAGGTTCGCAGGCGGGGACTTCGGACGCTGCGACGAAGGGAAAACAGGTGGTAGGATTTACTTAGCCAGGAGCGTTGGTGAGTAGATTTAATACCTACAGGTGAATCGCCCGTATGGCGTTATGCCTCCGGGCTAGAGATGACATGATATTGTCGCATATTCTATTGCATATATAGAGTTGCGCATACACCTTATTGCTTAGTTACTTGTTGTGCTTGGACTAATACCTTTAGGACACTGCACTATTATTGACGGCTCATGTTGCACGAGCACTGATTGTATGCCACACACCGTCAATAATTGCCATGACACGCACAACACGCATACCTATATGATATTGTTTAGTTAGGGACATTGAGACATTGATTCATATATCTTTATGCATATGACATATAGCATACCTATATTCCTACATGCTTACACATATACCTTGACATGCTTACATGCTAGTTACCTGTATACCTATAAGATATTGTACCATTAGTGATAGTTATATTTCACACATAATAACATAGCTACATGTATATACCTTGCATACATACTTCACTTATACCTGGAGGGTATATTACATCATTACTGATAGGTAGATACATATACCTTGCTATACCTACATGTTTACACATATATCTGGCTATAGCTACATCTTTACCTTTATTTGATGTTATATAGATTTGGAGAAATTAGGAACCACAAGAATTATATATTAACGTGTTGCAGTTAATTAGCGGCTATTCCTTTATATGCTCACATTACAGTTTTATGTTGCATATATTATATTCATGGATTTTCGCATTGAGATATAGATTTCTCATGATGTTTTCTGGATTTGAAGACCGTGGTGGTTTCATGAAATTATGCAAGTATTCTTATTCTTGATATTTAGATGCATCCACTCTGAGATTTGTTTTAAATCGATACGTGGATCATGGGTGTCGATACCGGACACTTACGATTCGAGGAACGTATATACCGATACGTGGACCACGGGTGTCGATACCTGGCACTTACGATTCGTGGAACGTATGAATATGAGAAAGACTGATACGAAGATCACGGGTGTTGATAACGGACACTTACTATTCGAGGAACGTATGGATATGAGTATTTATGTGTCGATGCTAGACACTTTTTTCATGATATTTTTACTCCTAAGCATGTATAACAGTGGAATGGACACTGTTATATATATATATATATATATATATATATATATTAGTGGAATGGAAGGCTAATATATATGTATACATATCAATTCATATACATCATCATAATTATTCATGCAAATATACTTAGGATATTTGAGATTCACTTGATATTGGATATAAGATATATGAGATTTAGTTGATTTTGTACATTCAGGATATATGAGATTTACTTGATATTGTGCATTCAGGATTTGTGAGACTTATATAATATGAGAGCCAATTTAGTGGCTGATTTGAGAAAATTGGGATTTGGTTTGCCTTAATGGACTTTGATCCTACCACGAGTTTAGTATTCCGTGGAAATGACATATTTCATCCCATATTCCACACTTATTATTTATGCGTTGCTTCATGTATTAGTAGTACCTGATAGAGTACCTTCCATGACTGTTGCATTTACATACTCTTATTTTATATGCATTGCTTCATGTATTAGTTGTACTTTCTAGAGTACCTATCATGACCGTTGCATATATACATTGTCATATCATTGCTTCATGTATTTGTTGTACTTGATATAGTACTTACATGATTGTTGCATACTTATTGCATTTATTGTTCATGTATTATTTGTACCTGTAAGTCCACGGTAGCGTCCCGGCCGTCTCACAGACGCCAAATGCGGAACAAAAACTTTTTACAACTGGCGCTATCGCGTACTATAACCCGGATCTGCCATTAAAACTAAACTAACAAACTACAAAGTGGGTAAAAATGTTATACCGAACGATCCGAGTCCTTCGGTCTTCAACCATCATCCCACGCTTTGTTGCGGCTGCTCTGATCTCCTGAATCTCCAGTCTTCTCGTCCAGGTGGCACCATGTCGACGGATCTTTAAACGGGCTCCCGCCTCTGAACCGAGGCAACTCGATCATCAAGTTTGCTAAAAGAGATGACCAAGATTGATGTAGAGAATGAGTAGAACACTTTGTCTTGTTACGTCCAAAGCTATGGACGAACGGTTAATGAAGTTGCCTTTTGGATTGGAATGAAATGAGAACTTTTCCTATCTACTTTCCATGAATCCCAAAAGTATCATAATTTCCCAAATCAACAACCATGTCCTCACAAGAAGGGAGGGGCCGGCCACTTATACAAGAGGGGGAGGTGAGTGTAGGAGAGGGGAAGGTGACCACAAGATTAAAGAAAGAATGAGTCACAATTACACCTTGTATGAACACATTTAATGCATATAATGAATCATATAAACACATCATCATATCATTAAATGAACCATTAAAGCACCCATGAGTCACAAATCCTAGTCACCATCTAGAAACTTCCACACTCATCTCAAGAAAAGATAAATCCGCATTTAACCGAATGTTAAATACGGCTGATAGAAAACAGGAAACTGGCAACTTCTAAAAGTGATCCTGAAACGAATTTCATGATAACCCCGTATCAGTATAAACATACCCGCATTTGTATTACGAGTGAATACAATTGCAACTGAGACAAAGATGTTATATCTACACAGCATAATACTCGGATACGGCTTAAACCAAAGCCGACCAGTATTATCCGCCTGAAATATGACACGTGCGTAAACGCACGTGCATTTTCCGAACCCTGCCATAAAACCATACGGCCTCTACAACGTTTCGCCCGAACTTGGGAAAGTGTCTGTGGGGGACTCTAATAACTCATCAACACACTAGCACTGGGTATAACCTCTAGCACGTCAGAGGTACAAGCTGTACGTGACGGTTGCCTATGTATTGATTGGAAGGGAAGCTGACAAGCGAACTCATCCATAAACCCTACTGAGCCTAACAGTGACAATATACATACAGTCCGGTCTGTTCGTCTATGAGTATCGCATATCGGCCTAGGGGCTGGTAACGTCAGACCCCCAATAGCAGTATAAGTCGTGTCAGAGAGTGGCCCAGAACACCCTGAGATACTACTGGAGTACCTACCAGTAAATCTTCTGCCTCGGCCGAGGGCTTTGTGTAATGGCTCTCCAAACCACAGCGCGATCTCACCCCCAATACCGGGAGAGACGAATCCCATGCCGATCTGCTCACTTGCCTCCATGTGGCTCGGGACTGTACCCAAAAAATACCTGTTTGCACGACTCCTTTGAGCCGTGGTACGGTAGAAATCAAAGCACAGTAGGAACTCACACGAGACAAATGACGACCTCAGGTCGATGAACTAACATGTACACATGTCACTAGGGAACTGCTATCTGACGATATGTATAATACCAACTAGCATGTTCCCGGCAAGTCCTATCCGGTGTACTCATAACCTAATAACCACCTGTATACATATTAGGTGATCCTACTGACACCAGTGGCTTGTGAGACCGGCCACCGCCCCTCGTCGGGGTCTCGACTGTATACACTAGTCTACTCTGGAGTATCGATGCCCTATCTCGAAACTCCCACAACTAGGGACTCTTTAAGGATGTGCTTACAGACCCCAGCTCCCACGTATATGATCGCCATCATACTGCTGGCAGTCAAGCAAGAATCCTATGGGCTCTATCAACATGCAATAGCGAACTAAAGCATGTAAACGATGATAAAGACAAACCAGATAGCATACTATCATCTCGAGCAAGACTGTCATATCGGTATAGGTCCTGCCTCAATTTTTGCAATCACGTACCTGCGATCCAATAATTGACTTTGAGGGCACTATCTCCAACAATCACCCACTTGCACTTAAGGCTAATTATTGCGATGTCGCATACTCACAGCCCGTGTGATACCCCAACTCCTCTACTAATCAGTTTCACAAATCTAGTTTGCAAAACTCTTGTGTTCGAGAAATAGCCTTAGCGAGTGGATCCTCCATGATGTTTCTTTTTATGTCTCTCTTAATCTCAAGTTCGCGGAGAAAGCCATCTCCCGAATCGAGTAATACCTGTCTTAGAATATGTCTGAATATCTGATGGGACCTAGTTCATAAATGAACTCCAAATCCAAACTTCTTAGACTTTATTGATAACTGAACCTAATCAGTATCCAGCACCATGCCTCCCACAGTATCCTCTTGGACCACCTGTCCATAATACTGTCCCTCGTCAGAGGGAAAACTATAACTCTAACAATCACTCTGCCATTCAGGTCACCTTGGAAACCTGGAATGATAACTGTCTCCCGAAGGAGGCTGCCGTCATCAAATCCGTAGAACATACACTCATTTTCTAAAACTGTTTCCATATGTTTCTTCAGGATTGGACTAATATAAACTTATCGCATCAAGTGCAAAAACAACATCTGGTGTGGTACTTGACATCTCATGATTGACTCAATTGCCTAAGCAAGTTATCTGCCAATCATGCACATCCCTCTCCCCTTTAGTCTGTAAGACACCTTTAGAGAGGGTGACTCCATCACCTGTAGGTACACCACCATGCCAGGAGTCATCTATTCTAAAATACTATTAGAATATTGTCAAAGTACCCATATTGGGAAACTACCCAAATCTAGATCTAAAATCATAGATCTAGTAACCAGAATGTCTTATATTATATCCATATCCTTTGTGGAGAAACAACTGTGTGACAACTACAGTACAACCGATCGTAGTATAGGAATTTTACTTCCTACTCTGTGTATGTCATCCAAATACCAGGATATCACACCCTACTACCTTCTTAATATATCCATCCCCTATTCTGATGAAGTCAAACCCATGACTTACACATCAAAAATAGATTATCTTATCTCCGCTATATTTGCTCAAGCCTATAAATAGACATAAGCTGCTTGCCCATTATGCTTCCGCTGCTCCCACTGACTACGACAACCCTCGGGAAGAATAATATATATACGTACACTTCTAAAGCTAGTTTAGAACGACGCTATACTTATCCTCATGCCGGGTCTCATAGCCTGGAACTGTTAGTTGTATGTATACCCTAGAGGCCAGTATTGTACAGATGATGTATATTATATTGGATTCTTGGACATATATAGAGAGGACTTTCTTGCTCGATATGATAGTATGCTATCTGGTTGCTCTTTATCTTAACATGTATACTTGTCTCTTGATACTGTCTTATAGTTACATGTTGGTAAAGCCCTTAGGATGTGTACTTGACTACCTGGACTATGATGTAGATCATACTAGTGGGGCCGTGGTAGTCCATAAGTACACGCTTTAATGTTCCTAGTCGTAGGTGTATCGAGACAGGGCATCAATATACCAGAGTAGACTAGCGTATACGCTTCTCGACCCATAAGATGGGCGATGGATGATCCCATATCCATTGGTGTTTGACATTATAGATGGTATACGGGTGCTCAGTGGAGACTGGGTACACTGGACGGACTCTCCGAGAACTCCCAGATGGTATTATACCTCACGTCAGATGGCAGTTCTCTGGTGACACTTGTGCAGGTTAGTCTGTAGACCCGAGATCGTCATAGAGTCTTGTGTGATTCCCACCGTGCTTTGATTTCCACTTTACCACATCCAATAGGGCATGCAAAACGGTGGTTTCTGGGTACAGTCCCGAGTCACATGGAGGCAATGAGCGATAGGAGGGGTTTCGTCTCTCCCGGTATTCGGGGTTGATGTTGCGCTGTGCTCGATTGGCCGTAACTGGGAAGTCCGTGGCCAGAGCTGATTTAGAGATTTACTGGTAAGTGTTACCAGTAGTTTCTCGACACGTTATGAGCCTCACATCGGCACGACTTATCAGTTATTGGGGTCTGACGTTTACCACCCCTAGACTTGATATGCGACATATCAGACGAGGAGACCGGATTGTACGGGAAGTGTTACCGGTCGGCTTTTACAGGAGTTGGAGCGAGCTTGCTTGCTGATCTTATGATCGCTCAATACCCGGGTAGCCGTTATGTCCAGCTAATACCGCTTACGGCTTGTGGGTGCTTGATATGATCATCACCTACTTCCAGCGTATTGACGAGTCTTTAGAGTCCTACATAGAGGTTTTACTGGCTCAGGCAAAACGAAATAGGAGCACGTATGTGATATGTGCGGGACCGAGAATAATGCATATATGTGATACCGTATTCTATTCTCGCTACTTTATGTATCGATCGGTTATATATGATATAGCCGGGTTATCGAATCAAGTGTTGATTCGATAAGTCGATACAATGGATGTTAGTCGGCTATATGAGATATGACCGGATTATTAAGTCAAGTGTTGATTTAATAATTTAGTATACAATTGTATATTAGATATACTAGTTTACATTAACTAACACTTGTTCACTTGAGGATTTTTCTCACATGTGCACAACTTTGATATATATGTGATATATATTAAAAATGTGTTTTCTTTTTGTATCATGGTTGATGATACACATGACATGGGTGTATGATACTTACACCATGCTATTTATTATGTTGGGTTTTAATATTTAAAGTAATTACAAAATTAGTGGAGGATTAGAAAAATGCATGAAGCTTGTGGAAGCTTGTGGATGCATTGACTAAGTCCACTATGTTTGTTTTTACTATGGATATTTGTTAACCCAACCATAAGGATTAGCCATGGTTATGTCTCTACATGAGTTAGTATATGATACTCACTCACCATGGTTAGCTTTCTCACTTGATCATTATCTCTTCTCATTTTATTTTCTTCATCTTCTTCCTTGAGCTAAAAAGCTCTCTAGGGTTTGATCCAAAGTTAGAAACATTTTGAGAAACCAAATTCTAAAGTGAACCCACTTCCTATTTCTCCATCCTCTACTAGACTAGCACTTTAGTTTAGGGTGTTTGCTTCACTAATTCTCTAGTTAGTGAAGTAGAAGCTTGAGTTGGCATTCCCTCGACGTAGATCGTCTTCGGCCTCGAAGACTTCAAGCAAGGACGGTCCTTTAGCCTCGTGAAGCCATGCAAGAGTCCGGCAGAACCACGATCGCAGCGAAGGGACTTCAACAAGGAGGTAAAGAAGTGAAGGACCGATCTACAAAGGTTGTATTTCGTATTCACTTAGTTGTAGATGCTATATACTTGCATGTGAAACCCTAATTTTCTAGCAAAGATCTTGTTTTGGGTTGTTAGGCACGGCTAAAATTTTAATCAGGCATGGTTGATGCTTTATTAACCCTTGTTAGAGTGCCTAGTAACCCTGCAGTGGTATCAGAGCCTAGCTAGAGCATTTGGCGACGTGTATACGAAGTTAAAACTCCGAACGAACCCCGAAACGCCAAAATGAACCCCACTCTGGACAAATTTTAAAAACTGTGATTTTTCTGAATTAAAAATGCCTAAAAATATAAGCAGGGAAATATAAGAATTTTAGTGAAAAACGAGAGCATACACTGTACAAACCGCCGCGGAACCGCGGCCGTACCGCGCTTGGGCCGCGGATCCGCGGCAGTACAGAGGATCTATGCCTTAATTTTTACACTATAATCTCTATTTCTTTGAGTTATATTTTCTGGGTATTTTTAAAATGACTCAAGTGTTGATTGTTCTGGGGTTTATTTTGTAATTGTTGATTCGATCGAAAAATTTAAATTCGTTATTGTTTTCCGGATAATTTAGAAAGTATTAAAATGTTCGAACGGATATCATTAACTCATTTTTTCCCGGCACGAAAAACTTTCAAGTGTTGAATTTTTTCTTGAGTTTAAATCTTTCGGAAAAATGTGCATGTAACGCGATGGACCCTCTAGAAGACAACAAACCTTAACTCGATTATGTGACCGTCTTGAACTGCCTTTTGAACCTTAGGGTTTGGGGGAGTACGGCGTTGCAACATGTGAGGCGTTGGCTTGACCCTTCTACGGCTGGACCGTTGGTACTGTGACGTATTCTAGAATTTTTGAACTCCGCTCAAGTGTTGAGCTATTTAGGAAATCCTGGGTATTTGATTATTCGATCGGAGAGTTTAATACTGTCTATTTATCTGGAATGTGATACAATATGTGGAATTCATATAGTTGGGCATGAAATGCGAAGTATGTGATATTTCGGATTTACGATGTCTAAAGAGATTGTGGATTCCAAATGTTGTAGTTTTACACTTTATTTTCTATGACCGTAAGTGTAATATGTGATATCGCCGATTTCGTTGCTATATGTCAACGACAATTGGGATACGCATATTTACTTACGTTGATGACATGTGATGTTATTTGTTGCTGGATATGTTATATTGGATCGTCGCGTTCTGAATAGCCGGGGGTTTTTATGTGAGATGAGGGTTTTTATTTTCATTCATGTAAAATTAAATGTGTGTAATATTCTTTTATTAGGGCACTTCCGGGATGATCTTGATGTCACCATTTGTATATTATTTACTTTTCCGCTCTAGGATAGACCCAAGGAAGAGAGCACAAGTAACCGGGTTCTAGAGTCCAGTGGGAGACCAACTTGAGGAGTCGAGTCCGGGTCTTCTAACTCTAGAATTGGTAGGGTTGCTTGCCGCTCTCGTAGGGGTCTAGGGGTGTGGTTTTGGCTATTCATCGCGACCGTGGAATCCGTGTTTTATAGAGGCTCAAAATAAAACACGGACGTCCTAGTATATCTAATGTTTCGTATGTTTCTTCTGCTGCGATATCTGTGATGTGATCATTTGATATGTGATGATAGATATTGTATATAGTATATATGAGATATTATATAGATGTTACTTATGTTTTACACCCGCTTTAGCCCTGCCCCGCTCTGCCGTTAGTTACCTAACCTAACGGTGTACGAGGGGACATCGAGGCGAATGCGGATGGCATAAGTGTACGTCGTATTTATCTGTGATGTTTAGGTGACTTAAATGATGGGACTTCATTAATATGATTAATGAAAGAAAAGAAACCTAAAAGATGTTGTAGAATCAAATTTTCAAAAAGGGTAGCTACAGTTTTTGCTTTGCATAGCGATATATATGATATATCCCGCACCTTATTCGATGAGGAAAAAGCCGAGATCCCTTCACCGGGAGTGACCTCTTTAGCAAAACTGGCAGATGCTACAACACTCGGTTTGTCTTTTGATTGCTTTTTGAGTTTTTTCTTTGCATAGTGATATATATGATATATCCTGCACCTTATTCCATAAGGAAAGAGCCGAGATCCCTTCACCGGGAGTGACCTCTTTAGCAAAACAAATGAAAGCCTAAAAAACACTCCATTTCAAAATTCACTCGATTCTACAACGATATCAAGTTCATTACGCAATAGGTTTTCAGAATAACCTGTCGTAGCCCTCCGTCATTTCAGATAAGTCCTACTTAGTATTCGTGCTACGTTTGTTGGCCTGCGTTAAGGCGTAGTGTGCGGTAGCTAACTAGTATTTATCTGCTTATGCATATGATGCAGATTGGATTAAGGTAGTCGTGCGACTTTGTTGGCCTGCGTCAAGGGTCGTACGGGTGGGTTTAATTCAATCAAGAAATGACGGGTTGAACTTGAATAGCGCACTATGGTTTGTTGGCCTGCGTCAAGGTCATGGGACGCTAGGGGAAAAATATTATCGGGAATTTCAAGTGTTGAAATTTGCAATGAGATTGCATACCTTCTATGAGATAGTTGGATCCCGATACCTACTGCGAGTAATTGTTACTCCTGGGAGAGTTTTACACAGGACAATTAGACGATCAAGTAGGTGTCTAGAAATGTGTCAACGGGGTTACGCCTCTGGGAAAACGAGGTTTACTTTAATTAGGTCCGTGCGAAAGCACGGGGAACCTCCCTCAAAGTACCGACACTGGCCTGGCTGAAAGATTGGCGAAGTTGTAGGGTGTAATTAATCCCGGCTAGTCTTTCCTTTTAGGGTTTGAAGGAAGATTTGATAAAAACAGTGGGAGCTATCCTGATTAGATAAAATAATAACCAATCTGATCTTGCAAGAGCATACGCTAAAGTGTTTTCTTCTCTCTCTCTCCAGGTAGCGACCATATAATGCCTTAATAAAGATAATAATATGGATGTATTGACCGAACCCGCATGTTATACTGTGCTGGGGAACGTTGGTTCCGTTCTTTCTTATAAAAGTTATAAGACTGAACAGGATATAGGGGAATACCAGGATTCCCATGCCACCCGAATGAAGAAAGTACATGTTGATGCATTTTTTTCGGGTGTGTTCGTTACAGAGAACTGTTTCTCCATTTCCTCTACGTCCTGGGTATTAGATACCGGGTCAGGATCCCATATATGTAATCAGTTACATGAGCTTAGGAAAGGTAGAGAACTTGGAGAAGGTGATAAAGACATAAGGGTTGGAAATGGTGCAATTGTTGTAGCTAAAACCGTCGGGGAATATCACCTTGTATTGCCAGCTGGTAATACATTGATTCTGAACGAATGCTATTACATGCCGAACCTGATATGCAACATTATATCTGTTTCTTTGTTGAGTAAAGAGGGATATAATTTTGTATTACAGGATAATGTTATGAACATTTTCCTTAACCAAAAGTTGGTTGGATCAGGCACGATGTTCAATGGAATTTATGTTCTAAATCAATCAACAGTTCTGAGCATAACAAACACACACAAGAGGAAGAGTTCAGAACTGAACGAATCATTCTTGTGGCATAGTAGACTGGGTCACATCAATACGACACGACTAGCTAAGTTGCATAAGGGTGGATATTTAAATCCGTTTGAATTTTCATCTTATGATACTTGCCAGTCATGTCTCAAAGGCAAGATGACCAAAACTCCGTTTACGGGACACGGAGAAAGAGTTACGGAACTCTTGGGGGCGGTACATAGTGAATTAAGCGGCCCCATGTCTACACATGCCAGGAATGGTTCTGTGTACTTCATTACATTCACTGACGATCTCTCTAGGTTCGGATATGTGTTCCTGATGAAACACAAATCTGAAGCTTTTGAGAAATTTAGAGAATATAAACAAGAAGTCGAGAACCAAACTGGGAAAAATATTAAAATCCTTCGATCTGATCGAGGAGGTGAATACTTGAGCAATGAATTCCTGGACTTCCTAAAAGATAATGGGATTCTATCTCAGCTGACTCCTCCATATACACCACAGCAAAACGGTGTATCAGAACGGAGGAACCGCACCCTATTAGATATGGTGCGCTCTATGATGAGCACAGCTGAGTTACCTATTTCCTTCTGGGGGTATGCACTAGAAACAGCTGCAGACCTATTAAATATGGTTCCCACCAAATATGTGCCAACCACTCCATATGAGATATGGAAAGGAAAGAGACCATGTATGAATTATGTTAAGGTATGGGTTTGTCCGGCCTATGTCAAAACGCAAAATCCGGACAAACTCGCGGCAAAGTTCATTCTGTGTAAGTTTATTGGATATCTGAAACATTCGCGCGGGTATATCTTCTACCACACCGAGGAACAAAAGGTGTTTGTTTCTCGACATGCCACCTTTTTAGAAAAGGAATTTCTTGAAAAAAAGATTAGTGGCAAGGAGGTAGAACTGGAAGAGGTTCCAGCAATACAGACTACAACAGAAGATTTGGTTGAACCGGATGATTCGGTAGTTCCCAACGAACCTCCGCCTCTCCACCGACTAGTAGGGTTCCTCACCCACCTGAGAGATACTACGGTTTTCTCATGGATGGTGGGAGCGAGGATTGCATCATGGTTGATGATGACCCAACTAGCTTCGAGCAGGCCATCACGAGTGGGGACTCAGTGAAATGGCTGGATGCAATGCGGTCCGAGATGGAATCCATGTACACCAACAAAGTGTGGACTTTGGAAGATGCTCCTGAAGGGGTAAAACCCATTGGGAGTAAGTGGATCTTCAAGAAAAAACTTGGTGTAGATGGGAAAGTGGAGACTTTCAAAGCTAGACTTATGCAAAGGGTTTTCGTCAAAGACCAGGTGTGGACTATGACGAAACCTTTTCTCCAGTGGCTATGCTTAAATCCATCCGGATCATGCTTGTCATTGCTGCATATCATGACTACGAAATATGGCAAATGGATGTTAAGACCGCCTTTCTAAACGGTGATTTAGAAGAGTGCGTGTACATGACTCAGCCAGAGGGCTTCATAGATAGTGGGAGCAGCGGGAAGGTGTGCAAGCTGCTTAAATACATTTATGGATTAAAGCAAGCATCACGGAGTTGGAACATCTGCTTTGACGTCGTTATCAAAGAGTTTGATTTCGTCAAAAACGTAGATGAACCTTGTATCTACAAGAAGGTGGCAGAGAGTAAGGTTGTCTTCCTCGTATTCTACGTGGACGACATACTCTTGATAGGAAATGACATTCCTATGCTGCAATCGGTCAAGCTCTTCTTATCACGAAGATTCTCAATGAAAGATCTAGGTGATGCCTCCTGGATACTGGGATTGTCCCAATCCAGGTACATTGACACTATACTAAAGAGGTTTAGTATGGAAGAATCCAAGCGTGGGAACTTACCTACAATCTCTGGACTCACTCTCTCCAAAGAGATGTCTCCCAAGACTGATTTGGAGAGAGCTCGCATGCAAGGGATACCATATGCTTCGGCTGTAGGCTCTATCTTGTACGCGATGCTATGTACCAGAACCGATGTAGCACACTCACTAAGTGTAGTGAGTAGGTATCAAGCTGATCCTGGAGAGAGTCACTGGACAGCTGTGAAGAGCATTCTCAAGTACTTGCGAAGGACTAAAGAGATGCTCTTGGTGTATGGTAACGGAGAACTCCAAGTGGAGTCCTTTACCGATTCGAGCTTCCAGAGTGATAAGGACGACTCTAAGTCGCACTCGGGATTTGTCTTTACCCTTTACGGAGGGGCGGTTAGCTGGAAGAGTTCCAAGCAGGAAACCATGGCAGATTCAACGATGGAGACTGAATACATCGCTGCCAACGATGCTGCCAAAGAGGATGTCTGGATCAAGAAGTTCATTACTGAACTTGGAGTGGTTCCATCCATTGAGCATCCAATAACTTTGTATTTTTATAACAATGGAGCGGTGGCTTTGGCCAAGGAACCCAGCTCCCATCAGCGATCCAGGCATATTCTGAGGCGGTATCACCTGATCCGGGAGATAGTTAATCGCCGGGAGATCGAGGTCAGGAGAGTTGACAAGAAGAACAACACAGCGGATCCACTCACGAAAGCCATTCCCCAGATACAGTTTAAGAGACTCTTCGGGATGCTTGGTATATGATACTACAGCAGCTGGCCCTACTGCAAGTGGGAGATTGTTAGTTGTATGTATGACCTAGAGGCCATTATTGTACAGATGATGTATATTATATTGGATGCTTGGACATATATAGAGAGGATTTTCTTGCTCGATATGATAGTATGCTATCTGGTTGCTCTTTATCTTAACATGTATACTTGTCTCTTGATACTGTCTTATAGTTACATGTTGGTAAAGCCCTTAGGATGTGTACTTGACTACCTAGACTATGATGCAGATCATACTAGTGGAGCGATGGTAGTCCATAAGTACACCCTTTAATGTTCCTAGTCGTAGGTGTATCGAGACAGGGCATCGATATACCAGAGTAGACTAGCATATACGCTTCTCGACCCATGAGATGGGCGATGGATGATCCTATATCCATTGGTGTTTGACATCAGAGATGGTATACGGGTGCTCAGTGGAGACTGGGTACACTGGACGGACTCGCCGAGAACTCCCAGATGGTATTATACCTCACGTCAGATGGCAGTTCTCTGGTGACACTTGTGCAGGTTAGTCTGTAGACCAGAGATCGCCATAGAGTCTTGTGTGATTCCAACTGTGCTTTGATTTCCACTTTACCACGTACAATAGGGCGTGCAAAATGGTGGTTTTTGGGTACAGTCCCGAGTCACATGGAGGCAATGAGCGATAGGAGGGGTTTCGTCTCTCCCGGTATTTGGGGTTGATGTTGCGCTGTGCTCGATTGGCCGTAACAGGGAAGTCCCTGGCCAGGGCTGATTTAGAGATTTACTGGTAAGTGTTACCAGTAGTTTCTCGACCCGTTATGAGCCTCACATCGGCACGACTTATCGTTTATTGGGGTCTGACGTTTACCACCCCTAGACTTGATATGCGACATATCAGACGAGGAGACCGGACTGTACGGGAAGTGTTACCGGCAGGCTTTTACAGGAGTTAGAGCGGGCTAGCTTGCTATTCTTCTGATCGCTCAATACCCGGGTAGCCGTTATGTCCAGCTAATACCGCTTACGGCTTGTGGGTGCTTGATATGATCATCACCTACTTCCAGCGTATTGACGAGTCTTTAGAGTCCTACATAGAGGTTTTACTGGCTCAGGCAAAACGAAATAGGAGCACGTATGTGATATGTGCGGGATCGAGAATAATGCGTGTATGTGATACCGTATTCTATTTTCGCAACTTTATGTATCGGTCGGTTATATATGATATAGCCGGGTTATCGAATCAAGTGTTGATTCGATAAGTCGATACAATGGATGTTAGTCGGTTATATGAGATATGACCGGATTATTAAGTCAAGTGTTGATTTAATAATTTAGTGTATAATTGTATATTAGATATACTAGTTTATATTAACTAACACTTGTTCACTTGAGGATTTTTCTCACATGTGCACAACTTTGATATATATGTGATATATATTAAAAATGTGTTTTCTTTTTATATCATGGTTGATGATACACATGACATGGGTGTATGAGACTTACACCATGCTATTTATTGTGTTGGGTTTTAATATTTAAAGTAATTACAAAATTAGTGGAGGATTAGAAAAATGCATGAAGCTTGTGGAAGCTTGTGGATGCATTGACTAAGTCCACTAAGTTTGTTTTTACTATGGATACTTGTTAACCCAACCATTAGGATTAGCCATGGTTATGTCTCTACATGAGTTAGTATATGATACTCACTCACCATGGTTAGCTTTCTCACTTGATCATTATCTCTTCTCATTTTATTTTCTTTATCTTCTTCATTGAGCTAAAAAGCTCTCTAGGGTTTGATCCAAAGTGAGAAACATTGCGAGAAACCAAATTCTAAAGTGAACCCACTTCCTATTTCTCCATCCTCTACTAGACTAGCACTTTAGTTTAGAGTGTTTGCTTCACTAATTCTCTAGTTAGTGAAGTAGAAGCTTGAGTTGGCATTCCCTCGACGTAGATCATCTTCGGCCTCGAAGACTTCAAGCAAGGACGGTCCTTTAGCCTCGTGAAGCCATGCAAGAGTCCGGGAGAACCACGATCGCAGCGAAGGGACTTCAACAAGAAGCTAAAGAAGTGAAGGACCGATCTACAAAGGTTGTATTTCGTATTCACTTAGTTGTAGATGCTATATACTTGCATGTGAAACCCTAATTTTCTAGCAAAGATCTTGTTTAGGGTTGTTAGGCACGGCTAAAATTTTTATCGGGCATGGGTGATGCTTTCTTAACCCTTGTTAGAGTGCCTAGTAACCCTACAGGAACAACAGTAGTGTCAAGTCTGGGTAAACAAGAACCTCGCTGTCACCGTCCTTGAGGCTACCGGAGTACCTCTCTGGTGTCTGAGGTTACCCACCATATCTGCGGAGTAGCTAATGGAATGTCAAACCTGATTGAATATATAGGTCCTATTAAATTTTCCGTAATCGTTTGCAGTTCTGGAATCATTTCCGGTTCTACCATACTCCCACTACTGTTTTCTGAAAAAATCCATTTTACTAAAACTGTGGCGAGTCAAGAACAATATCACTATTGATCTTCCAGATGGTAGAAATGTCAACCCTCGTCAAAGCCAGTGTCAACCCACAAACTGCCATTACAGAAACGTGCCTTGAGTTATCCAGTGTCTGGTTTTAAGCATAAGATGGACAACTCCCCGTATCTTAACTTCGTTTAAGATATGAACCACTCAATATACAATATAGAAATAGAGGTACTAAATTAATTGGAACCAGATTCAAATCATGCAACTGTCTCCAGTGCATATCAACTTAATGGAGAGAGGCTAATCAGCATTACTCAACTTAGGAATCCATCCAATTATGAGTAACCTGAAAGAGAAACGAGTTTTTCAAAAACCGTTACTATCTACTGAATACCAATCACAAGAATCTACATCTTCGATTTATTTGAAAAATCCTGATACTTGCGACACCTGGCTCTCTACTTTATTCCTATACCCACAACTTCTTAAAACTTAGACATTGTATTTCTACGAAACACTTGTCTAAAAACTAGAGAAGTTACAAGTAAACAGAACAGAGTACGAGGACCTACCCTTTTGTCCTGACGGACACTGGACAACATACAATACTCTGTATAAGTCCGCTGAGTTTGAATAACTCAAAACCTGTGCATCGTCGGTTGAAAACTATACTTATGATTATGAACTACTCCGTTGTTCAATGCTCCTTACCCAATCGTCAACTGATATAGGTAAATGTTACGGACATAATTTCAAAAAGTTATATCTCACTTTATAAAAATAAACGTACAGATATATCATTTTGAAATTGGTGCACAACAACGGATACTCAAAACCAAATACATGCCGTCCGGCAAAAACCCAGGCGATCTCCTCAAATATCACCAATTACAACGAATTCCGATATAATGAGGATGATCACCTTATTCCCAATAACCTACTCCCACTCATCATCTGTAAAACCATACAGATGTGAGAATCAAACCTGTTAAATACATACCCTGGAGTAAGTATCTAATCAGGAAATCAGTTTTCCTTTAACAATGCACTGAAACATGAAAATGTTTCGTAGGGGTATCCTGGTATTCTAGTAATGCCTCTTCCATAATCCAATTCATGACTTTAACCGTATATTTTATTTCTATCTCTCCAAATACCTTTATTTGTCTTTAGTCGTTACCTTCTGTACACCATCATTAGGCAAAATGGTTTTCTTCCTTCCCTACCATTCGGCACCAGCCTATGGTTTGGAAGAAAACTATCCAGCAAGCATAATAGGTGTACCTTCCTAAACCAAGGAGTACTCGTATCTTGAGAGAAGGTGATGATAAAAGAAAACTGAATAATACCTTATTCTATTAAAAGGTGAAAAAGGAGTGGCGATGAAGTACGCGGTTTGGTCGTGAATGATAACAGTCGCAATTTACTTTGCCCTCTTTCTAACCCCTTTATTTTGTCTTTATTCATTACCTTCTGCACACCCTACTTAAGCTAATTGGTTTTCTTCATTCCCTACCTTTCGGCACCTGCCTATGGTTTGGAATAAGACTATCCAGTAAGCGTAATAGGTGTACTCTCCTAAACTAAGGAGCCCTCGCAACCTGAGAGAAGGTGATAATAAAAGACAACTGAATAAACTAATTCTATTTCTCCTCAACCTGGATCCATCCTCGAAGAAGTCCCTTCGAGTTCGTATATAACCATACGATGGATCTATCCAATGGAAGTGGATATCCGTAGTAATACGGGGTGTTCTGAGAAATACAAAGGATAAAAGAAGGAGCGGCAATGACTTATGCAACTCAGACAATCCAAAAGCCAGTTTTTTAAGAAGGTTCGGTCAACTTGGTCACTGAGTCATTGTCTCGGGTCGGTCAAAGGTCGCTGCCAAAGAGAGAGAGAAAAGAAACACTCTGCGTGCACTCTAACCTAGATCAGAATGGTTATCACTTTATCTAATCAGGAAACCTCCCACTGTTTTCTCAAATTCTCCTCCAATCCTGAAAGAAGAATTAGTCGGGATCACCCGAAGAGTAAACCAACTCATCAGTGAGAATCGGGATCCAAATATCATCGCATGATAACGTGATGGAAGCCACTCAAGTTAACACACTCCAGAAGGTATGCGCATGCCTGGCAAGTTTCCTGTATGTTTGAAACTCCCGATATGATTTTTGCCCCATCTCTTATGACCTTGGCTTTGTCAAAATATCATAAGTCACATGCAAAGTTCTACCCGTCACTAACCAGGTCAATTTGAACCCACCCGCACATGCCCCTGACGTTGGCCAAATGGCAGAACGACTATCCCAAACCAACACATCTATCTATGCAATAAATGAATACCCAGCAGCTACCAAACACTATGCCTTGGCGTTGGTCAAAATACATAGCTTGAATACTACTGAATACCCAAAGGAAATGACGGAGGGCTACGGCTGGTTTTTGGCGAAAAACCTTTAACGTAATGAACTTGATCTCGTTGAAGGAACCTGATAGCTTTTTATAAAAATATAGTGGCGAAAACCTTTTGCTAAAGAGGTCACTCCCGGTGAAGGGATCTCGGATCTTTCCTCGTGGAATGAGGTGCAGGATATTCAAACTGAATACCGCGATGCAAAGCAACTTGTAATCGACTATATTAAATTTACTACCCTGACGTAAACTTCTGCCCAAGGGGTCACTCCCGGTGAAGGGATCTCGGCCCTTGCCTCGTCGAATGAGATGCAGGATATTCCAACTGAATATCACTATGCAAAACAAAAAGAAACATCTTTGTAATAACACCTTTTTAAATTTGTTCCAACAACATTAAATATAGGTTTGTTGTATCCTTGCATTGATAAGAATCAATGCAGTCCCATCAAATAATCACACTAGAAAAGAACGAAAATATAATGTACGTATATGCCACCCGCATTCGCCACTGGGTCCCGTCATCACCCGTTAGGTTACTTAACTAACGACAGAGCGGGGGCTGGACTAGCGCGGGTGTAAAACATATACAACATCTAATAGTATATATACCAATATACAATAATCGCTCCTGGCGTGATGTTATGCAACATTACAGAAAAGTAATAAGCATCACAGAACAATACAGATAAACTGGAATCCCCGGGTTTCACAGAGCCGCTACTGAAACCCGACGTTCCCCTGGTCGTGTGGATAACCTGTGCAATGAAACCTAGACCCTTATGGGTGCGGCAAGTTACCCGCCAAAACCTAAAGCGAGGCAGCCCCCTACAACAAAATGAATGGACCACCCGGCACTTCACGGAATCCGGTAACTTGAGCACCCCTCCTTAGGTCAACCTGTACCCCCTATGAGTGCGGCGAATAGTCTGCCAATTCTAGAGTGAGGTCCCTTTTCCTCTCAAAGCCACGTGATACGGACCCGTTGCCCTCCAGAACCCGGCTATCCGTGCACTCCGTCGCGGGGTAAACCTAGTACAGAAATAAAAATATGTACAATCGGTACATCGACCTCAACCTGGTCGTGCCCCAAAAGAATATTATACAACAGGCAGTGACGGCAGTCCACATGTTGGACGCTCGCCCCGCAATATCAAATGTACAAATAAATTCAAACTGCTCTACCATTGCACACTGCTATCCACCACGACATATCCGCAACATTACAGCACAACACAGAACATCAACGTGAATGTCACGTTCGCAAATCCATCTAAAAGAGCTATAGCAATTAGATGCAATTTACCGCTCGAATGACATTCCCGGTCGGAGATATAAAGTAAGTACTGTATACTAACACGTTTAAATTTCGATCGACCAAATATCCCATAATGGGCCCCACAAACATCTGCTGTATAGTAACAAAATCTGGGCCCGAAAGACATATACCAAAAACCACAATTTCCAAAATAAAGCTCTCTGGAAAAAGTTGGAGCACTGTTCCCACAAACGCGCCGCGGTTCCGCGGTCAGACCCTAGGTGTGACCGTAGATCCGCGGTGGTCTTGTAGGATCACGTGCCCAAATTTTCCCATAATGCTTAGAAAAGCCTGCTTAGTTTTCTGTGATATGTAAAATAATTTTTAGACACTGTTTAAAATCGACAGAAACTTTAACCCTAGAATTTGCGGTTTTCGAAAATCCGTTCGTTCGATGTTTTAAACGCGTTAGCACAAGTTAGTAAAGCTTAATGGTGAGGCTCTGATACCACTGTAAGTCCACGGTAGCGCCCCGGCCATCTAACAGACGCCAAATGCGGAACAAAAACTTTTTACAACTGGCACTATCGCGTACTATAACCCGGATCTGCCATTAAAGCTAAACTAACAAACTACAAAGTGGGTAGAAATGTTATACCGAATGATCCGAGTCCTTCGGTCTTCAACCATCATCCCACGCTTTGTTGCGGCTGCTCTGATCTCCTGAATCTCCAGTCTTCTCGTCCAGGTAGCACCACGTCGACGGATCTTTAAATGGGCTCCCGCCTCTGAACCGAGGCAACTCGATCATCAAGTTTTCTAAAAGAGATGACAAAGATTGATGTAGAGAATGAGTAGAACACTTTGTCTCGTTACGTCCAAAGCTATGGACGAACGGTTAATGCCTTTTGGATTGGATTGAAATGAGAACTTTTCCTATCTAATTTCCATGAATCCCAAAACTATCTTAATTTCCCAAATCAACAACCATGTCCTCACAAGAGGGGAGGGGCCGGCCACTTATACAAGAGGGGGAGGTGAGTGTAGGAGAGGGGAAGGTGACCACAAGATTAAAGAAAGAATGAGTCACAATTACACCTTGTATGAACACATTTAATGCACATAATGAATCATATAAACACATCATCATATCATTAAATGAACCATTAAAGAACCCATGAGTCACAAATCGTAGTCACCATCTAGAAACATCCACACTCATCCCAAGAAAAGATAAATCCGCATTTAACCGAATGTTAAATACGGCTGATAGAAAACAGGAAACTGGCGACTTCCAAAAGTGATCCTGAAACGAATTTCAGGATAACCCCGCATCAGTATAAACAAACCCGCATTTGTATTACGAGCGAATACAAATGCAACTGAGGCAAAGATATTATATCTACACAGCATAATACTCGGATCCGGCTTAAACCAAAGCCGACCAGTATTATCCGCCCGAAATATGACACGTGCGTAAACGCACGTGCATTTTCCGAACCCTGCCATAAAACCATACGGCCTATACAACGTTTCGTCCGAACTTTGGAAAGTGTCTGTGGGGGACTCTAATGACTCATCAACACGCTGGCACTGGGTATAACTTCTAGCATGTCAGAGGTACAAGCTGTACGTGACGGTTGCCTATGTATTGATTGGAAGGGAAGCTAACGAGCGAACTCATCCATAAACCCTACTGAGCCTAACAGTGACAATATACATACAGTCCGGTCCGTTCGTCTATGAGTATCATATATCGGCCTAGGGGCTGGTAACGTCAGACCCCCAATAGCAGTATAAGTCGTGTCAGAGAGTGGCCGAGAACACCCTGAGATACTACTGGAGTACATACCAGTAAATCTCCTGCCTTGGCCGAGGGCTTTGTGTAATGGCTCTCCTAGACACAGCGCGATCTCACCCCCAATACCGGGAGAGACAAATCCCCTGCCGATCCGCTCACTTGCCTCCATGTAGCTCGGGACTGTACCCAAAAAAGACCTGTTTGCACGACTCCTTTGAGCCGTGGTAGGGTAGAAATCAAAGCACAGTGGGAACTCACACGAGACAAATGACGACCTCAGGTCGATGAACTAACCTGTACACATGTCACAAGGGAACTGCTATCTTACGATATGTATAATACCAACTAGCATGTTCCCGGCGAGTCCTGTCCGGTGTACTCATAACCTAATGAGCACCTGTATATATCTTAGGTGATCCTACTGACACCAGTGGCTTGTGAGACCGGCCACCGCCCCTCGTCGGGGTCTCGACTGTATACACTAGTCTACTCTGGAGTATCGATGCCCTGTCTCGAAACTCCCACGACTAGGGACTCTTTAAGGATGTGCTTACAGACCCCAGCTCCTACGTATATGATCGCCATCATACTGCTGGCAGTCAAGCAAGAATCCTATGGGCTCTATCAACATGCAATAGCGAACTAAAGCATGTAAACGATGATAAAGACAAACCAGATAGCATACTATCATCTCGAGCAAGACTGTCATATCGGTATAGGTCCTGCCTCAATCATTGCAATCACGTACCTGCGATCCAATAATTGACTTTGTGGGCACTATCTCCAACAGTACCTGATTTAGTACCTTACATGACTGTTGCATACAGATTGTCATATTATTGCTTCATGTATTAGATTTACCTGCTAGTGTACCTTTCATGACTATTACACACATATGACTTTTATTGCTATTAGCTTGCATATGTTAGATTCGCGCTGTACGTGCATACTTGCGATTACCTGCATATGTTATTTGCTATTCACGAGTTGGCAACTCACCCCCGTTGTGCCACAGTGTTTTGCAGGTTATCCCCCAGAGTAGTCGAGGCAGGCTATTCATATATCTTATCATCTTTTGCTTGGGATACCGCTTCGGCTCATAGTGTGCAGTTTTTCTTTAGGTGGGTTTTGTGGTTATCTGTTCATGTTATTGTATGTTCGTTGTATCCATGTACTCTCCATCTACCATTATCTTGTATGACTTAGAGACTTGATGTGAGGACAATATTATATATTATTTTGGTAACTTGGATGTCTTTATGCAGTTTTATTTATATCATCTTTTATTTCTTCGCTACGGCGTCTTATATCTGTTGTGGTGGTTGTTTTCCGCCTTTGGGCGTGTTTTTGCTCCCGTTTGGGGATGCTTTACTTATATTTATGTTGTACCCATTTGTGGGGCTGGTTTTTTGTCACGACCCGAAATCTACGGAACGTGACTGGCACTTAAATTACGAACGTCTCAAGCGTACGTAATCTAAGTAAGCCGAAGCCCAGAAATCAAAACCAAATAAGCGGTAGAGTGAACGAAAACCAATTTATTAAAATCGATTTTAATCAAATAAGTCACATCAAGGTTTTTAAAAGCAACATCCATTTTTCCGAAAATTTCGGCAGAGTCTCCTTTGTAAATACTGGCCCCCAAACGGGTACAAAATAGGAATGTATCAATAACATGAAATAAGGCATCCCCAAGCGGGAGCTAGCTCTTCGCCCCAAGGTGGTCACAAATCCCACCCAATATAAATCAGCAATATGCAAAATAAGCATAAAAAGGCATAAGTAATAAGCAACATGTCGGCTCAAGTGAGCACGACCCAAAGAAACAATATACATGCCCACAAACCTCACTGTAAAACCTCTAAGTCAATATACATCAGTACTGGTAGATGATACAGTAGATGGAGTACACTAGATACAATAAATATAGAAGATGGAAAACAAAATGAACACATAACCCACCTACGAGCAAAAATCCTCAAATTCACGCAAAAGGAGGAAGTGCGTCCGCCGCTACAGTACTGACGGATCAGACATGCAAAAAGGCTATGGCACAACGGGGGTGAGTTGCCAACTCGTAAGTAATATGTATCATCTATAAAGACTATCGTAAGCATGCATGCAAAGTGTCACAATTCTACAATATTGATATGGTATGATGCACTAGCATGTATGCGACATGAATGCAATGTAACACGTGATCTGAATGTGCTGATATGAGGAAATCATTATTTTCATCTTAGGAAAATTCCTGTGAAATATCTGAGGAAATATCATATGAAATCAACAGAAATCCGTGCCCAGCATCGGCACCTCAAATGAATATCTCAGTGTCCCAAAGTATCTGTATCCAATATCCGGGCCCCAGCCGTCCGGCTGGTCCGTCTCAAAATATCAATATCTCAACATCTCACGACCACGGTCGGTATCCTCTGGATATCCGCCACGTCAACAATCACCGGTAGGTAATGTGCCCCTGCCAGGCTCATCGTCTACTACTCGAACTTCTTGCCCCGGGGTATCTTACCGGGCCCACCATGCACCCGAGACGGTTCATCCAACTCCTTGAAACGGGTCTCGAAAACCAACAGAAAACTCATGGTGGACAACACATGTATCATATCACGAGAAAAACCGCAACTTTCAATGTTTAAAATAATATCAGGTTTATTAAATCCTTGCGGCTTTTCCCCAAAATCACATAAATCTCAAATACTGAAATCTTCTAGAAGAAAGTACCATAAGTATACATGTCAATGATGATGAATGCCTATGGTATCAACAGTGTGAACTGCAATATAAGACATAAAGACTATGTATGATCGAATGATGTAATGAGGTATATGCAAATGACTAGCAATTCTACATGTTCATCTTGCAGAATTTACTATATTAGTACTGGTTTATATGTCTTACATAGTGAAATTATTCTAAATTCCGGTTTAAACAAGTTATCTAGTGTTTGTGACAGCAATTACCAAGGCGTGTGTGTTCGCATGAATAGTGCTCGTGCAGCAAAAAACCCTGGTAATGGTGCAAGTGTCCTATGAGATGAAGTTGCACAATTAAATATAATGAATTAAGCAAGCCAATTATTTATTGTGTCGCATATCTCATTTAATGGTTTCAATGATTTCTATATGATGAATTTAACACAAATATGGACATACAGGTCATGCAATGCCGTAAAATAGATAACTAAGAACTACATGCAACAAGCTGGTATTACTGGAAATTCTAACTTATCGGGCGCCTTGCGCCATCCAAACGATTCTCCCCGTAGATGTATACATCTACTCACCGTAAATCCCCAGCTAGCTTGATCCAATAACAGCTTACCCTTTTCGTGCCGCGTCCGAAGTCTCCGCGACCGATCCTGGAATTTGCACAACACAAAACATAAGGTTACACATCATGAAACGACGCATGTCACAAAATTAAAGAGTCAACGTCAATGAGTTAGGCACATTGTGCACAAGGTGCGCGGAACACACACGAAAACACTACAACCTTAACTAAAATTGTCGTTTCGGACCAACCGCCAAAACAAAACCCGATCAAACCAAGTTTCGCATTCTCACATCCTAAATGTCGTAGGAGATGCCAAAAATATAAACAAGATATCACAAATAATTCATCACATAATTTTTATAAAAACCTAGTAAGCACTAAAAATTCCAAATTCGTGCAAACATCGCGGATTTGCGATAAAGTGCTCACATCATCGCACAATCCTCCAATCCACACAACTAGCTTGCCACAACACTCAATTTAACCCATTTACCATGCTTCAAAACCTATTTTCCATACACAAACCCTTTCTTGATTTTATAAACTAGCCATTTCAATCAAAATTCACACTAGAAAAACCTAGATTAACACTAATTAAAGCCCACATAAGAAAATTAACCTCTTAGATTAGGTTAGCAAAACAACTAGATAGCAAAATAGAATTAATTAACTTAGTAATGGTTTTCTAAAACCCTAGTTTAAACTCAAACCATTCATTTTTAAAAAAAACTAGATTAGAAATTAGCAATAAATTTAACACTAAAACAATTTCAAAGTTCTAATTTAGCACACTTAAGCTACAATTTAACCATTTGATTAGAAATTATACCTCACAAGTTCAACCCTAGCTTGCTCTAGCCTCCCAAGACATCTCCTTTCTCCAAGTTTTTAACCAATTTGGGCTTGAGAAGAGATAGAATAGGGTTTTGTGTTGAATTTGTGAAGAAATTTAAGGATTTTTGTTGAATTTTGATGGAATTGTGATGAATTTTGGAACGAAAAAGAGAAGGGAAATTAGGGACAGCAGCAGGGAGGCTCTCGGCCAGAGGAGGAAGTGGGGAGAAGGAGGGAAAAAAGTATGGAAAATTTCAAAGTCAAAGACTCCCCATACCTCCTAAACCCATACCTCAAATTAGTATATTTAAATCACTTTTCATACCATTTCTTTCACATGAATTGAAGGCAAAAGGAGGGGGCATTTCCTGCTATGGTGGGGCCAGCCAAGGAGGGGTGAGGGTGTTGTGAGAGAATGTACAAAAAAATTCTATGCAAAAAGACCCCCCACAAGCTCAAAATTGCAAGTTTTAGTTTAATAATTTAAAATTTTAATTTCCTTTGATTATAACTAATTATAACTTGTAATAAAAAAGCTAAAAATTTATATTACTCACTAGATTTTAGTTTTCATGGTTCTAAAGCAAGTAATTAGCCCATTCAAATTTGTATTTATCGCTAATTTAATGTATTTTTAACAGCTTAAGATAATATTAAAAAATAGTAAATTAGGGGAAAAATTTTAAACGATCAGAAATTTATAAGTAACTCATTAGCAACTAAAAACTAGCAATTACCTATCCAAATTAGGTATAATTTGGCATATACTGCAAAATATTCATAATGACGATTTATGGAAAAATACCAAATATTTACCGATTTTCGGGAAAAAACCAAAACGACTTTTCAAGGCGTTACAATCTTCCCCCCTTAAAGAAATTCGGTCCCCGAATTTAAAAAACCTAGCTACGCGTACCTTCAAAGAGATGGGGATATTTCTTCCTCATCTCGTCGTCGGTCTCCCAGGTGACCTCCTCGCTGCTCGGGCCACGCCAAAGGACCTTGACGGTCGAGATAACCTTCGATCTCAATTTCTTCACCTGCCGATCCAGGATGTCCACCGGTTGCTCTGAAAAAGAAAGGTCGCGCTCTAGCTGGAATGTCGGATGCTGAATCGCATGCGAAGGGTCGTGAACGTACTTGCGGAGCATCGAAACGTGGAAGACGGGGTGAACATCAGGAAAGCTGGGTGGAAGAGCCAAACGATACGCAACTGCGCCGACACGCTCGAGGATCTCGAAGGGACCCACAAATCTGGGACTAAGCTTTCCTTTTCGCCCAAATCGCATTACGCCCTTCATCGGAGAGACCCTCAGAAAAACATGATCGCCAACTGCGAACTCTAGTCTGCGACGGCGTCGGTCCGCATACGATTTCTGCCTGCTCTGGGCCGCTCTCATCCGGTCTCGAATCAACTGTATCTTCTCGGTCGTCTCCTGCGCGATCTTCGGCCCTAAAATACTGCTCTCGCTGAGCTCTGTCCAACAGACGGGCGATCTGCATCTCCTCCCATACAAGGACTCGAAAGGTGCCATCTGAATAGTATCCTGGAAGATGTTGTTGTAGGAGAACTCCACTAAGGGTAAATGATGATCCCAGCTACCTCCGAAGTCTAGAACGCACGCTCGGAGCTTGTCCTCAAGAGTCTAAATAGTCCGCTCTGACTGGCCGTCGGTCTGCAGATGAAATGATGTGCTGAAACTCAATCGGGTGCCCAACGCCTCCTGAAGTCTCTGCCATAGTCGGCTGGTAAACTGGGTGCCTCGGTCTGACACAATACACGTCGGGACGCCATGCAACCGTACGATCTCGTCAATGTAAATCCGGGCATACTGAGCAAAACTGAAAGTGGTCTTCAGTGGCAGGAAGTGAGCCGCTTTCGTCAAACGATCCACGATCATCCAAATGGAGTCATACCCTCGACTGGTCCTGGGTAGACCCACGATGAAGTCCATAGAAATCTTCTCCCATTTCCACTCCGGAATGGGCAAAGGCTGCAACTCTCCCACGGGCCTCTGGTGCTCGGCCTTGACTTGCTGACAAGTCAGGCATCTCGACACGAAATCAGTGACGTCCCTCTTCATTCTGTCCCACCAGTAAACATCTCTCAAATCGTGGTACATCTTGGTGGAACCGGGATGAACGCTATACCTCGATCTATGGGCCTCCTTAAGAATCTCATGCTGCAGTCCCTCAGAATCTCGTACGCACAATCGAGTCCCAAATCGCAGTACCCCCTGATCATCGATCAAGAACTCGGAAACTCTGCCCTGCCAAACCTGCTCTATGGTCTATGAAAGACGGTCATTACTGGGTTGTGCCTCTCGAATACGGTCAAGCAACTGCAGACGTGCACGAACATGCATAAGCTGTCCCTCTGTCGGAGTGAACTCGAACTCAACTCGGCTGTCGCATAAAATCTGCCAATCTGCTGACGACTGCGTCTGTACGTCGCTCAAATAAGATAAACTACCTCCGGGCCTCCTACTCAAAGCATCAGCCACTACGTTCGCATTTCCTGGATGGTAAAGGATCTCGCAATCATAGTCTTTCACCAGCTCCATCCAACGGCGCTGTCTCAGATTAAGGTCTCGCTGCTGAAATATGTACTGCAAGCTCTTGTGGTCCGTAAATATCTGGCATGACTCGCCGTATAGGTATTGTCTCCAGACCTTGAGTGCAAACACCACTATAGCCATCTCTAAATCGTGCGTAGGATAGTTCTGTCTTCAGCTGCCGAGAAGCATACGCAATAACCCTGTCGTGCTGCATCAATACGCAACCTAGTCCCACTCGAGAAGCATCGCAATAAACCACGAATCCGCCCGATCCTGAAGGCAATGACAACACTGGTGCAGTAGTCAGACGAGTCTTCAACTGCTGGAAGCTATGCTCGCACGCCTCGGTCCAATCAAAAGGAACTCCCTTCCGGGTCAACCCGATCAACGGTGCAGCAATACGGGAGAAGTCCTGAAAAAATCATCGGTAGTAGCCAGCCAGGCCTAGGAAACTGCAGATCTCTGTAACTGTTGCTGGTCAAGGCCAATGCTGAACGACCTCGATCTTCTTCGGGTCCACACATATGCCATCTCTCGTAATCACATGACCCAAGAAATCAACGCTGTCAAGCCAAAACGCACACTTGGAAAATTTCGCGAACAGCTGGTGCTCCCTCAAAGTCTGTAATGTGATCCGCAAGTGCTGCTCGTGCTCCTCCCGGCTCCGGGAGTACACCAAAATGTCGTCAATAAACACGATGATGAACAGATCTAGATACAGCCTGAAAATGCGGTTCATCAAATCCATAAATGCGGCTGGTGCATTAGTGAGTCCGAACGACATCACCCAAAACTCATAGTGCCCGTAACGTTTGCGAAAAGCCGTCCTCGAAATATCCTCCAGCCGCACCCGCAACTGATGGTAACCCGATAGTAAGTCAATCCTCAAAAAGTATCCAGCACCATGAAGCTGGTCAAACAAATCATCGATACGTGGTAAGGGATATCTGTTCCGTACAGTAACTCTGTTCAGCTGGCGGTAATCAATGCACAAGCGCAAACTGCCGTCTTTCTTCTTGACGAACAGGACAGGAGCACCCCACGGAGCCACACTAGGTCAAATAAACCCTTTATATAACAAATCTTGCAACTGATCCTTTAGCTCTCTAAGTTCCGCCGGGGCCATCCGATAAGGCGGCATGGAAATAGGCCCCGATCCGGGAATCAAGTCAATGCAGAACTCAGCATCGCGCTCAGGCGGTAACCCAGGCAGCTCATCAGGGAAAACATCAGGGAACTCACTAACAATCGGGACCTGGTCCAAAGGAACCTCTGCAGCTTGAGTATCACAAACATAAGCTAAGAATCCCTGATATCCTTTCCGCAAGAGCTGACCATCGCGAAGAGACGAAATCAAGCTGGGAAGGGTGATGTTGCGGTCTCCCTGAATAACAAGGACTGGCTCTCCCGGAAAGTTAAATCTGACTGCCTTCTCACGGCAGTCCACAGATGCATAACAAGTGGCCAGCCAGTCCATGCCCAGAAGCACATCAAAGTCCAACATATCGAGGAGAATCAAATCAACCGACGAATCCATCTCCCCGATACGAACGGAACACAATCGAAACACAACACGAGCGACAAACGACTCGCCTACTGGAGTAATAACAACAAGCGGCTGATCTAACGACGATGACTCACGGCCCAACATCAGTGCAAAGTGTGTAGATACATACGAATGTGTGGAACTGTAACATTTCAAAATAATAAAATATTATTTTTGGGAATTTTTATAATTTAATATTATTTTAATTAATATTTTAATATTTCGGTATAATTAAATACAAATAAATGGGGAAAATTTTGGAAAAATTAGGGAAAATTCCAAAATAGGGTATTTTATGGGATTATGCCATTTTTAAGTTTTTGTGATTAGTTTGACACTAATTTAGTGCTAATTGCGATTAAAAACCGCTAATCGGATTTTTGGCATTTTTGTGCAAAACATGCACATATCTTTTTCTACACTTGTGTTACATTTTGTTACCAAGGCTTTACTTTGGGTTCACTATTTGAGTGAGAAGAAAACAAGAAAAGAAAAGAAAAGAAAATGGATATATTAGAATAATGGTAGTAGGTATGGGTAAGAGAGAAAGGAGAGGGGTTAGCTTTGACTTGGGCATTCTTCATCCTCTCATTCTCTCCTCTCCCTCCCTTCCCTTCAGCTGAACGTTGCTTCCCCCTCACTCACTCCCCTATTCTAGCGCCAAATCACCTCTAAAAATACATCAAAACCCTATCTCCATTTCACAAAAAGTGTGCACAAGCTCAAGATCTACACATTGGACTAAGAAAGCAAGGATTTTAGCCACTAGGGGCAACTCAAGAATTTTCTTGAGTTGACAAATGTGGTAATTAATGAACCCTTAACTTAGTTTTAACATTCCTTATACCCCTATGTAAAAATTGAATCGATATCGGGTGATGTTGTGGACTTAAGGAAGACCAAGTTAGGGTTTGAGGAAATTGAGAGTTGTGTTGTGAAATTGAGATCAGTAGAGGCCACCCCAACACCCTAGTGCTTGAATTATGACCCAAAACAGAGACTTGAAACCCGGAATACGGATTTGGAAACCCCGACATCGGATAAATGTGTGATTTGTGACGGTATTTTGGAATCTGGAGCAACCTGGGGCCACTAGAATTGATTTTGGGATTACTGGGAGTCGTGCAGGCACCTAGGAAGCTACCACAAAGACCCGAGCCCCTAACTCCAACCCCAGGCCGCAGATATATTCATTCTGGCCGCAATTTGCGGCCAGATCAGGGAAATTGGGTCCCAGGTTTGGTTCATGGCTCCTTTTGCACTAAAATAGACCCCTCCTATATGCAGTTTTGGCTAATTGTCACCTGGGGAAAATCTGGGAACATTTTGGTGTGTTTTAGGCAATGTTTTCCGTATTTTAAAATGTACTTTCTTGATATTTGGATTTGTATGTGGTTGTTGGGTGTTCGTACATCGACAACAGGGATTGTTTGATTGATTTGCACGTTTAGGCCATAGGTTCCAACCTATGAGCATACTGTGCGCTGTATCGGTTTTCTGCCTCGATTTTAATACGTATTGCGACTGTTTATTATTGTTGGTACCCTCGCTAGGATTCCGAAGCGAAGAAGCACGGCGTCATCGATTTCGGCGAGCGAAGACCAGGTGAGTAGATTATATCTACGGGGGAAGTCGGCTGGATGGCGTATAGCACCTCCGCATTTCGATGTCTAGTATATATATATACACACTATATATATGATGGCTTATTGAGTGACATGGAGATCATAGATGTGTTAGGTGTACTATGGATATTTAGGGTTAGAAGTGAACTAGTGTATTTTCCTAGTTGCAAACCCTAGCATAGGTTTACACCCACACACACACATGCTTATTGCTATACTTATATCGTGATGATGAGGATAGTGTATGATACTGGAGATGAGTCGATGAGTTTGGGCATGGTGCCGTGAGATCGGCGATATGATGTGATTCGTATTTGGGATACGATACTAGATTTTAGCGGGTCTTTGGACGTGTGTTTTACACACGCGCTCATATTTGTTTAGATGGTGTCGATTGTATTAGACTTAGATTAGTACCCTAGATCATGAGAGATGATGATAAGGATACCAGATAATTGATGAGCTGACCGTGATATTGACCCGTACCCAGATTTGGGATGCCGTACGACAGATTTACGTACGAGCTATTATTGATGATGGATCCGCACTCATGACTCGAGGATATTATATGATACTATAGAGGCGGGATCACCGACTATTATATTTATATTTATATATGTCGACTAAGATGTAGGTGGTTTCCATACCCTTCCAATTTAGCTTGTTAGTTAGGTCTGTAGATTACTTAGTTGACACTAGACTAGACCCGAGTCTTACCTATTTCAAAACTAACGAATCGGAGATATTTTAAAGATAGGCAAAAAGAGATTCTATGGGTATTTTCAAACGATGCATCTTTTCTTAAAACACCGTAGCCCTTATTTTATTAAAAACCCCGATTCGTCTTATTTCAAATGTCAAGGCTGCATGATATATTTCTTGAGGTAGATTCTTTACTGTTGCGTTGATTATTTGATTCTGCATATTCCTACTATTTGCATTGCATCGCTTGTGTTGTTGATATATTACCGTCATACTGCTAGGACACCAGCACCATTATCGATGATGCGTATATTCCACGTACACTTGTTTGCCGGCTCACACACTTCATCATCGATAATTGCCATGTCACTACACTGTAGTACTGTCGCATTCAGTATATGATTCTTGCATGACATAATGATATGCTTACATTTCTTTTACATGTCGCATACATCATGCTTTCTGATTATAGGCATTGAGATATGTTGTTTCCATGATATTTCTGGATTTGGGAACCGTGGGTATTTCAAAAGAGAATATGTAATTGTTTTAAAAACCAGGTTACCCTTGATATGATATTTCAGTGCATCCACCATGTGTTTCCTCGGTGCTGAGAGCGACATGTGAAACCCGATTCGAGGAGTGGACGAGGCCGATTGCGGGTACATGGTGGGACCGGTATGGTTCCCCTCGGCAAGATGATCGATGGACTTTGTCGATTGAGCCTGGAGGTGGGCGAGTACCTACCGGTGATTGGTTAGACCTGGCGGTTATCCGGAGGATACCGACCAGAGTCGATAGATGGATATGGGCGTATTGCTGGGGCCGAGGGCCGATTCCGCAGACGGAGCCCGTGGGCTGATCCGGACTGACGGAGCCAGATATATGAGGATTTACGTACCGATGCTGGGCATAGCTTTCATGATGTTTTCGAGTGTCGATGCTAGGCACTCCGGTTCTATGACTTTGACGTGTCGCGAGGGACACAGATGGTTTATATCTTCATATTTTTCCATGCATATGCTTTATGATACTTGCATGCATGATGCTATTGTCATTGGGTGATGGGTGGACGGGGTCCACGTACATGCAGATTTGATTACATTGATCTTACCTCATATTCATATATGCTATTACCGGAGGCACTGGCACGAGCACTTGGCACTACACTTATGTATTGAGGTTACATTGCCAGTTTAGCATGCTTCAGATTTATTCATATTGAGGTTTATATATCTGATCGTATTGACCTAGGATGGGTCATACATTCGATCCCTGCTTGTAGATATTTTCTATTCACGAGTTGGCAACTCACCTCCGTTGTGCCACAGTTCTTGCAGGTTTTGCCGTACAGATTCCATAGAGGCTTTTCTGACACACTGCTTCTATATGGGTGACTTGCTTGGGTAGGTGGGCTCTTTTGTATCAGAACCACCATTGTACATTTATTATTCATTGTATCTTCCATCAACCAAAACTTGTATATTGTTTCAGACTTAGTAAAACAGTGACGTATTATTTCGACCTTAGAGTCGCGCTTGTAGTATTACGGTTTTCTGGCTGTTTTGAGTTTCTTTTTAAGTTTTGATCCTCGCCCTTTGGCGTTGTATATTATATTGCTTGCGTGGTTGTGACCGTCAATTGACGAAGAGCTAGCTCCCGCTTGGGGATGCCTTTTTCCTTGCATATATATATATATATATATGTTATTCTTGTTGTACCCCGTTCGGGGCCAGTATTTATAAAGGAAACTCTGCCGAAATTTTCAGGAAAGATTACACATTTAAAAAGAAATGCATATTCGGCTTAGTTAATTAAAAACTTTGATTTTCAAAACATGTTTTCTTTACTTCTTAAAACCAATTTTCTTTATTTACTCCTTAAAATGGTTTTAGATTTTTGGGCTTTTGGCTTACTTGGATCAGATGAGGTCCTATAGGCTTCATATGGTTCAAGGGCCAGTCACGTGCTCTTTCGGGTCGTGACAAAGTTGGTATCAGAGCGCTAGGTTAACCTTAGTTCGAGTCTAAGTTTGACTATGTGGAGCCTAGTGCGTTTATATATATACGGAACTTAGGCTTGACCTTACGGAACTTAGACTTAGTCGAGGGGGTATTATACCCGAACTTTCGTCGCATAGGATGACCCTTGGTTGATAGAGTAGGCAGCTTGACTAGAGGGACGTACCGTACGTATGTTCCGCGGCATACTTACGACACGCCACTCCGCTTAAGAAACCTTAGGATGTACATTTCCTTGCACAGTATTATATTCATTCTTATGATCTATCCTCATCGATACTGGTTTTGATTTTGATGCCACGATTGCACGGGCAGAGTGAGCTACAGCTCGAGTTGCGTCATCATGAGCTCGTCGTGGACGAGGACTGACCTGGGCGTGTTTCCAGAGGCATACGGTTGCATAGAGGCTTCGTAATTTTGTGTTTCCGCACTATGAGCGTTTGACAGATCGCTGTTGCGAGATTTCTCGGATGTACCGGTCGGTACCAGAGGATTGAGCCATTGATAGAGGCCAGCCATAGATGTGATGACCATTGATATATCGCTTATTCATGATGATTGAGGCGTTGTTCAGCGTACGGACGAATGAGCTAGTTGCTGCTGCAAATGACGAAATATTGCCCAGATGACTGGAGCTACTTCAGCATGAGCATATACTTAGAGATATGATGGTGAGTCACTAGTCACTGAGGATGAATGACTAGGACATGTGGTTCGTTCGCTTACCCCGATGCGAGGTCATCAGATAGGTTGATTCTAGGTAGAGACGACTTCACGCAGATTCGTTGTGAGTCGATAGAGACGATCGAGTGTCAGGAAACCCATTTTTCCAAGTTTAAAGTATTCGGAAAGACATGCAAGCGATTCTATGGACCCTCTAGAAGAATGAAACCCTAACTCGACTTAATGACCGTGTGAAAGCCTTTGAACCTTAGGGTTTGCGGCAGTTCCGCGGCGCCATTAGTGAGGCTTGGGTTTGCCCTTCTACAGCTGGACCACCGATGTTGTGGTATGTACTCGATATTATTAAACTGTACCCAGGATGTTAAGCTCTTGGGGGATTATGAGGTTCTGACGAGTCGATCGGATGGTTCGACATCATTCGGATATCATGTGATGGGACACACTGCTTGGGAGACTCCAGATACGAGCATAGCCGTTGGAGCACAGTCCATACAGCCGTGATGAGACGAGTCTGAATCAGTCTACATTGGAACAAGGTGTAGTAAAGAGTTCACACGGGATTTCGATGTGATGACGTTCCACTCCGCTGACATCAGAGACGCGATATGCACGCTAAGGACGTGTTCGGCTTGATATCTTCTACGGAGTGATGAAGATACCGAGTTCGTGATTTCGAGTCCGTGTGAAAGACTTCGGATGGACCGTAGTTGAGGACATTACAGTGTGCAGTTAGAGACGCGACGTCGAAATGGACGATGATACAGACAAGCGGGACAAGAAGTTCGTGCGTGATGCAGACGAGCTATTATTACTCCCCGTTAAGATTAAATGTCAGATATGTCTACAGAAGCGTTGGGACGCGACCAACTTCTGTGGAGATGCTGTGCTGAGGACGCGAATGTCCAGAGAGCGAGAAAAGATTGTGTAAGAGTGCCAGCCTCCGTACAGTTCGGCGTAGGCGATATTGGAAGAAACCTTGAGCAGGATTCCTTCCAGGACACTGCTGCAATAAGAATTGCACCCAGGATCGGATGTGTGATGTGTATTCAGAGGACCAGAGGTCGGCGTTAGTGACGTGCGGCTTTACAAGCGGTCGTGAGGATTGACCGAGAGATGACAAGAGCAGTGCCAGAACGGAATTGTTTCCGTTAGCACACCTGACAGGGCCGTTGAGCCGATGGATTGCGAGATTGGTAATCCACAGAGAAGATAAGGACGCCAGACCGTGAGCAAGATGCAAGTAGATATTTTGCGCTGCTAGCATTGGATGTACCGGCACCTTCTCGTCTCTGAAGGAGGATATACCGACGACAGTATTTATGATTTATGATTTTGTGATTCGACTATCATGTATCCGTCACTTTGGATTTCGGTATTTTGGCGATCTATTTGCATGATTTGGTTTTGATGGCTGAGTTCCATGATTTCTGTTTTCGGCACCATGGTTGCACTTACCGGGTATTTATATTTTGCGTGTAGTTATTATGCTTGAGGTATTGATTGTGATTTCATGCCTATAGTATGCCTGTGATTTGATTTATGCTTCCAGCATCGTTTTCATGCACTTTTAGTGTTTTGAGTTGATTTGTGCACGCTGATGCACATGGTTGTGAGCTTATACACCGCGGTATACCTGATTTGGATTGAGCCATATTGTATACCGTCGACTTCGATTCTGATTTTGATGATTGATTTCGTGATTTCGTGCATGATGGATGCAACGATTTGGGTTTTCGCGCATGTTGGGCGCATGTTTTGAGATACGATTTTGGTGCACATCAGATGCACTAAATCGGGATTTTTCGTGCATGTCAGATGCACCTGATTTGGCTGTCAGGCACACACGTTGCCTATGACAGATGCTTCGTGCACACCCATTGCACCTAGATGTTGTTTCTGTGCACATGTATGGCACATATATGGATTTTGATTCCGTGCGCACCAGACGCATAGGGTATTCTTATATACATTTTGGGATTTATTTTTATGGAGCAGTACGTTTTATGATATTTGCTATGTGTTTTCGTACTGCGCAGGACTAGTCAGAGGACAGTACCTGGATATATTTTGCATGCATTGATAGTTATCGAAAGGATTTCCAAAAAGCGAGTTATACTCTCAGTATTTGCCTACGTGTCCGATATGACACGAAAACATTTAAAACAAGGAAAACCTTCAAAATTGTTTTCAAAACGGCGGAACGTACATAGTAAACAAATGATATATACATAGATGGTTATTTTCTTATGAAAGACGTCCGCCACTGTGCAGTGTTATGCGCATAGCACATCGACTTAAATGATTCGGCATGCATTTACTTCAGCTAATTACATGTATAGATTCGATATTTACATGTATAGTTCTGATTTATATCGTATTGGTTTTGTATTGGATTTGACATTTATGACTTTACCGCAACTCCGATGATTGCAGATGCTTGACGGAGTTTTTATTTTGAGTTATCTGCTCATTATACATGCGCATGCATTGCGCTATGATGCGTTTTGTGTATTGATGATTTCGGAGCCCCAACGACTTGGACTTTGTATCGAAATGTTTTAGTAATTTGGGGTTTAAATTTAAATTCGGGGACCGAATTTCATTAAGGGGGGTAGATTGTAACATTTCAAAATAATAAAATATTATTTTTGGAAATTTTTATAATTTAATTTTATTTTAATGAATATTTTAATATTTCGGTATAATTAAATACAAATAAATGGGGGAAATTTTGGAAAAATTAGGGAAAATTCCAAAATAGGGTATTTTATGGGATTATACCATTTTTAAGTTTTTGTGATTAGTTTGACACTAATTTAGTGCTATCGCTAATAGGATTTTTGGCATTTTTGTGCAAAAGATGCACATATCTTTTTCTACACTTGTGTTGCATTTTGTTACCATGGCTTTACTTTGGGTTCACTATTTGAGTGAGAAGAAAACAAGAAAAGAAAAGAAAATGGATAGATTAGAATAATGGTAGTAGATAGGGGTGAGAGAGAAAGGAGAGGGGTTAGCTTTGACATGGGCATTCTTCATCCTCTCATTCTCTCCTCTCCCTCCCTTCCCTTCAGCTGAATGCTACCTCCCCCTCACTCCCTCTCCTCTTCAAGCCCGAAATCACCTCTAAAAATACATCAGAACCCTATCTCCATTTCACAAAAAGTGTGCACAAGCTCAAGATCTACACATTGGACCAAGAAAGCAAGGATTTTGGCTACTAGGGGAAACTCAAGAATTTTCTTGAGTTGCCAAATGAGGTAATTACTGAACCCTTAACTTAGCTTTAGCATTACTTATACCCCTATGTAAAAATTGAATCGATATCTGGTGATGTTGTGGACTTAAGGAAGACCAAGTTAGGGTCTGAGGGAATTGAGAGTTGTGTTGTGAAATTGAGATCAGTAGAGGCCATCTCAACACCCTAGTGCTTGAATTATGACCCAAAACAGCGACTTGAAACCCGGAATACGGATTTAGAAACCCACCCCGACATCGGATAAATGTGTGATTTGTGTGGGTATTTTGGAATCTGGAGCAACCCGGGGCCACTAGAATTGATATTGGGATTACTAGGAGTCGTGCAGGCACCTAGGAAGCTACCACAGAGACCCGAGCCTCTAACTCCAACCCCAGGCCGCAGATATATTCATTCTGGCCGCAATTTGCGGCCAGATCAGGGAAATTGGGTCCCAGGATTGGTTCATGGCTCCTTTTGCACTAAAATAGACCCCTCCTATATGCAGTTTTGGCTAATTGTCACCTGGGGAAAATCTGGGAGCATTTTGGTGTGTTTTAGGCGATGTTTTCCGTATTTTAAAATGCACTTTCTTGATATTTGGATTTGTATTTGATTGTTGGGTGTTCGTATATCGACAACAGGGATTGTTTGATTGATTTGCACGTTTAGGCCATAGGTTCCAACCTATGAGCATACTGTGCGCTGTATCGGTTTTCTGCCTCGATTTTAATACGTATTGCGACTGTTTATTATTGTAGGTACCCTCGCAAGGATTCTGAGGCGAAGAAGCACGGCGTCATCAATTTCGGCGAGCGAAGACCAGGTGAGTAGATTACATCTACGAGGGAAGTCGGGTGGATGGCGTATAGCACCCCCGCATTTCGATGTCTAGTATATATATATATACACTATATATGATGGCTTATTGAGTGACATGGAGATCATAGATGTGTTAGGTGTACTATGGATATTTAGGGTTAGAAGTGAACTAGTGTATTTTCCTAGTTGCAAACCCTAGCATAGGTTTACACCCACACACACACATGCTTATTGCTATACTTATATCGTGATGATGAGGATAGTGTATGATACTGGAGATGAGTCGATGAGTTTGGGCATGGTGCCGTGAGATCGGCGATATGATGTGATTCGTATTTGGGATACGATACTAGATTTTAGCGGGTTTTTGGACGTGTGTTTTACACACGCGCTCATATTTGTTTAGATGGTGTCGATTGTATTAGACTTAGATCAGTACCCTAGATCATGAGAGATGATGATAAGGATACCAGATAATTGATGAGCTGACCGTGATATTCACCCATACCCAGATTTGGGATGCCGTACGATAGATTTACGTACGAGCTATTATTGATGATGGATCCGCACTCATGACTCGAGGATATTATATGATACTATAGAGGCGGGATCACCGACTATTATATTTATATTTATATATGTCGACTAAGATGTAGGTGGTTTCCATACCCTTCCTATTTAGCTTGTTAGTTAGTTCTGTAGATTACTTAGTAGACACTAGACTAGACCCGAGTCTTACCTATTTCAAAACTAACGAATCGGAGATATTTTAAAGATAGGCAAAAAGAGATTCTACGGGTATTTTCAAACGATGCATCTCTTCTTAAAACACCGTAGCCCTTATTTTATTAAAAATCCCGATTCGTCTTATTTCAAATGTCAAGGCTGCATGATATATTTCTTGAGGTAGATTCTTTACTGTTGCGTTGATTATTTGATTCTGCATATTCCTGCTATTTGCATTGCATCGCTTGTGTTGTTGATATATTACCGTCATACTGCTAGGACACCAGCACCATTATCGATGATGCGTATGTTCCACGTACACTTGTTTGCCGGCTCACACACTTCATCATCGATAATTGCCATGTCACTACACTGTAGTACTGTCGCATTCAGTATATGATTCTTGCATGACATAATGATATGCTTACATTTCTTTTACATGTCGCATAAATCATGCTTTCTGATTATAACCGTGGGTATTTCAAAAGAGAATATGTAATTGTTTTAAAAACCCAGTTACCCTTGATATGATATTTCAGTGCATCCACCATGTGTTTCCTCGGTGCTGAGTGCGACATGTGAAACCCGATTGGAGGAGTGGACGAGGCCGATTGCGGGTACATGGTGGGACCGGTATGGTTCCCCTCGGCAAGATGATCGATGGACTTTGCCGATTGAGCCTGGAGGTGGGCGAGTACCTACCGGTGATTAGTTAGACCTGGCGGTTATCCGGAGGATACCGACCAGAGTCGATAGATGGATATGGGCGTACTGCTGGGGCCGAGGGCCGATTCCGCAGACGGAGCCCGTGGGCTGATCCGGACTGACGGAGCCCGATATATGAGGATTTACGTGCCGATGCTGGGCACATCTTTCATGATGTTTTCGAGTGTCGATGCTGGGCACTCCGGTTCCATGACTTTGACGTGTCGCGAGGGACACCGATGGTTTATATCATTATATTTTTCCATGCATATGCTTTATGATATTTGCATGCATGATGCTATTGTCATTGGGTGACGGGTGGATGGGGTCCACGTACATGCAGATTTGATTACATTGATCTTACCTCATATTCATGATATGCTATTACCGGAGGCACTGGCACGAGCACTTGGCACTACACTTATGTATTGAGGTTACATTGCCAGTTTAGCATGCTTCAGATTTATTCATATTGAGGTTTATATATCTGATCGTATTGACCTAGGATGGGTTATACATTCGATCTCTGCTTGTAGATATTTTCTATTCACGAGTTGGAAACTCACCCCCGTTGTGCCACAGTTCTTGCAGGTTTTGCCGTACAGATTCCATAGCGGCTTTTCTGATACACTGCTTCTATATGGGTGACTTGCTTGGGTAGGTGGGTTCTTTTGTATCAGAACCACCATTGTACATTTATTATTCATTGTATCTAGAAATTCCATCAACCAAAACTTGTATATTGTTTCAGACTTAGTAAAACGGTGATGTACTATTTCGACCTTAGAGTCGCGCTTGTAGTATTACGGTTTTCTGGCTGTTTTGAGTTTCTTTTTGAGTTTTGATCCTCGCCCTTTGGCGTTGTATATTATATTGCTTGCGTGGTTGAGACCGTCAATTGACGAAGAGCTAGCTCCCGCTTGGGGATGCCTTTTTCCTTGCTTATATATATGTTATTCTTGTTGTACCCCGTTCGGGGCCAATATTTACAAAGGAAACTCTGCCGAAATTTTCAGGAAAGATTACACATTTAAAAAGAAATGCATATTCGGCTTAGTTAATTAAAAACTTTGATTTTCAAAATATGTTTTCTTTACTTCTTAAAACCAGTTTTCTTTATTTAATCCTTAAAATGGTTTTAGATTTCTGGGCTTTTGGCTTACTTGGATCAGATGAGGTCCTATAGGCTTCATATGGTTCAAGGGCCAGTCATGTGCTCTTTCGGGTCATGACAGAAACCTGGGTCGAATAATACTCGCGCGTCGAAATAACATACTGGCAAGGTACCTGTCACAATGGCATTGGATGCCTAAGCATCCTGCGGAGTTAAAGCGAACACTCGGGCCTGTCCTTCACCAATAGCTGGTTGTTCTCGGCCTCGGCCTCGGCCTCCTCGTCCTCTCTGAATAGGACCGCCGCGTCCATAGCCTCTGGGGGTGTCTAACTGACGTGGAGCACCACCAGGTGCAGGAAGTAGAGCTCTCTGAAGAGGTGGTGAAGGAGGTAAAGTCACGTGTGGAACTGTCTTCGCTCCATGTCATCTCACCGGACAGTCTCTGATACGATGGTGCGGACTCCCGCACCCAAAACATCCTTGCGACGCCTGCTGGCCCTGTGGATAAGAACCAAATAGCTGACCCCGTCTAACTCCTCTACCGCCACCATCTCTCGGATAGAATCTGGCATGATGCCTCTGAGCTGGCACATCGGTACGAATCCTCTTCGGCCCAGAAATGGCCGAAGTCTCTGAAATGCACGCCTCCATCCGTAATGCAGTGTCCATAACAGCTGCATAAGTGTCAAAGTGATGGGCGCCGATGGCAAGAAATAACTGTGTGTCGAGTCCCTGCACAAACCTCTTTACCCTCTTCTCTTCAGTATCAACCAAGTACGGAGCATATCGGGACAACCGAGTAAACTGGATATCATACTCTGGATATCATACTCGGACACTGTCATCCCTGGAGTCTTGATCAAAGCCTCAAAACTATGAGCTCTAGCATCACGAACGCTCTCTGGAATGAAACGGGCTAGAAATACTTCTGTGAACTTGGCCCAAGTCACAGGAGGTAGACCTGCAGCTCGACCTCTCTCGACTGACTCTTACCATGTCTGCGTAAGGCCCTCCAGACGGAAACTCTTAAGCTCTACCCATCTATCGTCGGAACATCTTAGCGAACGGCAAATCCTGGATAAATTGTTAAAGAATGTCTGTGGATCCTCCGCTGCATCGGTGCCGGTGAAGATTGGGGGTCTCAGTCTCATGAAATCTTGTAGTGATACTAGAATAGCCAATGTAGTAGTAGGAGCGACTGTCTGGGCACCAGGCACTATCGTAGTCTGTGCTGTGGTAGGTACGTCCTCTGATCTCGGTGCACGACTGGACTCTACTAAGGATCCCACCATCTGTCGTAACTCCTGCATACCTCCCATCATCTGTCGTAACTCCTCCAAACCAGACTCTAGCCTATCCATGCAGCCTGGGGAAGGCTGATCAGTCTTTCCCTGAGGCGTAGGTACGCCACCCTGCTCGATCCTCGTCTCGGACGAGCCTGCTCAGATCTCATCTCGGGCGGCAGCCCTTTGCGCTCTCGTAGCCTTCGGAGGCATAGTGGCTGGTACAGGAAACAGGATAATAAGAACAGTGCGATAGAATCATAGGATACACGGACTTGAAGAAGGAATTTTCAAGCAAGTATATCCTAAAGTCACCTAGGCGGAGTACCGTATCGCAAGTATGCCACGGACATACACACGATACATTACCCTGCTTAAGTCACTTACTCCATCTACCAAGGGTCATCCTACACTCAGAAAGGTAAAACTTATCGCTCTGATACCAACTTTGTCACGACCCGAAAGGTACGGAACGTGACTGACACTTAAATTACAAACTTCTCAAGCGTACGTAATCTAAGTAAGACAAAGACCAGAAATCAAAACCAAATAAGCGGTAGAGTGAAGGAAAACCAATTTATTAAAAGCGATTTTAATCAAATAAGTTACATCAAGCTTTTAAAAAGCAACATCCATTTTTTCGAAAATTTCGGCAGAGTCTCCTTTGTAAATACTGGTCCCTAAACGAGTACAAAACAGGAATGTATCAATAACATGAAATAAGGCATCCCCAAGCGGGAGCTAGCTCTTTGCCCCATGGCGGTCACAAATCCCACGCAATATAAATCAACAATATGCAAAATAAGCATAAAAAAGCATAAGTAATAAGCAACATGTCGGCTCAAGTGAGCACGACCCAAAGAAACAATATACATGCCTACAAATCTCACTCTCTCGCCTCTAAATCAATATACATCGGTACTGGTAGATGATACAGTAGATGGAGTACACTAGATACAATGAATATACAAGATAGAAAACAAAATGAACACATAACCCACCTACGAGCAAAAATCCTCAAATCCACGCAAAAGGAGGAAGTGCGTCCACCGCTACAGTACTGACGGATCGGACCTGCAAAAAGGCTATGGCACAACGGAGGTGAGTTGCCAACTCGTGAGTAATATGTATCATCTATAAAGACTATCGTAAGCATGCACGCAAAGTGTCACAATTCTACAATATTGATATGGTATGATGCACTAGCATGTATGCGACATGAATGCAATGTAACACGTGATCTGAATGTGCTGATATGAGGAAATCATTATTTTCATCTTAGGAAAATTCCTGTGAAATATCTGAGGAAATATCATATGAAATCAACAGAAATCCATGCCCCGCATTGGCACCTCAAATGAATATCTTAGTGTCCCAAAGTATCTGTATCCAATATCCGGGCCCCAGCCGTCCGGCTGGTCCGTCTCAAAATATCAATATCTCAACATCTCATGACCACGGTCGGTATCCTCTGGATATCCGCCGCGTCAACAATCACCGGTAGGTAATCTGCCTCTTCCAGGCTCATCGTCTACTACTCGAACTTCTTGCCCCGGGTACCTTACCGGGCCCACCATGTACCCGAGACGGTTCATCCAACTCCTCGAAACGGGTCTCGAAAACCAACAGAAAACCTATGGTGGACGACACATGTATCATATCATGAGAAAAACCGCAACTTTCAATGTTTAAAATAATATCAGGTTTATTAAATCCTTGCGACTTTTCCCCAAAATCACATAAATCTCAAATACTGAAATCCTCCAGAAGAAAGTACCATAAGTATACATGTCAATGATGATGAATGCCTATGGTATCAACAGTGTGAACTGCAATATATGACATAAGACTATGTATGATCGAATGATGTAATGAGGTATATTCAAATGACTAGCAATTCTACATGTTCATCTTGCAGAATTTACTATATTAGTACTGGTTTATATGTCTTACATAGTGAAATTATTCTAAATTCCGGTTTAAACAAGTTATCTAGTGTTTGTGACATAGCAATTACCAAGGTGTGTGTGTTCGCATAAATAGGTGCTCGTACAGCATAAAACCCTGATAATGGTGCAAGTGTCCTATGAGATGAAGCTGCACAATTAAATATAATGAATTAAGCAAGCCAATTATTTACTGTGTCGCATATCTCATTTAATGGTTTCAATGGTTTCTATATGATGAATTTAACACAAATATGGACATACAGGTCATGCAGTGCCGTAAAATAGATAACTAAGAGCTACATGCAACAAGCTGGTATTACTGGAAATTCTAAATTATCGGGCTCCTTGCGCCATCCAAACGATTCTCCCCGTAGATGTATACATCTACTCACCGTAAATCCCCAGCTAGCTTGATCCGATAACAGCTTTCCCTTTTCGTGCCGCGTCCGAAGTCTCTGCGACCGATCCTGGAATTTGCACAACACAAAACATAAGGTTACACATCATGAAATGACGCATGTCACAAAATGAAAGAGTCAACGTCAACGAGTTACGCATATTGTGCACAAGGTGCGCGGAACACACACGAAAACACTACAACCTTAACTAAAATTGTCGTTTCGGACCAACCACCAAAACAAAACCCGATCAAACCAAGTTTCGCATTCACATCCTAAATGTCGTTGGAGATGCCAAAAATATAAACAAGATATCACAAATAATTCATCACATAAATTTTATAAAAACCTAGTAAGCACTAAAAATTCCAAATTCGTGCAAACATCGCGGATTTGCGATAAAGTGCTCACATCATCGCACAATCCTCCAATCCACACAACTAGCTAGCCACAATACTCAATTTAACCCATTTACCATGCTTCAAAACCTATTTTCCATACACAAACCCTTTCTTGATTTTATAAACTAGCCATTTCAATCAAAATTCACACTAGAAAAACCTAGATTAATACTAATTAAAGCCCACATAAGAAAATTAACCTCTTAGATTAGGTTAGCAAAACAACTAGATAGCAAAATAGAATTAATTAACTTAGTAATGGTTTTCTAAAAACCTAGTTTAAACTCAAACCATTCACTTTAAAAAAAACAAGATTTTAAATTAGCAATAAATTTAACACTAAAACAATTTCAAAGTTCTAATTTAGCACACTTAAGCTACAATTTAATCATTTGATTAGAAATTATACCTCACAAGTTCAACCCTAGCTTGCTCTAGCCTCCCAAGAAATCTCCTTTCTCCATGTTTTGAATCAATTTTGGCTTGAGAAGAGATAGAATAGGGTTTTGTGTTGAATTTGTGAAGAAATTTATGCATTTTTGTTGAATTTTGATGGAATTGTGATGAATTTTGGAAGGAAAAAGAGAAGGGAAATTGGGGACAGCAGCAGTGAGGCTCTCGGCCAGAGGAGGGAGTGGGGAGAATGAGGGAAAAAAGTGTGGAAAATTTCAATGTCAAAGACTCCCCATACCTCCTAAACCCATACCTCAAATTAGTATATTTAAATCCCTTTTCATACCATTTCTTTCACATGAATTGAAGGCAAAAGGAGGGGGCGTTTCCTGCTGTGGTGGGGAAAGCCAAGGAGGGGTTAGGGAGTTGTGAGAGAATGTACAAAAAAATTCTATGCAAAAAGACCCCCCACAAGCTCAAAATTGCAAGTTTTAGTTTAATAATTTAAAATTTTAATTTCCTTTGATTATAACTAATTAGAACTTGTAATAAAAAAGCTAAAAATTTATATTACTCACTAGATTTTAGTTTTCATGGTTCGAAAGCATGTAATTAGCCCATTCAAATTTGTATTTATCGCTAATTTAATGTATTTTTAACAGCTTAAAATAATATTAAAAAATAGTAAATTAGGGGAAAAAATTTAAACGACCAGAAATTTATAAGTAACTCATTAGCTACTAAAAACTAGAAATTACCTATCCAAATTAGGTATAATTAGGCCTATACTGCAAAATATTCATAATGACAATTTACGGAAAAATACCAAATATTTACCGATTTTCGGGAAATAACCAAAACGACTTTTCAAGGCGTTACATTTTTACAAGGGAGGTGCTGCCAAAACTTTAAAGGAAGAAAGCACTTTTTAAAGAATTTGGGTTGAGATTTCAAAGATTTTAAATTTGTTCTTATTTCTTACTACTTTTGATGGTTTAGATTGTTGGGTTTTCGGCTTACTTAAATTGCGTTACGCCTGTAGACGTTGCGTAGTTTAAGGGCCGTCACGTGCTAAATTTCGGGTCGTGACACAAAGCATCGAAGACGATCTGGCAGCCGCACAAGTGCCAGAGATAGCTTGGGTCCGTGTTGCGAAACTGCAGCTCACGGACAATGCACGGGTTTGGTGGAAGGCGGAAGAAAGCCGTCTTGATCAACTCATCGAATGGAAGACTTTCTGAGACATGTTCGACGCAAAGTACTTTCTTGAGACAGCCAGGTTCGACATGGAACAACAGTTCATCCATCTGCAACAAGGTTCAATGTGGACCAGGTCAGTAGATGAATATGACGCTGAGTTCACCATGCTCAGTCGGTAAGATATGTCTCAATAGTTCGATTTTTCAATATATCACATACTACATAGCTAACACAATACTTTAACAGATTTGCGGCACACCTGATACCGACGGATGAGATCAGAGCCCGTCGATTCAATAAGGTTTGGATTCGGAGATCCAGACTGCACCAGCCACAGGAGATTTTCCGACTCATGAATCGGCTCTGAAAGCTGCCTGCCATTATGAGGCAGTGGTAAAGATGAGGGGCAGACCTTAATCTGCCGGAGTTAAGCGCCCTACCACCTAGATGGCAGGAGGAGCCTCATCAAGACCACCATTTGTGCCAAGGAGACCGGGAGTACCAAACAACAGGCTTAGCCCAGCTTTTTGTACATACTGCAAGAGAGCTGGACATATGATGAAAAACTGCCTGTGAGCCAACCGTCTTTGCTTAGTCAGCGGCTCAGCTACTCATGATATTGGGTCTTGTTCTCATAGACACAACCCAATTGCTGCACTCAGGACAGCAATCACTTACCAGTAGAGACCGGCCCTTCAGGCACCTGCTTCGAGACTTGCACTACCTGCTCCACCACCTAGAGGACCACCGACTGCACCTCCTCTTCGTTACTTCCATCAAGCTCAATGGAATGTTCTGAGGAATGCTCCTCTGGCCAGGAGGAATGTACCACGGCGACAGGCTTTCATGATGACAGTGGAAGAAGCTGAGGCCACTGGCCAAGTTATCACTGGTAACCCTTTCTTCTCAACCTTTTCTTTCAGTCTTAACACCTACCTACATATTTTTCCTATACCTAAAACATATCCTACATACCTTAGGTACAATCATAGTAGCCTCACTCCCTGCACTAGCACTCTTCGATACTGGAGCATCTCGCTGCTTTATGTCGCAACGGTTCGTCCGAACACATGCAATTCCAGTCACACCGCTTGTATCCAGCTAGAATGTCAGTTCAAGGAAAGGCGTTCTAAAGGCAACAATGGGATAAGGCTTGTGTCCAGTAGTCATTTGCAATAGAGAATTCTATGCCAACTTCAAGGTGCTGGACATACTGAACTTCGATGTGGTTCTAGGTATGGATTGGCTCGGAACCTTCTATACTACCATCGACTGTCGTCAAAGGAGGGTACTGTTCGAGATTCCAGACCATCCGGTCTTCTATTTGAAAAGAGGAGACCGTACCCTGGAGCCAAGTACTTACAAGGAGAAACCAAAGAAGGCAGTGATTGTAGCAACTCAAGCAGAGGAAGGATCAAAGACAGAAGTGGTTCGAGAGTTCGACGATGTGTTTCCTGACGATATATATCAGGTTTGCCTCCCGATCGAGCTCTTGAATTCGGCATTAATTTAGTACCAAGAGCACAGCCGGTGATCAAAGCACCTTATCGATTAAGTCCGGAAGGATTGAAGGAAGTCCGAACTCAGTTTGATGAATTATTGGCGAAAGGATGGATTCGTCCCAGCACTTCAAGTTGGGGATCACCATTATTGCTTGTGAAGAAGAAGGAAGGTTCATACAGAATGTGCATCGATTATAGAGCCTTGAACGAAGTAACGATAAAGAACAAGTATCCGCTATCACGTATCGACGATTTATTCGATCGGCTAAGTGGATCTTGTATTTTCTCTAAATTAGATCTTCGTTCAGGTTATCTTTAAGTGAAGGTCAAAGAAGCTGATATTCATAAAACGGCTTTCAGAACTCGTTATGGACATTACGAATATCTTGTGATGCCATTTGGAGTGACCAACGCACCAGCAATATTCATGAACCTGATGAACCAAGTTTTCCGGGAGTACTTAGACAGGTTTGTTGTCATCTTCATCGACGACATCCTAGTGTATTCTAAGAGTCGGAAAGAACATGCCGAACACCTACGAAAACTTCAACTATATGCCAAGTACAGCAAGTGCGAGTTTTGGCTAGATCAAGTTGGTTTTCTTGGACATATCGTATCGGGCGAAGGAATCTCTGTAGATCTAGCGAAAGTTTCAGCAGTAAGCGAATGGCCGACACCAAAGTCAGTGAAGGACATTCGGAGCTTCTTAGGTCTAGCTGGATATTACAGAAGGTTCATTGAAGGCTTTTCGAAGATAGCAACACCCCTGACCAAGCTCACACGTAATGATGAAGACTTTGTGTGGTCAGAAGCATGCGAACAAGATTTCGTAGAACTCAAGTCAAGGTTGACATCAGCGCCTATTCTAGTTATACCGGATCAATCTGGAGATTTTGAAGTGCATTGTGATGCATCTGGTAAGGGATTATGATGTGTTCTACATCAGCACGGTAAGGTTGTGGCTTATGCTTCAAGACGGCTGAAGATTGATGAGCGCAATTATCCGACACATGATTTGGAATTGGCAGCCGTTATCTTTGCTCTTAAGATTTAGCGCCATTATCTTCTTGGTGAGCGAGTGAACATATACACAGATCACAAGAGTCTGAAATATGTGTTTACTCAGAAGGAACTTAATATGAGGCAGAGACGATAGTTAGAACTCATGGCGGACTTTGACATCAACCTGCAATATCACCCAGGGAAGTACCCGATGCCCTTAGTCGCCAACCATTAGCAACAAATCTCACCGCTCAGTGGAAGCTTCAACAGGATTTGCATCAGATGGAGATTGAAGTAGTCATTCCAGGTAACGCTTCAAGTTTGATGAACTTACAGGTTCAATCTACCATTGTCAATCAGATTAAAGCAGCTCAAGCAAGTGATGCTAAGTTGCAAAAGATCAGAGAACAAGTAGAGAATGGACTCAGAATAGACTTCATCATCCATGAAGACAGATCTTTGAGATACGGCAGCAGATTATATGTACCAAATGGTTCTATTCGGGAAGAGTTAATGAATGAATCTCACAGCTCCCCCTACTCAGTACACCCTGGAGGTACAAATATGTACAAAGATCTATGTCAGAATTACTGGTGGCATGGAATGAAGCGTGAGGTAGCCAGAAGCGTCGCTAAATGCTTGGTATGTCAGCAAGTAAAGGCTGAACATCACAGGAAAGCTGGATTACTTCAACCGTTACCTATCCCGGAATGGAAGTGGGAACACATTACAATGGATTTTATGACTGCACTTCCTCGCAGCACAAAGGGTAACGATGCGGTATGGGTTATTGTGGATCGACTAACAAAGTCGGCTCACTTCATCCCATTTCGAGTTGGCCAATCAACTAAGACATTAGCAAAGAAGTACATGGAGGTAAGAATCTACTTAAGATTTAAACTCTTCATAATATACTATCTCTGATACCCATGAACTCATACAGGAAATTGTGAGACTTCATGGAGTACCGGTCTGCATTGTCTCCGATCGTGACACCAGGTTCCGATAGCAATTTTGGCAGTCTGCAAGCGAGCTTGGGAACAAATCTGAATTTCAGCACGACTTATCATCCACAAACAGATGGTCAGTATGAGAGAACTATTCAGATCTTGGAGAATATGCTCAAAGCGTGTATGTTAGACTTCGGAGGATCATGGGAAGATCACCTACATCTTGTGGAGTTTTCGTACAACAACAGCTACCAAGCAAGCATAGGAATGACACCTTTTGCAGCGCTTTATGGAAGGAAGTGTCGATCGCCATTAAGTTGGGACGACATCGGAGATAGCAAACTTCTTGGACCTGAGATGATAGTAGCAACTGTTGATGTGGTTCGTACTATCAAAGAAAAGATGCGCATAGCCAAAGATCGACAGAAGCACTGGACTGATGCAAAGCGCCGTCACTTGGAGTTCCAACCGGGAGATCACGTATTCTTAAAGATATCTCTGAACCGTGGAGTGATTCGATTTGGAAGACAGGGTAAGATAAGTTCGAGATACATTGGACCATTCGAAATACTCGAACGAGTCGGTGAAGTGGCATACCGCTTGGCACTTCCATCTTCATTGGAAGGAGTGCATAACGTATTCCACATACCCCAATTCAGAAGGTATGCGAGTGACCCCAGCCATATTCTCGATCATTCCGAGCTAACTGTATAGCCCGACTTATCTTGTGAGCAACAAGATGTTGAGATCCTGGATAGAAAAGTGAAGTCACTTCAGAACAAGGAAGTCAACTTGGCTCGAGTGATGTGGAGAAAATACACTCCAGGAGAATCGACATGGGAAAGGGAAGATGAGATGCGTGCAAGATATCCTCACCTATTTGTAAACTAGTCCTTAAGATAAATTGTAAATTTCGAGAACGAAATTTTTGTTAGGAGGGTAGACTGTAACAGCTCCAATTCTTGTGTACATAAATTTGATTTAAAGTTAATGTATACTTGGGGTATTTACATTTCCTATGAGTACTATAGTATTTGTTTTACTTTTTAATAGCAAGAAGGAGCTTGTAGCTCATTGGTAAGACCTTACACTGCTGAACCAAACCACCAGAGTTCAAATCACATCAGCCATATTAATTTTTTATTTGTTTTCTTTTAAATTTTTAGAAGCCCAAGAGTCTACACGTGCATAACTCGTAAAAACCAAAAGTCACATATAAAACAAACGAGCCCAGAGGGTAGACAAATCGACAGGGGACACGTGGCGATGAGCCCCGGCCCGACTCGGCCGGCGGCGCCGGGTTAACTCAGCCAAAACCGATTTTCTCCTTCTTGACTCCTGTGTCTTTTGGCCTCCCCATAACTCCTGTCATGTTTAATTTCCCTGCATTATTCCAGAGACTAATAAAATTCAATTAAACCCATTTTAATGCATAATTTTTAATGCATTTTCTATTAAACCCTAACCCTAATCTTTTCCTATAAATAACACTCCAATTCACACCCCCTCACTCACAAACTCTGTCTAAACTGTCACGATCCGAAATAGCACGTGACTGGAACTTGAATCATGTGAAGTGTATAGGACCCCACCTAATTCAAGTAAAGCCAAAAGCCCGGAAATCTAAACCATTTGAGAGGAGAGTGAAGGAAAAACTTATTTAAAAGTTAGCATATAAACTCACTTTGAGAGTCGTAGTAAGCAGTTTTAAAACAACAAGTCTTTTCCAAAAATTTCGGCAGAGTTTCCTTTATAGAAACTGTCCCCAAACGGGTACATACTTGCATGTACATAAGTAATGAAATAAGGCATCCCCATGCGGGAGCTAGCTCTCCGCCAATTGGTGGAAACAACCATGCAAGCAATATAATATACAACGCCAAAGGGCGAGGATCAAAACTCATAAACAAGTAAAGAACCAAACATCATCAAGGAAGCCAGAAAACCATAAATATACAAGCGCGCAACTCTAAGATCGAAAGAAAATACAACTGGTCTTCTAAGTCTATCAAATATACAAGTCTGGTTGATAGAGATTACTAGATAAAACTGAATAAATAAAAGTACTGCGGTGGTCACGATGTAAGTGAACCCGCCTACCAAAGCAATCATCCGGAAAGAAGCAGTGTGTCAGCAAGCCACCAAGGAAACCTGTATGGAAAAACCTGTAAGAAACTGTGGCACAACGGGGGTGAGTTGCCAACTCGTGAGTCGAAAACATCACCAAGAAGAAATCGCATGTATGACTCTTTCCTAGGTCATACAATATAATCCTCAATATATAACCTGAAGCATCTAAATGACAAGGGTGAACATCTATACATAAGTGTAATACCAAGTGCTTCTGTCAGTGCCTCAGGTAGCAACATATCACATATATGATGTACGAATACATAAAGGATGAAAACATAATACATCTTGAATAAGAAAATCGTTTTCTTATCTCAGTGAGATTTCTGTATAAAAACCGAAGTATCATCAATGAAATCAACAGAGAATCCGTGTCAAGCATAGACATAAAACATATATCACAATGTCTCAATATCTCAGGCTCCGGCAATCCAGACTTGCCCATATCGTAAAATCTCAATATCTCGGGCTCCAGCAATCCGGAATGGCCCAAATCATCAACTCTCACGACTACGTCGGTATCCTCCGGATATCCTCCGTGTCACAAATAACCGGTTGGTAGCGCTCCCCTGCCAGGCTCAACGCCATCATCTGTGACCATCTTGCCCCGGGGTACCACACCGGGTCCACCATGCACCCGCAAACGGTTCATCCTCCTCCTCGAATCGGGTGTATGATACTACTCAAGGGCCGAGAAAACTCATGGTGGACACCTCTCACATCACATCACGAGAAAACCGCAATTTCTATTTTTTAGAAATGAAAATGAGTTTATAAAATCTTTGCGGTTTCTCCAAATCCAGAAATCTCATAGAAAATCCCAAAATCGAGAGTAAATAAACAGTGAGTTACCGGCATAAAGCCCAATAATATTTCATGGAAAATGAACGTATAAATGCATGAAGTATCTCAGTAATAAATGCAATATCTAAACTAGCATATAAAGCAAGCACACTAGTACTATGTGGAAACTACCGCTAGCAATTTGTACCAATGAAGTAATATTATCTAATGTGTACGTGACATGGAAATTACCGATGATGATGTGTGTGAGCCGGCAAGCAAGTGTACGTGGAGCATACGCATCATCGGTAATGGTGCTGGTGTCCTGACGGTCGATATCATAATAATTAATGAAACACATGTATAAACGTGCAATGCAAAGAGATCATGAATACAATGGAGAACTTACATTTATATATACAAGTCATACAATTTTGTCCTTTAAAAGAGCACAAATCGTGGTTTTTAGAAAATAGGGGCTACGGTGTTTTTAAGAAAATGTTCTTCCATTGAAAAATCCGTAATATCCTTCGAGTTGTCCTTTGAAAACACTCACGATCCGTTTGTTTTGAAAAATAAGTATGACTCGAGCCAGTCGAACATCTACCAAAAAAACTACAGGACGAAGGTAAGATACTAATCGAACGGGTAAGGAAATCCACCTAAGTCCGAATCGATATATCTAGTAGTCGGTGATCCCGCCTCCATAGCGTCACATACAATAAAATATATAATACGTCATCCTCAAATCAAGAGTCCGGATCAATCATTATATTTATATATCGTACAGTAAAAATCCATCGTACGGCATCCCAAATCGGGGTACGGGTCAAATATCACATATATCTCATTATTTATCTGGTATCATCATCATAATATCATTAACTAGGGTATTAATCTAAGTCTAGTACATTCCAATACCATTAACATATACCCGTGTGTGTATGAAAACACATCGCCAAACGATTCACTCATATATCATGTCGTATATCATAACAGGCCCAAATCACATAACCGATCACACGACATCATGCTCGATCATATCGACTCACCATCAAGTATCATATACTATCATCATCATCCGTGTATACGTATATGTGTGTGTGTGTGTATGTGTGTGTGTGTGTGTCTATATATATATATATATATATATATATATATATATATATATATATGCACCAACGCATCCACACACACACACACACATATATATACATACATATAAACATATACACCCAAACATATCACGTGTGTACGTATGTGTGTGTCAACCTTAACTCTAGGGTTTCGCAACTAAGAACTAAACTAACAACACTTTCCTCCGTATTACGCTAACACTAACCAATGATCTCCTAAATCCTTTCTTGCTAATATTTCATATCTCACAATACATATATTATATATATAAACGTATATCTAGCTACACTACGAAACTGCGGGGGTGCTATACGCCATCCACCCGACTTCCCCCGTAGATATACATCTACTCACCTTGATCCTTGCTTGCCGAAGTCGATGTCGCCATGCTCCTACTTGTTATCCAAAGTCCACGTGAGGGTACCTACATATCACATACACATCGAATCGTAAACGGAAATCGCACACGGAAACCAAAACGGCACACGAATCACACATAGGTTAAACCTATGGTTTACTCATGCAAAAGAGCTAAATAACCATCGACATCGACGTACAAACGCCAATCGATCGAGATAACACACCAAATCCAAAGTTCAAGTCATGAACAACAATGAAACCAAAACAGAAACATAGAAAACTTGCTCCAAATTTTGTTCCAGGTGAAATTAGCCAATTCTGCATATGGGGTAGGTCTAATTTGCCTAAAATGAAGCCATGGATCAAGCATGAGGTGATTCCATCCCACCAAGACCGCAAATTGCGGTCAAAAGGAGATAATTGGCGGCCATGTTAAGAGGATATGGCCCCAGGTCTTTAGGGTATGCTACATTTTGCCTGCACATATCTCAGTAATTGCTAATTGATTTATAGAGCCCCCGGGTGATAGCAGATCTCAAAATAACATCACAATTCCTACAAAAATCCGATATAGGGGATTTCTAAGTTTGGGTTGTGGGGTTTAAGTCTCATGTTAGGTCCAAGTTTTGACACTAGAGGGTTTATAATCATCAATTTCACCCAAATACACCTTCCCAAGTCATAAAAACTCCTAACCCTCACTTAGGAAAATTCTAACATCACCATCCTCATTAGTTCTACTCTAAACTAAACTAGAAGCTATAGAAACTTAATTACTATACTAATGGTGAAACAATTACCTCATTTTGCAACTCAAAAATTTTCTTAAGTTGCCCCAAGTGCTCAAAATATCATCTTGTTTAGTCCCTCATGCTTGTAGTGAGCTAGAGATTAATTTTTGTGAAGATGTTAAGGTGTTTTGGTGTGGGTTTGAGGGTTTTAAGAGGAGGTAGAGGAGGGGGCAGCCATGGTGAGGAAGAAGAGATGAAGATGATGAAGATAATGGGCCAAGGTCAATGACCCCTCATCCTCTCACTCTTGCCCATACATCTTTCTTTATTGTATTTCCTTTTCCTTTTCTTTTTTCTTTTTCCTTTTATATTTTCAACACAAACAAAAACTGAATAATAAAAGATATAAGTATGGTTATTCAATCAAATTAAGAAATGTAACAAGTGGTAGCAATATGACATGGTGCATGTCATATGAAAATTCAAGTTTAATGTACGATTAGTGATAATTAATCAAGCTTAGGCATAATCTTGTATATAATCAATTGTATAAAATTTATAAAGTGTCTAAATCATATAATATTCATTCAAAATCAACATTCAAATGTAATTTTCTAATATTTCCCAATTTATCGGTATTTAATTATACCATATCATTTAAAACCAGTCTCCATACTTTAAAATATTTCTAATATTTATTATTCCATTATATAAATTCCCAAAAATAATATTTTATTTTTCTGAAATGTTACAGTCTTCCCCCCTTAAATAAATTCGGTCCCCGAATTTAAATTAAAACTCCCCAAAATACTAAAAAAATTCAGTAAAATGATCAAGTCTTCAAGGCTCCGAAATAATCAATACTTAAAACACATCTTAGCGCAATGCCTGCTCATGAAAATGAGTATATAACTCAAAATCAAAACTCCATCAAGCATCCTGATCAGTCGAAAATATTGCATTTTTAACATATCAATTTCCCTACTATTTGTAATCATCTAAATGTGTTTGGTATAAATATAGCACATATTAGCAATTTGTCTGCAAAATATCAAATAACATGTGTTATACATTATAACCGGCATTATGAGGGAAATTGTGTGTTTATTACTACATGCATGATCTTTGTGTATCAACACTTGTCTCGAAATTGGGTGCAGGAAATTCTTCAGGTAAAAGAGCCGGAACTGTTAAAAGTGTTGATAAAATACATTAAGTCCAAGACTTATGATCTGGCAGTAAACAAGAAAGTATAAAAATATTCCAGACATCAGGAAAATGATATTGTAACATTTAGGAAAAGTTAGAAATAAATAAAATTAATTAAATTAAGAATAAAGTGATAAATCACAAAACGGTTAAAATCAAATATGTCAATCTTCATAAGTTATATGTAATACAAATTAAATTAGAATTTTTGAATGTAATTTAAATAAGTTATAAAGGTTTTAATGATAAATTTAGCTTCATTTTAACAAAAGGTGTGTTTTAAAATAAGTTAAGTTGTGAGGGGTTAAATTGTAAAGTTTAGGTTTATGCAATAGAGGGTATTGTTAAGGGTTTAAGTGAAAATAAATGATATCATTTCAGTTCTGAAATCAAATTCAAATTAAAACAAAAGTGTGAAGATAAATCAAAAACCACCTCATGCTTTCATGCAACCTTCAATCTCCACCTCCTTCTTGCATGGAACATGCACACCCTAGGCTTTGACACCTCCACCTTCCCTTATCTCTTCATCCACTCAGTTAAATAGCACATATTCAGTTTAATTCTCAGATTAAAACTCAAAGGAATTTAAAAGAAAAGAAAAATAAAAGAGAAAAGAAAATAAGAGGAAGAAGAAGAAGAAGAATGGAGCTATGTTCTTGGAGATGGTTCATCATCAAGCTAGGAGGAGCTGATTAATCTTGGAGGGTCATTCCTACAACTAATTGGAGGGTAAATCCTTAATCACAGTAGGTAAATTAGGCTCTGTAGATTAGTTAATATTGATTGAACATGTCACATAATATCGTATTTTAGCTAAATTTAGTGTCTGTTAGAATCTGCTTTGATCTGGAAGATAATTAACTTAATTAAACAGAGTTAAAATGATGTAGTAATCAACTAGAACAAACCACAAGAAGACGACACCAGGGGGCTGGTTTTGGGCCGGCGGTAACAGAGGAAAAACCGGCGTCGCCGGCCATGTGAGGAGCTATGTGGGTTTGGTCTTTTGGGTAGTTTACAGTATACAATTTAGGCTATTTTGGTACTGTTTATTTAAATTAGTTTCACAGTAGTCAAAATCTGGGAACATATATCGTAAAGGGTATCGTAAAACGCTAAATACGACACGACTAAATCACGTCGCGTTTTAAATTCTGAAACAGTACAGAATAAGGTTAAAATCCAGCAAGATTAAGTGTTTAATAACTTAATATAATCAGATAGTAGGTAACTTGTAAGTGGGATAGCGTGTTTTTCATTTCCGTTAAATCGGAATAGCCGTTTTGCTTATATACGTTAATTTGCATATTTAGACTCGAATACGAGAAGTACGGAAGCCGCGAGGAAAGGGAAAGGATTAGCGATTCCGGAGTAGATTCGACTTTTCCGGTGAGTAGACTAAACATCTACCGGGGAATTTTGTAAAGATGGCGTGTTTCGCCCTTAGTTTTTACTTAATATCATGATGCTTAAATGTTAAATTGCATTCAGTACAAATAATTGTAAATTGCTTAGTTGTTAGAACACTTCACAATTATCGACGAGTCATGCCACGTGCACATATTATATGCTACACACACATCGTCGATATTGCCATGTCACTTACACTTAAATATCATACTTGTTAACATGGATTTATATCGTATTTCACATATCAAATATAGTGGTAGATTGCATCATTGATATCCTGTTGCTTTATGCGTATTTCTATGTTGTATATGAGGTAGATACAGAATTGAGGATTTATGGTTTTGAGTTTTGAATACTATTACATAAATCCAGTATTTTCATGATTGATGTGTCATGTCCACCATGAGATGATTTCTGTTTTGGTTTTATTCCGGACCGAGTGGGGGAGATATACGGTCACGGATTTTACGTTATCCATACTGAGTGGGGGAGATATACAGTTGGATACATGGTGGACCCGGTCGAGACAGAGGAGCAGGATAGCCGTATTGAGACGGGGGAGCCTAGCGAGGTTACTCGATACCGGAGTTAGTAATAAATATAAGACGTGTATCTAGATGATAACGACCGGTTTTATGATTAGGATCATTCGGGGAATGATGCCTATTTGAAAGGGAAGTTTTGTGTCGTTGATGGACACTGAGAAATGATTTTATTGAGTTGTGATTTCCGAAATATCATGAGATTTATTGTTGAACTTCACATATACTCATATCGCATATTGATTCTATTCAGTAGCTTGATCGTCATATTTACTTTATTCGCCGTTATATGTTAGTCGTATTCACTGAGTTGGCAACTCATCCCCGTTGTGCCACAGTTCCTTGCAGGGATAGAGTGGACGGGTAGCTGCGAGGCAGAGATACTTTTGCAGTTGTATCCCATCTTTTGATCGGTAGGTTACAAGTGTAGTAACCTTCCTTTTTGATTTTGTATTTTGTATCTAGAAAGTCTCCATCAAACCTGTATTTTGACTTAGAAATGAGAGATGGTATATATATGTACAGCTGAGATCTGTTGGTTAGTTTCATTATTTCTTTCTTTATGAGATTCACAGTGATGTTCTTTATGTGTATATTCATGTTCATTGTTGATATTGTTGATTCCAACTAGGAATACAACTAAACTTAACCTTTATTCTTTGTTTAATAAATTAACTTCATAAATTGAGATTTTTACTTAAAAACTAAATTTTCATAAATAATTCCGCAATAAGGTATTTTGATCTTGGTTTTTGGCTTACTTGGACTTGTGCATATCTTTAGATATGATACAATTTAAGTGCCGGTCACATCCAAACTTGGGTCGTGACAAAGTTGGTATCAGAGCTTAGGAGTAACCTTACGGAATTCAGTAAGTGATTTCAATAGGTTGATGTAAGTCCGAGAGTTAGGATGACCCTTGGTTTGATGGAGTAGGTGAATTAGGACGAATGCAATATCGTACGTATGTTCCGCGGCATATTTACGTTATCGTATTCATCCTAACTAACCTTAGGATGTTTATCTTGATCTATTCTTCCGTTGATTCTCCGTTATTGATTGCTTCTGTTCCCACACCTTATCAACTCTCGTTTCTTGTTCCAGTTGCTATGGCTACGCGGGCTAGGCGAGCCACAGCCAGAGATGCAGCTAGGGCGAGTCCGCCTGTGACGATGACTGGTACACCGGACGTTCCGGCGGTGCATGAGCATGTTGATCCTCCTCCTCCAGATCGCATGACTAGGATTGAGGAGGGTATGTTGGGATTACAGCGAGTGGTAGGACAGTTAGCTGAGACCACTCGAGTATTGAGATCAGATCCAGCACCGACCGTAGCAGAGTCCGAGGTACAGCCTACACAGACAGTAGCGCCAGTAGATACGAGAGTGATGGAGGTATCACTTGCAGAGTTTATGAGATTGAGACCCCCGGTATTTACAGGGACCGATGTGGCGGAAGATCCTCAGTCTTTTCTTGATAGGATGGCGAGGATTGGCAGATCATTGTGATGTTCTGATGCGAGGTCAGTTGAGCTGACTAGCTTTCGTTTGGAGGGACTTGCACAGGAGTGGTGTGAATCGATGGAGAGAGGTCGAGCTACGAATCTTCCTCCGATAACGTGGACCGAGTTTTCTACAGTCTTTCTTGCCAGATTTCTTCCCCAGAGTGTGAGGGACGCTAGAGCTAGCAGTTTTGAAGCATTGAGGAAATCAGCAAGTATGTCAGTAGCAGATTATGACTTACGGTTCACCCAGCTGTCGCGATATGCCCCATACTTAGTACCTACAGAGGAGCTTCGGGTGAAAAGGTTCCTAAGGAGTTTGGACACACAGTTGTATCTGGCGATAGGCTCCCAGCATTTTGATACATATGCATAGGCCATGGATGCGGCGATACGAGTAGAGGAGCGTTTGAGCGAGTCAGGGGTCGTTCCAGAGCCAAAAAGGAGTAGACCGGTCGTGCCGACAAATAGACAGTTTGGCCGAGGTAGAGGGTCATATCCAAGCAGATATACTCCAGGCCGCAGTGTCGGACGAGGTGGGACACAGGGCCAGATGTTCAGTTCTTATCCTGATGATCAGAGGCCACCATCTACCTGTTATAGTTGTGGACTTCCCGGACACTTTGCGCGGGATTGTAGATCTCAGGGCGGGACCGTTGCTCCACAGGCTGCTTTACCCCTTCCACCTCCTACACCGATGGCTTTACTTCCTCCCCCAGTTGGCGCTACACGCTAGGCAGTTGCACCACGAGGTCGAGGCTTTGCAGGACGTGCTCAGAGAGGTCGAGGAGATAGAGGTAGAGGACGACAGGATGCGGGCAGGGGCCAGGCACGAGTATTTGCGCTGACTCCACAGGATGCCCAAGCATCAAATGCAGTCGTGACAGGTACTCTTACAGTATGCTCATTAGAGGCACATGTTTTATTTGATCCCGGTTCTACACATTCTTATGTATCTTCATGATTCGCACTTTTGTTGGGGAAGGAGTCGTCATTATTAGAGTTACCTTTGGTAGTGATTACTCCAGTTGGAGATTCCTTTATAGCTCGGCACGTATTCAGATCGTGTTCGGTGCGTATTGGTGGTAGAGATTCGCTAGTTGATCTGATTCTCCTGGACATGTTAGACTTTGACATACTTCTTGGGATGGATTGGTTAGCCGCTTGTCATGCCTACGTAGATTGTAGAGGAAAAGCGGTTAGATTTTGTTTTCCTGGTGAACCGGTGTTTGTTGTGCAGGGGGATTGCAAGTTAACCCCTGTCAACGTGATTTCTGCTTTTTGTGCGGGGCGGCTCTTGAAGAAGGGTTGTCATGGGTTCTTGGCCTTTATTCAGGACATAGGGGCCGCTGAAGTTCCATCGGACCAAATCCCGATCATACGAGAATTTCCTGAAGTATTTCCTGCTGAGTTACCAGGATTGCCACCTGATCGAGATATCGAATTTTGCATCGACTTGATTCCGGGTGCGGGGCCTATTTCTATACCACCCTATCGAATGGCACCGACGGAATTGAAAGAACTCAAGGGCCAGTTGCAAGAGTTGTTAGATAAAGGACTTGTTCGTCCCAGTGTTTCACCGTGGGGAGCTCCTGTTTTATTTGTAAAGAAGAAGGACGGTAGTATGAGGATGTGCATCGACTACCGACAGTTGAATCGCGTCACTGTACGAAACAGGTATCCATTACCACGTATAGATGACTTGTTCGACCAGTTGCAAGGAGCTGGGTTTTTCTCAAAGATTGACTTGAGGTCGGGGTATCATCAGTTGAGGGTTCGGAAGGACGATATTCCAAAGACGGCGTTTCGTACGAGATATGGGCATTATGAATTTCTGGTGATGTCGTTCGGACTCACCAACGCTCCAGCAGCTTTTATGGATATGATAAACCGTATCTTTAGACCATTTATCGATCGGTTTATTATAGTATTCATAGATGATATTCTTGTATATTCTCGGAGTCAGACGGAGCACGAGCAGCATTTACGTATCACATTGCAGACCTTGAAGGAGCATCAGCTGTATGCAAAATTTTCTAAGTGTGCTTTTTGGCTCGATAGTGTGGAGTTCTTGGGTCACATAGTTACGAGAGAAGGTATATGTGTGGACCCAAAGAAGATTGAAGCGGTTCAACACTGGCCCAGGCCTATGTCAGTTACGGAGGTTCGGAGTTTCTTAGGTCTGGCAGGTTATTACAGACGCTTCGTACAGGATTTCTCACGGATAGCGGCACCTTTGACAGGATTGACTAGGAAGGAAGTTCCATTTCAGTGGACAGATGCGTGTGAGCAGAGTTTCCAACAGTTGAAGACGCGTTTGACGACTACACCTGTATTATCTTTACCTTCCGGGTCAGGGGGTTTCGCCGTGTATTGCGATGCTTCTAAAGTGGGCTTAGGCTGTGTGTTGATGCAACACGGCAAAGTTATAGCATATGCTTCTCGACAGTTGAAGAGGCATGAACAAAACTACCCCACTCATGATCTAGAGATGGCTGCTGTAGTATTCGCATTGAAGATTTGGAGACATTACTTGTATGGAGAATCGTGTCAAATCTTCACAGATCATAAAAGCTTAAAGTATATCTTTCAGCAGAAAGATCTGAACCTCAGGCAGCGTAGATGGATGGAACTGGTGAAGGATTACGACTGTGAGATCTTGTACCACCCAGGCAAAGCAAATGTGGTAGCAGATGCCTTGAGTCGGAGGCCTGGAGGTAATTTATCTCATTTGAGCATTTTGCAGAGACAGTCTTCTACAGACTGGCAGATCTTATGTGATAGTCGTATACAGTTTGAGTTCACATCGGCAGTAGGTCAGTTAGCACATGTTCGCGCCAGGCCTCAGCTATTGGATCGTATTCGAGATGCGCAGCCTACAGATACTCGCATGATGGAGATTATGGATCATGTTAGGCAGAGCAAGGAGACGGAGTTCGTGATTGATGATCATGGAGTATTGCGTTTTAGGACTCGTCTCTGTGTGCCAGATTCTGACGGATTGAGGCGTGAGATTTTGGAGGATGGTCACAGATCAGTATACAGTATTCATCCTGGCTCCACCAAAATGTATCGTGAGTTAAAAGACAATTATTGGTGGGAAGGAATGAAGAAGGATGTTACGGAGTATGTTTCACGATGCTTGACTTGTCAGCAAGTTAAAGCAGAACACCAGAGGCCAGCCGGGGAGCTGCAACCCTTATCCATTCCAGAGTGGAAATGGGAACAGATTTCCATGGATTTTGTGGTGGGTCTACCCAGGACTAGCAGAGGGTATGATTCCATTTGGGTGATTGTAGATAGATTGACAAAAGCCACTCATTTTCTTCCAGTAAAGACGGCGTATGGATCTGCCCAGTATGCACAGGTTTATATCGATGAGATTGTACGTCTACATGGAGTGCCGACATGCATAGTATCAGATCGAGGTACCCAGTTCACGAGCAGGCTATGGCAGAAACTTCAGGACGCTCTTGGTACACGACTGAGTTTTAGTACAGCTTTCCACCCACAGACAGACGGTCAGTCGGAGCGGACCATTCAGATACTAGAGGATATGCTTCGGGCTTGTAGCCTAGATTTCGGTGGTAGTTGGGATCGTCATCTACCTTTGGTAGAATTCTCATACAACAACAGTTTTCAGGAGACGATCCAGATGGCACCCTTTGAAGCCTTGTATGGAAGGAAATGTCGATCACCCGTTTGCTGGACGGAACTTAGTGAGAGTGGTATATTGGGACCACAGATAGTACAAGAAACTACAGAGAAGATTCAATTGATACGAGATAGAATGAAAGCGGCCCAATGCAGACAGAAGTCATACGCAGATCGACGACGACGTAAACTCGAGTTTGATGTGGGAGATCATGTGTTCCTTCGAATATCTCCAATGAAAGGTGTGATGCGCTTCGGGAAGAAAGGGAAGCTCAGCCCCAGATATGTTGGACCTTACGAGATTTTAGAGAGAGTGGGCGCTGTAGCTTATCGGTTAGCACTTCCACCTAACTTTCCCGACGTGCATCCGGTGTTCCACGTTTCGATGCTTCGCAGATATCTTCACGATCCATCTCATGCGATCCAGCATCAGACTCTACAGCTTGAGCCAGATTTATCCTACACAGTGCAGCCAGTCGCTATTCTGGACAGGCAGGCAAAGCAACTACGATCGAGAATACTGCCATCTGTAAAGGTTCTCTGGCAAGGAAAGGATCGCCAGGAGATTACTTGGGAGACGGAGGACGCAATGCGAAAGAAATTTCCACATCTTTTCATAGGTATGTCTGGTAATTATTTTAAATTCGGGGACCGAATTTTCTTAAGGGGGGAATATTGTAACATTTAGGAAAAGTTAGAAATAAATAAAATTAATTAAATTAAGAATAAAGTGATAAATCACAAAACGGTTAAAATCAAATATGTCAATCTTCATAAGTTATATGTAATACAAATTAAATTAGAATTTTTGAATGTAATTTAAATAAGTTATAAGGGTTTTAATGATAAATTTAGATTCATTTTAACAAAAGGTGTGTTTTATAATAAGTTAAGTTGTGAGGGGTTAAATTGTAAAGTTTAGGTTTATGCAATAGAGGGTATTGTTAAGGGTTTAAGTGAAAATAAATGATATCATTTCAGTTCTGAAATCAAATTCAAATTAAAACAAAAGTGTGAAGATAAATCAAAAACCACCTCATGCTTTCATGCAACCTTCAATCTCCACCTTCTTCTTGCATGGAACATGCACACCCTAGGCTTTGACACCTCCGCCTTCCCTTATCTCTTCATCCACTCAGTTAAATAGCACATATTCAGTTTAATTCTCAGATTAAAACTCAAAGGAATTTAAAAGAAAAGAAAATTAAAAGAGAAAAGAAAATAAGAGGAAGAAGAAGAAGAAGAATGGAGCTATGTTCTTGGAGATGGTTCATCATCAAGCTAGGAGGAGCTGATTAATCTTGGAGGGTCATTCCTACAACTAATTGGAGGGTAAATCCTTAATCACAGTAGGTAAATTAGGCTCTGTAGATTAGTTAATATTGATTGAACATGTCACATAATATCGTATTTTAGCTAAATTTAGTGTCTGTTAGAATCTGCTTTGATCTAGAAGATAATTAACTTAATTAAACAGAGTTAAAATGATGTAGGAATCAACTAGAACAAACTACAAGAAGACGACACCAGGGGGCCGGTTTTGGGCCGGCGGCAACAGAGGAAAAACCGGCGTCGCCGGCCATGTGAGGAGCTATGTGGGTTTGGTCTTTTGGGTAGTTTACAGTATACAATTTAGGCTATTTTGGTACTGTTTATTTAAATTAGTTTCACAGTAGTCAAAATCTGGGAACATATATCGGAAAGGGTATCGTAAAACGTTAAATACGACATGACTAAATCACGTCGCGTTTTAAATTCTGAAACAGTACAGAATAAGGTTAAAATCCAGCAAGATTAAGTGTTTAATAACTTAATATAATCAGATAGTAGGTAACTTGTAAGTGGGATAGCGTGTTTTTCATTTCCGTTAAATCGGAATAGCCGTTTTGCTTATATACGTTAATTTGCATATTTAGACTCGAATACGAGAAGTACGGAAGCCGCGAGGAAAGGGAAAGGATTAGCGATTCCGGAGTAGATTCGACTTTTCCGGTGAGTAGACTAAACATCTACCGGGGAATTTTGTAAAGATGGCGTGTTTCGCCCTTAGTTTTTACTTAATATCATGATGCTTAAATGTTAAATTGCATTCATTACAAATAATTGTAAATTGCTTAGTTGTTATAACACTTCACAATTATCGACGAGTCATGCCACGTGCACATATTATATGCTACACACACCTCGTCGATATTGCCATGTCACTTACACTTAAATATCATACTTGTTAACATGGATTTATATCGTATTTCACATATCAAATATAGTGGTAGATTGCATCATTGATATCCTGTTGATTTATGCGTATTTCTATGTTGTATATGAGGTAGATACAGAATTGAGGATTTATGGTTTTGAGTTTTGAATACTATTACATAAATCCAGTATTTTCATGATTGATGTGTCATGTCCACCATGAGATGATTTCTGTTTTGGTTTTATTCCGGACCGAGTGGGGGAGATATACGGTCGCGGATTTTACGTTATCCATACTGAGTGGGGGAGATATATGTAAGTCGATGTAGTACACCCCAGTACTTATGGGGAGGCGGAATTTTAAAAAACAATCAAGTTTAAAGAACGAACATCGACTAACTGCTTAAATCGAAGCTAAACTATAAATAACCGTACACAAAGATTTTCTTATCACTTGTGATTAGGGATTATACCTATCGAAACTAGTCCTTCGTCTTTGTGTCCTCCTTTGTTCTCCTCGGCCTTCTCTAGGTAGTAGACGATCCACCCGAGAGCGAAACTCCAAGCTAAACCTCTAACTTGAGGTAACTAATCAACTTTGATTGCTAATCAAAGATGAAAGGATGATGTAGAGTGAAGGTTATGGATTGTTTAGTCTAACTAATCCTTTGATCTCAACTCATGAGGTGTAAGGATTAGGGTTTGAAGATGAGAGCTTGAGGAGAGAGAATATGAGATAAGATAATGAGAGAAGAGAGAGAGTGTATCATAATATATTATGAAGCATTCTTTTTTTAAGAATAATGAATAAATGAAATGAATAAGCATGCTTCATAAAATATCTAGTGGTGATTCATTAGCATGAGTCATTAAGCAATAAATGTGCATTAATGAAATGAATGAATCACCACCATGACTCACAACCTCATCCAAAGTAACCTCCTTAGTCACATCTTCTAGAAGCTTCTCGTACAATTACGAGAACGCCGCTCCGATCCGCAAAAATACGGAAAAACTTTAGACTATAAAAATCCAATAACCGGATACCAGTAACTGGCTTAAACCAAAGCCGACTGGTAAAAACTGTCCGAAAGTCGTACGTGCGTAAACGCACGTATGCGTCCGAACCCTTTGTCGCAAAACCATGCAACCTCTATATCGTTTCGCCTGGAGTAGGAAACTCTCTGTGTGGGACTCTAGAGACTCGACTACTACGCTGGCAGTGGGTTTAACCACAGACCGCAAGCGGCACTAGCTGTACGTAACGGTCCCCAGGTAGTTGTCGATAAGAAGGCCGATGAGAAAACCCATCCGAACTCCTACTGAGTCTGATGTGACAATCTCCATACAGTCCGGTCCGTTCGTCCAAGACTATCGCATATCGGGCCTAGGGGGGCGGCAAACGTCAGTCCCCTAATAGCGGTATAAGTCGTGTCGGAGGGAAGCCCATTACACCCTGAGAAACTACTGGAACCTACCAGCAAATCTCGCTTGCCCTGGCCAGGGACTTTGCGTAATGGCTCTCTGACACAGCACGATATCTACTCCCAATACCGGGAGGGACGAATCCTGTCTAACCGCCACTGCCTCCAAGTGCTCGGGACTGCACCCAACTGCCACCTATTTGCACGACTCCTTTGAGCCGTGGTAGGGTAGCAATCTAAGAACAGTGGGACACACTCGAGGCGAAGTAGCAGTGTCAAGTCTGCGGACTACGCTGTACTCATGTCACCTGGGAACTGTTTACTGACGACTGGTATCAAACCAACCAACAGTTCCCGGTGAGTCCTGTCCGGTGTACCCGTAACCTAACGAGCACCTGTATACTATCTCCAGTACGACGTACTGACGGCTGTGGGACAGACCATCTCCCCAACTGGGATGAGAAGCGTACACACCAGTTTACTCCGGAGTATCGATGCTCTGTCTCGATAATCCAACGACCAGGGACCTGAATAAGGATGTGCTTGTAGACTACCCAGCCCCCACTAGTGTGACTGCCATCACAACGCTGGTAGACAAGCAAGATCCTAAGAGCTCTATCAATACGTACACTCACATATTAAGATAGAGAAACCAAGTAGCATACTACCATGTTTAGCAAGACTGTTATATACATGTGAATATCCCAAGCTTCCATTAAGTAATATACAAGCTAGTATGATACAGTAATGGCCTTCTAGGGCATAAACACTAACAATCTCCCACTTGCACTAGGGCCATGTACTGGCATATCGTAGACCATTGATCTCGAGTAGCCTCTCGAACTGAATCTGAGGAAGGGCCTTCGTGAATGGATCAGCAATGTTCTCTTCTGAAGCAACTCTCCGAACCTCGATCTCCTGACGATCAATGATCTCCCTGATCAGGTGATACCGCCTCAAGATATGTCTGGACTTCTGATGGGACCTTGGTTCCTTTGCTAAAGCTATAGCTCCGTTGTTGTCGCAATACAGAGGTATTGGATCAACTATGGTAGGAACAACCTGAAGTTCTGTTAGGAACTTCTTCATCCAGACTGCTTCTTTTGCGGCATCGCAAGCAGCTATATACTCCGCTTCCATCGTCGAGTCAGCAACGGTGTCCTGCTTGGAGCTCTTCCAGCACACCGCCCCTCCATTGAGGGTAAAGACATAACCCGACATGGACTTGGAATCGTCCTTATCACTCTGGAAGCCGGAATCGGCAAAGGCCTCCAACCTGAGGTCTTTTCCGCCGTAAACCAAGAATATCTCCTTAGTCCTCCTCAGGTACTTGAGAATGTTCTTTACTGCTATCCAGTGTTTCTCCCCTGGGTCTGACTGATACCGGCTTACCACGCTCAGTGCGTAAGCTACATCTGGTCTGGTACACAACATCGCATACATTATAGAGCCTACCGCAGAAGCGTAGGGTATAATAGACATGCGTTCCCTTTCCAAATCAGTCTTGGGAGACATCTCTTTGGAGAGGGTGATTCCGTGACAAGCCGGTAGATTACCGCGCTTAGAATCTTCCATACTGAATCTTTTTAGTACAGTGTCGATATACCTGGACTGCGAAAGTCCCAACATCCTCTTGGATCTATCACGATAGATCCGGATCCCCAGAATGTAAGAGGCATCACCCAGGTCTTTCATGGAGAACCTGTGTGACAAGAATCCTTTGACAGATTGTAGCATAGGAATGTCATTTCCTATCAATAGAATATCATCCACGTACAAGACGAGGAATACGACACTTCTGGCCACAACTTTACTATATATGCACGGTTCATCTGGATTTTTGATAAAGTCATATTCTTTGACTGTCTCATCAAAACAGATGTTCCAACTCCGCGATGCCTGCTTTAGTCCATAAATAGACTTAAGCAGCTTGCATACTTTCCCGCTGCTCCCACTCTGATTGAAACCCTCTGGCTGATCCATATAGACGCTCTCTTCTAAATTTCCATTCAGAAAAGCCGTCTTTACGTCCATCTGCCAGATTTCATAATCATGGAAGGCAGCAATAGCAAGAAGGACCCGAATGGATTTGAGCATAGCCACTGGAGAAAAAGTTTCGTCATAGTCCAAACCAGGTCTTTGACGAAAACCCTTTGCAACAAGTCTAGCCTTATAGGTTTCCACCTGTCCATCTACACCAATCTTTTTCTTGAAGATCCATTTGCATCCTATGGGTTTTACCCCATCTGGAGCAAAGTCCAAAGTCCATACTTTGTTGGTGTACATGGACTCCATTTCGGTCCGCATTGCATCTAGCCATCGTACCGAGTCGCCGCTCTGGATGGCCTGCTGGAAGTCAGTAGGTTCATCATCATCTATGATGCAATCCTCTCTATCCCCGTCAATGAGAAAACCGTAGTATCTCTCAGGCGGATGAGACGGCCTACTACTCCTACGGAGGGGTGCGGGAATGTTCTGTTCTTCTTGAACCTCTGGTTCTACCAAACTTTCAGTAGCAGCTTGTGGTTCTGGAATTTCTTCCAGTTCTATTTCGCTCCCACTCTTCTGATTTTCTAAAAATTCAGTTTCTAAGAAGGTGGCATGACGAGAAACAAATACCTTTTGTTCCTCTGCGTAATAGAAATAATATCCCTTGGAGTTCTTTGGATATCCCACAAGCTTACACTGTACTGAACGTGCCTCGAGCTTGTCCACATGCTGCTTTTTTACAAAAGCTGGACACCCCCATGTCCTAAAATGTTTTAGACAGGGTTTCTTCCCACTCCACATCTGATATGGTGTGGTAGGCACAGTCTTGGTTGGAACCTGGTTCAAAAGATATGCCGCTGATTCTAGCGCATAACCCCAGAAAGATCGCGGTAACTCAGCATTACTCATCATGGATCGTACCATATCCAATAGGGTTCGATTCCGTCTCTCCGATACACCGTTGTGCTGTGGAGTGTATGGAGGAGTAAGCTGAGAGAGAATTCCTCTCTCTTTTAGGTAACCTAGGAACTCGGCACTTAAGTATTCTCCACCTCGATCAGATCTTAGTGTCTTAATACTTTTGCCTGTTTGGTTTTCCGCTTCATTCTTGAATTCCAGGAATTTCTCAAAGGCCTCTGATTTATGCTTCATTAAGAAAACATATCCATACCTAGAGAAATCATCTGTAAAAGTAATGAAGTAGGAATAACCACCTCTCGCATGTGTAGACATTGGACCGCATACATCGCTGTGTATGAGTCCTAAGAGCTCGCTCGCTCTTACTCTTTGTCCAGTAAATGGAGTCTTTGTCATCTTTCCTTTGAGACAGGATTGACAAGTGTCATAAGATTGATATTCGAACGAGTCCAAATATCCTTCTCTATGCAACTTAGTCAACCTTCTCTCATTGATGTGACCCAGTCTACAATGCCATAAGAAAGCTTTATTTAAATCTGGAGACTTTCTTTTTAGTGTGTTCTGGACATTGAAAATTTGGAGTTGGTTTAAAACATATATGCCGTTATTTAATGTACCGGACCCAATCAAACCATGATTAAGGTGGATGTTGACAACATCTCTTACAAACGTGAAATCATAACCTTTATTTGATAACAAGGAAACTGATATGATATTACACGTTAAGCTGGGTACAAAATAACAGTTATGTAAAACCAAAATGTGTCCACTCGTCAATCCTAGGTGATAATCCCCGACGGACGCAGCTCCCACGCTAGCTCCGTTAGCAACCCTGAGGATCATATCACCTTCCTTCAGCACTCTACGGTTTCTCAGTGCCTGCAATGAATTGCAAATATGAGATCCTGATCCGGTATCCAATACCCAGGAAGTAGAGTTGATCGACAGACAATTCTCAATTACAAACACACCTGAAGTCGAAGCCACAGCTTGCTTCGGTTCCTGGTTCTTGGCGTTCCACGCCTTGCAATCCTTCTTCCAGTGCCCTTTCCTATGACAATGGAAGCACTCATCCTGGCCAACTATCGGTACTGCTTTCTTTTTCTTTCCCTTCCCTCCCACCTTACTAACACCTCCTCTAGGTCTGGGTGCGGCCTTCTTCTTCCTTCCTTTGGCCCTAGCCTTGGACCCGGAAGAAGATGAACCGCCAACAAACATAGCGGGTGTTTCCCTTGCCTTCTGCAAGGTGCCCTCCGCACTCCTTAACATGTTCAGGAGTTCCGCAAGTTCAACTTCTTTTCCTTGAAGATTGAAGTTGAGGATAAACTGGGCGTAGGTGGGAGGAAGGGACTGCAGAACAAGGTCTGTATAGAGCTCATTATCCAAAGTCGTCCCAAGGTCTGCGAGCTCTTCTATATAGCCAATCATCTGTAGGACATGTTCACCTACCGATGACCCGACAGCCAACCTCGCTCGAAACAATTTCTTAGAGGTCTCGTATCTTGCTATACGAGATTGCTCTCCATAAAGTTCCTTTGTATGGAGAAATATGCCATCTAGGGACATATCCTCGTGCCTCCTCTGATGTTCATTGTTCATCGAGGCAAGCACGATGCACTTGGCTCTCGCGCAATCTAAATCCCAGGTTTTGCGGATTTCCTTATCCGCATTGCTGGATTTGGGACCAGGGACAGCAGGTGTCGTAGCGGTGAGGACGTACCCCAGTTTGTCATAGGTCAAAGCCATCTTGACATTCCGCAGCCAATCTTTATAGTTTGGCCCCGTCAGTATATTTTTCTCTAAAAGTAACTTAAGTCCAGTCATTTTCAGGGTCGCTGCAATTAGGAGAGAGAGAAGAAAACTCTTTAGCATGATGCTCTTGCAAGTTTAGAGTGGTTTTTAGTTTATCTAAACTGGATGGCTCCCACTGTTTTTCGAATCCTTCCTCAAACCATAAAAGAAGAATTAGCCAAGACTATTCTCACCGTACAATACTTGCTTAACCGTTCAGCCAGGCCGGTGTCGATACTTCGAGGGAGGTTTTCCAACGCTTTCGCGAAGTTCCTTAATTAAATAACCTCTTTTCTCTGGGGGCGTAACCCCGCTGACACTTTTCTGGACACCTACTAGGTTTATAGCATTGATCGTTAAGTGACGAATATCCTGATAAGTATCATATACTCACAGTAGGACCGGGATCCAAATATCATCGTATGATAATGTTGAAGGAATCCTACCAACATTCATCAAACTCCAAATGGTATGCATCTCTTTGCAAATTTCAGTTTCTTTAGAAATTCCCGATATGGATTTTTGCCCCATGCTCTTATGATCTTGACTAAGGGCCAACAAATCATAAGTCACATGTCAAGTTCTGCCCATCATTATCCTGTTGATTTGAACCCATCCGTATACTCTTGACTAAGGGCCAACAAAGTAATACGACTGTCCCAAACCAACTCATCTATCTATGCAACAAATGAATACCCCAGCAGCTACCAATCACTATGTCTTGACTAAGGGCCAAACAAACATAGCTTGAATACTACTGACCATTCATAAGAAATGACGGAGGGCTACGACTGGTTTTGGCGAAACCGTGAACGTAGTGAACTTGATATAACCGAAGGAACCTGATAGCTTTTTAAAAGGAGTGGTTAAATCTCCGCATTTAAAAATATCTGTTTTAAAAATAACCGAGTGGTTTCTTTTAAATTGTTCCAACGATTTCGACTTTGGTTTATTTTCTTTGCATTATAGATAATGCGTCCCATCATTAACCTATCATTGCAGAAAACAACGAAAATACAACGTCCTCTTATGCCATCCGCATTCGCCACGGGGTCCCGTCATCACCCGTTAGGTTACTTAACTAACGACAGAGCGGGGGCTGGGCTAGCGCGGGTGTAAAACATAAGTGGCGTCTAAATAGCTATCATAAATATAGATATTTTACATTCGTCTGACGCAATGATATTCATTCCAGAACACAGATAAACTATATTGGATTTGCAAGCAATCTGTATTTCTTTTGAGCCTGCAAGAAAAGACAGATTACACAGTTGTGATGAATAGCCGTTACCCCACCCTCGACCCCTACGGGTACGGCAAACTACCCACCCGGTAGTCTGTGTACCCCACCTTGGGTCAGTCCTAGGAGCAAAAACAGTAAAAAGAAATAATACAACGGTGGCTACAACCGCAACCTGGAAGTGCCCCGCGAAAATAATATTACAACAAATTACATTTACAACAAATGAATTAAACAATAACCCATTGCTAACCCCGGCTATACACCACAACAGTCCAATACAGTTTATATGCACAAACAGATATAACCATTTCAGAAATGTGCAACCCCCTGCCAACCGACATACTAGCAGTTGGGGGAGGTTTACGAACACATTAAACAATCACAGATATAATCCAATACGCAAATACTGTACAATTTCGATCGATTAAACAACATCAATATTGCTCCAAAATCTGCTCTGTTAAACAGTAACCTGAGCAATTATTAAATATTCCAGAAAACCCCAAATATCACAGGGGACCCACACAAGAAAGATGAGTCCATGACTCGGCCAAAGCGCCGCGGAAGGGCGGCGGATCCCACCGATCCGCCGCGCTTCCGCGGCCGAGTTGCCGATTCATGGGCTCGAATTTCTTGGGTGTTCTCCTGGACTCCTTTCTAGCTTTCTGAACACACCTGAAAAATTTTCTGACATCGTTTTAAATTCGACAGAAACTAGCATTTTTTAGGGTTTTCCGGTTTCGTTTTTCCGTTCGAAATTCGTACAAATTTGCGATTAAGTTATTTAGTGTTTAGCGAGGCTCTGATACCACTGTAAGTCGATGTAGTACACCCCAGTACTTATGGGGAGGCGGAATTTTCAAAAACAATCAAGTTTAAAGAACGAACATCGACTAACCGCTTAAATCGAAGCTAAACTATAAATAACCGTACACAAAGATTTTCTTATCACTTGTGATTAGGGATTATACCTATCGAAACTAGTCCTTCGTCTTTGTGTCCTCCTTTGTTCTCCTCGGCCTTCTCTAGGTAGTAGACGATCCACCCGAGAGCAAAACTCCAAGCTAAACCTCTAACTTGAGGTAACTAATCAACTTTGATTGCTAATCAAAGATGAAAGGATGATGTAGAGTGAAGGTTATGGATTGTTTAGTCTAACTAATCCTTTGATCTCAACTCATGAGGTGTAAGGATTAGGGTTTGAAGATGAGAGCTTGAGGAGAGAGAATATGAGATAAGATAATGAGAGAAGAGAGAGAGTGTATCATAATATATTATGAAGCATTCTTTTTTTAAGAATAATGAATAAATGAAATGAATAAGCATGCTTCATAAAATATCTAGTGGTGATTCATTAGCATGAGTCATTAAGCAATAAATGTGCATTAATGAAATGAATGAATCACCACCATGACTCACAACCTCATCCAAAGTAACCTCCTTAGTCACATCTTCTAGAAGCTTCTCGTACAATTACGAGAACGCCCCTCCGATCCGCAAAAATACGGAAAAACTTTAGACTGTAAAAATCCAATAACCGGATACCAGTAACTGGCTTAAACCAAAGCCGACTGGTAAAAACTGTCCGAAAGTCGTACGTGCGTAAACGCACGTATGCGTCCGAACCCTTTGTCGCAAAACCATGCAACCTCTATATCGTTTCGCCTGGAGTAGGAAACTCTCTGTGTGGGACTCTAGAGACTCGACTACTACGCTGGCAGTGGGTTTAACCACAGACCGCAAGCGGCACTAGCTGTACGTAACGGTCCCCAGGTAGTTGTCGATAAGAAGGCCGATGAGAAAACCCATCCGAACTCCTACTGAGTCTGATGTGACAATCTCCATACAGTCCGGTCCGTTCGTCCAAGACTATCGCATATCGGGCCTAGGGGGGCGGCAAACATCAGTCCCCTAATAGCGGTATAAGTCGTGTCGGAGGGAAGCCCATTACACCCTGAGAAACTACTGGAACCTACCAGCAAATCTCGCTTGCCCTGGCCAGGGACTTTGCGTAATGGCTCTCTGACACAGCACGATATCTACTCCCAATACCGGGAGGGACGAATCCTGTCTAACCGCCACTGCCTCCAAGTGCTCGGGACTGCACCCAACTGCCACCTGTTTGCACGACTCCTTTGAGCCGTGGTAGGGTAGCAATCTAAGAACAGTGGGACACACTCGAGGCGAAGTAGCAGTGTCAAGTCTGCGGACTACGCTGTACTCATATCACCTGGGAACTGTTTACTGACGACTGGTATCAAACCAACCAACAGTTCCCGGTGAGTCCTGTCCGGTGTACCCGTAACCTAACGAGCACCTGTATACTATCTCCAGTACGACGTACTGACGGCTGTGGGACAGACCATCTCCCCAACTGGGATGAGAAGCGTACACACCAGTCTACTCCGGAGTATCGATGCTCTGTCTCGATAATCCAACGACCAGGGACCTGAATAAGGATGTGCTTGTAGACTACCCAGCCCCCACTAGTGTGACTGCCATCACAACGCTGGTAGACAAGCAAGATCCTAAGAGCTCTATCAATACGTACACTCACATATTAAGATAGAGAAACCAAGTAGCATACTACCATGTTTAGCAAGACTGTTATATACATGTGAATATCCCAAGCTTCCATTAAGTAATATACAAGCTAGTATGATACAGTAATGGCCTTCTAGGGCATAAACACTAACAATATACAGTTGGATACATGGTGGACCCGGTCGAGACCGAGGGACAGGATAGCCGTATTGAGACGGGGGAGCCTAGCGAGGTTACTCGATACCGGAGTTAGTAATAAATATACGGCATGTATCTAGATGATAACGACCGGTTTTATGATTAGGATCATTCGGGGAATGATGCCTATTTGAAAGGGAAATTTTGTGTCGTTGATGGACACTGTGAAATGATTTTATTGAGTTGTGATTTCCGAAATATCATGAGATTTATTGTTGAACTTCACATATACTCATATCGCATATTGATTCATATTCAGTAGCTTGATCGTCATATTTACTTTATTCGCCGTTATATGTTAGTCGTATTCACTGAGTTGGCAACTCATCCCCGTTGTGCCACAGTTCCTTGCAGGGATAGAGTGGACGGGTAGCTGCGAGGCAGAGATACTTTTGCAGTTGTATCCCATCTTTTGATCGGTAGGTTACAAGTGTAGTAACCTTCCTTTTTGATTTTGTATTTTGTATCTAGAAAGTCTCCATCAAACCTGTATTTTGACTTAGAAATGAGAGATGGTATATATATGTACAGCTGAGATCTGTTGGTTAGTTTCATTATTTTTTTCTTTATGAGATTCACAGTGATGTTCTTTATGTGTATATTCATGTTCATTGTTGATATTGTTGATTCCAACTAGGAATACAACTAAACTTAACCTTTATTCTTTGTTTAATAAATTAACTTCATAAATTGAGATTTTTACTTAAAAACTAAATTTTCATAAATAATTCCGCAATAAGGTATTTTGATCTTGGTTTTCGGCTTACTTGGACTTTTGCATATCTTTAGATATGATACAATTTAAGTGCCGGTCACATCCAAACTTGGGTCGTGACAGATATAAAGCCTACACAAATCAGCACAGAGATTTTCATGCAACAACTCCACCACTTGGCCGCGGATCCGCGGCCGAGTTGGCCGATCCGCCGCGGATCCGCGGTCTACTTGACACGTCATCAAATCAGATTGTCTCCAGAAGCTTCTTCTCAACGGTCTCGCTTCTTCAGGATGCTTAAATTACCACGTGGCTTCTTCCAGAATGCTCTGCATAACAAACTCACTCTAGAATATTCCTTGTAACAACCTTCCTCTAGAATATTCCCTCTAACAACGTCTTTCTAGAAGGCTCTCTCTGACAACCAATTTTTGGAGGGAAGATTCAAATGAGTGGTTATAAAAAGAGATCTAAACCTAGGGTTTGAGGTTGTTGAATAAGTTGTTCATTAATTAGGGTTGAACATTGAACCAAATTTACACAAGTTGATTGACACAACTTATAACTCAAAACCCTAACCCAAATCCAAATCCAAAGCCAAATCAAGATCATCTTGAGAAGCAAATAAAGCGAGCCATCAACGATCCTTTATTCGCGAAGCCAATCTTCATCAAGAGCGCGAGATCCACGATGATCCAAGTCTCACGGAGATCGAGCGGAGCGAGCTTCGACGGAATCTAGTTACCTCATCAAAAGTAGCAATCGAGAGCAACATCTTGTAACCTCGAATTGAGGGAATGTGTAATTAGTCATCGATTGAATAAAGGTGATAATTGTAATTCTGGCTTTCTTTATATTCTTGCACTATGAAATTTCTAGATCTTGAATCTTTTATTTTCATGATGCTTGAGTAAATTCTCCGCTTGTGGAGGAATCAAGAGAATTGATAGATCTAATGATGATAAAATCTTAATCCACATCTTAAGTCTTATGAGAATTGTAAACTCTAGGGAAAAGAATCGTCAATAACCTAATTTTGAGCGAGATCAATGTTCTTGATTATTTCGTTGCAAATTAGGGATCAAACAATTGATGATTCTCTTTGCAAGAGACTAGATCCGAATGATGATCAATGAAAAGACAAGGGATAGAGAAGGAGAAACCCTAGTTTCTTCAATAAATCCTTAATCTTCATTCATCATCATCATTCTAGCTACAAATGATCAATAGATAAGATTAGTCATTATTAGAATCATCATTGCTACCAATTCGATCGATTCCTACAAGCTACTTTACAAATCTTGATAACTAAATTTATTGGGACATTTCTTGATTCTTGATTCTAGATCTTTAGTTTCTTTATGTTTCTTGAAATTAAAACTCACAAATCTTGAATCAATTTTCTTGCATTTTCTTTTATCTTTTCATTTCGACTCATCTATAACAAGATCGATCAAAACACACATCTCAGTGGACGATCCGTATTCACTAACGCGCTATATTGACACTGTTAATTGATTGCGGTATAAATTTCTTTGGTTGTGAAACATTTCCAAGTACACACGAAAGATGATCAATCACATCCCGCAATCATCGGAGTTATGGGGAAGTTACCAATGTCAAAGTCCAATACGAAAACTAACATGATATACTCAAGACTATAATATGTACATAGTACGCATCGTTCTAAACTTGTCAAAACATCTGAAGAAATGCATGTCAAACCTTTTTCAATTCGCCGTGCGATGCGCGTATCACGGCACAAATAGCGGACGTTTATTGCAGAAAAATAACTATATATATACATATATATATATATATATATATATATCCTTTGTTTATCGTACACGTCCCGCCGTTTTGAAAATAATTTAGATGGGTTTCCTTTGTAACATGTTTCGTATCATCTCGGACACAGGAAAATACTAAGACTAAAGCTCCGTTTTGGAAATCCCTTTGGTAACTATCGATGCATGCAAAAACATATTCAGGTACTACCCTCTGACTAGTCCTGCTCAGTTACTATACCAAATAGTAAATATAATAAAATATACTGCTCCAAAGAAACCAATCCCAAAATGTGTATAAGAATGCCATGTGCGTCTGGTGCGCACAGAAATAGAAATCAATGAATGTGCCATACATGTACACAGAAACAAAATCTAAGTGCAACGGGTGTGCACGAAAACACCTGGCAAGGGCAAGGAGTATGCCTGACAACAATATCAGGTGCATCTGATATGCACGAAAAATCCTGATTTAGTGCATCTGGTGTGCACCAAAATCGCATCAAGCGTACCACGTATGCGCAAGTAACCAAATCAAGTGCACAAGATGCACGAAAACAAATATCGAATATCATAATCGAAATCGACGGTATAAAATAAACCTCGATCCAATTCAGGTATACCGTGGTATATAATCTCACAACCACGTGTATCAGCGTGCAAAAAATCGAATCAAGTACTAAAAGTGCATGAAAACTACACCGAAGGCACACGTCAAATCACATACATAACATAGGCATAAAATCAAAATCAAATATCTCGAATGACATCAAATCGAAGTCGAGTGCAACCATGGTGCACAAAATCTCAATCCTGCAAATAAATTGCCCAAAATACTGAGATCCAAAACGACGAATACGTGATAATCGAATCACCAAATTGCAAATCGTAAACACTGTCGTCGATATGTCCTTCCTTCAAAATCGATAAGGTGTCGGTGCATCCAAAGCTAGCAGAGCAAGATATCTCCTTACCTCCTGTTCATGGTCTGGCGCCTTGTGCCCTTAGGCTCTCGTCTCTCACTGCGAATTGCCACTTACACAACTCCTCGTCTCAACGGCCCAATATGGAAATGATGACAGAAATAGTTCCGCTCTGGCACATCCTCTAAAGATCTCTGGCCAACTATCATGGTCACTCATAACATGTATCATCGATGATGTTGAACTCTGGCCTATTGGGTGTGCGTAATACGACCGATCCTGGGTCCAAATCTTCTCATGTAGTATTCCAGAAAGATTCTGTCGGGGTCTCTTCCAAATCTCGTTTCTGCCGAACTGCCCAAAAGTTATCACCCTTTACTAAATCCATTTCTGGTTCCGGAACAGCTGTATACTCATCACGACTCCTTCTGAAAGATATATCTGTATTCAATGCCTATGCATGCAAATCACATCTCTGATGTCAACGGAGTGGAACTTCATCGCATCAAAATCCCGTGGCAACCGATCAACCGAGACTAAATTGCTAGATTTATAAAATTCAAATTAGTTTTCTTGTGGATCCAAAGTATTGCATCCCATCATATGATATCCGGACGACGTTAACTTTTCGATCGATTCATCAAAGTCCCATAATTCCCCGAGAGCTCAACACTTGAGCACAGTTTAATAATACCCAGTACATGCCACAGTACCTATGGACCAGCCATAGAAGGAAGACCCAAGCCTCATTAATGGCCCCATGAAACTGCCGCAAACCCTAAGGTTCAAAAGCGGTTCCATGGTCATTATGTCGAGTTAGGGTTTCATTCTTCTAGAGGGTTCACAGAATTACTTGCATGTTTTTCCTAATACCTTAAACTTGGAAAAAATGGGTTTCTGCCATTCGTTCGAACTTTTTAACTTCGCCTAGACAACATGTGAATACCCTTCGTCCGCACGCTAAACAATGCATCGATCCTCAAGAATAGACGATACATTAACGGTCATCACATTCTTGCCGGCCTCTAGCAGTGGCCCGATCATCTGGTGTAAATATCAAATGCTCGCGTGCAGGAGAAAACATAGTAAACGACATATCGAAATGCTCATGTCACCGAAAGACACAATAAAACGACACATCTATGCCGTGGTCAGTCCTCGTCCAAGACAAGCTCATGCTGACCGCAACTCTAGCCGCAGCTCTATCTGCCAGTGCAATTGTGGTAGCAAAAACCACCATCCGACATCGATGAGGATAGATCAAATGAACGAATAGAATATGGCGCCAAGAAATGTACATTCTAAGGCTTCTTAAGCGGAGTAGCGTATCGTATGTATGCCGCGGAACATACACACAGTACAGCACTCTACTTAAGTCACCTACTCCATCAATCAAGGTCAACCTATGCGACGAAAGTTCGGGTGTAATACCCCCTCGACCAAGTCTAAGTTCCGTAAGGTCAAGCCTAGGTTCCGAATATAAATATATGCCCTAGACTCCGCATAGTCAAACCTAGACTCGAACCAAGGTTAAACCTAGCGCTCTGATACCAATTTTGTCACGATCTGAAATAGCATGTGACTGGCACTTGAATCATGTGAAGTCTATAGGACCCCACCTAATTCAAGTAAGCCAAAAGCCCAGAAATCTAAACCATTTGAAAGGAGAGTGAAGGAAAAACCTATTTAAATGTTAACATATAAACTCACTTTGAAAGTCGTAGTAAGCAGTTTTAAAACATCATGTCTTCTCCAAAAATTTCGGCAGAGTTTCCTTTGTAAAAACTGGCCCCAAATGGGTACAAACATGCTTGTACATAAGTAATGAAATAAGGAATCCCCAAGAGGAAGCTAGCTCTTCGCCAATTGGCGTAAACAACTACGCAAGCAATATAATATACAACGCTGAAGGGCGATGATCAAAACTCATAAACAAGTAAAGAACCCAACATCATCAAGGAAGCCAGAAAACTATAAATATACAAGCGCGCGACTCTAAGGTCGAAAGAAAATACAACTGGACTTTTAAGTCTATCAAATATAAAAGTCTGGTTGATAGAGTTTACTAGATACAACTGAATAAATAAAAGTACTGCGGTGGTCACGATGCAAGTGAATCCACCTACCAAAGCAATCACCCGAAAAGAAGCAGTGTGCCACCAAAGCCGCCAAGAAACCTGTACGCCAAACCTGCAAGAAACTGTGGCACAACGGGGCTGAGTTGCTAATTCGTGAGTAGAAAACATCACCAAGAAGAAATCACATGTATGACTCTCTCCAAGGTCATACAATATAATCCTCAATATATAACCTGAAGCATCTAAATGACAAGGGTAAACACCTATACATAAGCGTAATACCAAGTGGTCGTGTCAGTGTCTCAGGTAGCAACATATCACATATATGATGTACGGATACATAAAGGATGAAAACAGAATACATCTTGAATAAGAAAATTGTTTTCTTATCTCAGTGAGAATTCTGTATAAAAACCGAAGTATCATCAATGAAATCAACAGAGAATTCGTGTCAAGCATCGACACAAAACATATATCCTAATGTCTCAATATCTCGGGCACCGACAATCCGGACTAGCCCATATCGTAAAATCTCAATATCTCAATGTCTCCATATCTCAGGCTCCGGCAATCCGGACTGGCCCCGTGCTTCGGCAATCGGACTAGCCCAAATCATCAAATCTTATGACTACATCGGTTTCCTCCGGATATCCGCCGCGTCATAAATAACCGGTCGGTAGTGCTCCCCTGCCAGGTTCAACGTCATCATCTGCGACCATCTTGCCCCGGGGTACCGCACCAGGTCCATCATGCACCCGCAGACGGTTCATCATCCTCCTCGAATCGGGTGTATGATACTGCTCAAAAGCCGAGAAAACTCATGGTGGACACCACTCACATCATATCACGAGAAAACCACAATTTCTATTTTTTAGAAATGAAAATGAGTTTATAAAATCTTTGTGGTTTCTCTAAATCCAGAAATCTTATAGAAAATCCGAAATCTCAAACTCGAGAGTAAATAAACAGTGAGTTACCGTCATAAAGCCCCATAATATTTCATGACAAATGAACGTATAAATGCATGAAGTATCTCAGTAATAAATGCAATATCTAAACTAGCATATAAAGCAAGCACACTAGTACTATGTGGAAACTACAGCTAGCAATTTGTACCAATGAAGTAATATTATCTAATGTGTACGTGGCATGGAAATTACCGATGATGATGTGTGTGAGCCGGCAAGCAAGTGTACGTGGAGCATACACATCATCGGTAATGGTGCTAGTGTCCTGACAGTCGATATCATAATAATTAATGAAACACATGTATAAATGTGCAATACAAGGAGATCATGAATACAACGGAGAACTTACATTTATATATACGAGTCATACTGTTTTGGCCTTTGAAATAGCATGAATCGTGGTTTTTAGAAAATAGGGGCGACGGTGTTTTTAAGAAAAGGTTCGTCCATTGTAAAAATCCGTAATATCCCTCGAGTTGTCCTTTGAAAACACTCACGATCCGTTAGTTTTGAAAAATAAGTATGACTCGAGCCAGTCTAACATCTACCAAATAAACTACAGGATGAAGCTAAGAGACTAATCGAACAGGTAAGGAAATCCACCTAAGTCCGAGTCGATATATCTAGTAGTCGGCGATCCTGCCTTAATAGTGCCACGTACGATAAAATATATAATACTTGGCGTAATACGACATCATTTTTATACATCGTACTGTAAAAATCCATCGTGCGGCATCCCAAATCAGGGTACGGGTCAAATATCACATATACCTCATTATTTATCTGGTATCATTAACATAATATCATGAACTAGGGTACTGATCTAAGTCTAGTACATTCCAATACCATCAACATATACCTGCGTGTGTATGAAAACACATCACCCAATGATCAACTCATATATCATATCGTATATCATAACACGACCCAAATCACATAACCGATCACACGGCATCATGCCCGATCATATCGACTCACCATCAAGTATTATATACTATCCTCATCATCCGTGTATACATATATGTATGTATGTGTATATATATGTATGTATGTGTGTGTGTGTGTGTGTGTGTGTATGAACCAATGCATCCAAACACACACACACACACACACACACACATATATATATATATATACATATAAAAATATACACCCAAACATATTACGTGTGTGCATGCGTGTGTGTGTGTGTCAACCTTAACTCTAGGGTTTCGCAACTAAGAACTAAACTAACAACACTTTCCTCTGTATTACGCTAACACTAACCAATGATCTCCTAAAGCCTTTCTTTCTAATATTTCACGTCTCACAATACATATATTATATATATAAACGTATCTCAAGCTACACTATGAAACTGCAGGGGTGCTATACGCCATCCACCCGACTTCCCCCGTAGATATACATCTACTCACCTTGTTCCTTGATTGATGAAATCAATGTCGCCATGCTCCTTGTTGTTATCTGAAGTCCACGCGAGGGTACCTACATATCACATACACTGTAAGTCTACGTTAGCGCCCCGGCGGTCTACAGACGCCAAATGCGGAACAAAAACTTTTAAACTGGCGCTACCGTATACTTTAACCCGGATCTGCCATTATTGCTAAACTAACAAACTGTAAAGAGTGTAGAAAGATTGTACCGAACGATCCGAGTCCTTCGTTCTTCAACCATCATCCCACGCTCCGTTGCGGCTGCTCCGATCTCGTCGATCTCCGATATCCTCGTCGAGGTGGCACCACATGATCGGTTCTTTAAACGGGCTCCCGCCTCTGACTCGAGGCAACTCGATCGTCAAGTTTGCTAAAAGAGACGACCAAGATTGATGTAGAGAATGAGTAGATGACTTTGTCTCACTTCGTCCAAATCCGTGGACGATCGGTTAATGAAGTTGCCGAAGGAATCGGGTGATGGAATGAAATGGACTGTGAAATTCCATACACCGATAAAGACCTATCATATCTTTTCTACAAAATGAAATCAACAACCATGAGAGAGAGAGGAGGGGGCCGGCCTCTTATAAAGAGAGGGGGGTGACCGTAGGAACCAAGTGGTGACCCTAAGACAAGAAGCTTCTTACAAAATATCTTTAGCTAAATAAAAGATCTTAACCAAAACAAGAAAGTGGTTAAAATCAAAGCATGAGTCACAAGACACCTCACCAAATCTAGAACCTTCTAGAACCTTCTAGAAGCACGACTCATCATATCTGAAGAAAAGATAAATCCGTCTTTAACAGAATGTTAAAAGACGGCTGATAGAAAACTGGAAACTAGCAACTTCCAAAAGTGATCCTGAAACAACTTTCAGGATAACCCCGAAACTGTATAAATATACCCGCATTTATATTACGACCGAATATAAATGCAACTGAGACAAAGATATTATACCTACTCAATATAATACTCGGATCCGGCTTAAACCAAAGCCGACCAGTATCATCAGCCCGAAAACTGACACGTGCGTAAACGCACGTGCATTTTCCGAACCCTGCCATAAAACCATACGGCCTCTACAACGTTTCGCCCGAACTTGGGAAACTGTCTGTGGGGGACTCTAATGACTCGTCAGTACCCTGGCAGTGGGTTTAACCACAAACCGTCAGCGGCACTAGCAATGCGTAACGGCTGCCCACGGACTGACCTCAAGGGATGCCGATGAGCGCACTCATCCGGAAAACTCTACTGAGCCTAACAGTGACAATGTATATACAGTCTGGTCCGTTCGTCAATGAGTATCGCATATCTGCCTAGGTGGCTAGTAACGTCAGACCCCCAATAGCAGTATAAGTCGTGTCGGAGTGAAGCCCAATTACACCCTGAGATACTACTGGAGTACCTACCAGTAAATCTCCTGCCATGGCCATGGACTTTGTGTAATGGCTCTCCTAGACACTGCACGACCTCGCCCCCAATACCGGGAGAGACGAATCCCCTGCCGATCCGCTCACGTGCCTCCATATGGCTCGGGACTGTACCCAAAAACTACCTGTTTGCACGACTCCTTTGAGCCGTGGTAGGGTAGAAATCAAAGCACAGTGGGAACTCACACGAGACAAATGACGACCTCAGGTCGATGAACTAACCTGTACACATGTCACCAGGGAACTGCTATCTGAAGATAGGTATAGTACTAACTAGCAGATTCCTGGCGAGTCCTGTCCGGTGTACTCATAACCCAATGAGCACCTGTATACATCTTAGGTGATCCAACTGACACCAGTGGCTTGTGAGACCGGCCACCGCCCCTCGTCGGGGTCTCGACTGTACACACTAGTCTACTCCGGAGTATCGATGCCCTGTCTCGAAACTCCCACGACTAGGGACTATAATTAAGGATATGCATATGAACTACCCAACTCTCACGTATATGATCGCCATCATACTGTTGGTAGTAAAGCAAGATCCTAAGGGCTCTATCAAAGTGTAACATGCAATCAGTCACCTGAACATGTACACGACTGATAAAGGCAAACCAGATAGCATACTATCATCTCGAGTAAGACTGTGCTACCGGGATAGGTCCTCCGCAATCATTGCAATCACGTACCTGCGATCCAATAATTGACTATGAGGGCACTATCTCCAACAATCTCCCACTTGCACTCAAGGCTAATATTGCGATGTCGACTACTCACAACCCGTGTGAAACCGAACATCCAACTCCTCTACTAATCAGTTTCACAAAGCCCGTTTGTAAAACTATTGTGCTCGAGAAATAGCCTCGGTGAGTGGATCCTCCTAGAAGTTTCTTTCTGTATCTCTCTTAATCTCAAGTTCGCGGAGAAAGCCATCTCCCGAATTGAGTAGTACCTGTCTTAGAATATGCCTGGATATCTGATGGGACCTTAGTTCATAAATGAACTCCATATCCAAACTTCTTAGACTGTATGGATCACTGAACCTAATCAGTATCCGGCACCATGCCACCCACAGTATCCTCTGGAACCACCTGTCCATAATACTGTCCCTCGTCAGAGGGAAAACTAAAACTCTGACAATCACTCTGTCATCCATGTCACCTTTGAAGCCTGGAATGATAACCGTCTCCCGAAAGAGGCTGCCGTTATCAAATCCGTAGAACATGTACCATTGTTCTAAAACTGCTTCCCTATGTTTCTCCAGGATTGGATTAATACAAACTTATTGCATCTAGTGCAAAAACAACATCTGATGTGGTACTTGACATCTCATGATTGACTCAATTGCCTAAGCAAGTGATCTGTCAATCATGCACATCCCTCTCCCCTTTAGTCTATACGACACCTTTAGAGAGGGTGACTCCATCACCTGCAGGTACACCACCATGCTAGGAGTCATCTATTCTAAAAACCATTAGAATACTGTCAAAGTACCCACATTGGGAAACTACCCAAATCTAGATCTAAAACCATAGATCCAGAAACCAGAATGTCTAATATTATATCCATGTCCTGTCTGGAGAAACAACTGTGTGACGACCATAGTACAACCGATCGTAGTATAGGAATTTTACTTCCTACTCTGTGTATGTCATCCTGATACCATGACATCACACCCTACTACCTTTTTAACTGATCCATCCCCTATTCTGATTGAAGTCAAACCCATGACTGTCACATCAAAATTAGATGATCTATCTCCGCTATAACTGCTCTAGTCTATAAATAGACATAAGCTACTTGCCCACCATGCTTCCGTTGCTCCCACTGACTACGACAACCCTCCTACCGGGTCTCATATCCTGGAACAACAGTAGTGTCAAGTCTGGGTAGATAAGAACCTCCCTGTCACCGTCCTTGAGGCTACCGAAGTACCTCTCGGGTGTCTGAGGTTACCTACCATATCTGCGGAGTGGCTATTGGAATGTCAAACCTGATTGAATGTATAGGTCCTATTAAATTTTCCGTAATCGTTCGCGGTTCTGGAATCACTTCCAGTTCTACCATACTCCCACTACTGTTTTCTGAAAAAGATCCATTTTTACTAAAACTGTGGCGAGTCAAGAACAATATCACTATTGATCTTCCAAATGGTAGAATATCAACCCTCGTCATAGCTAGGGTCAACCCAAAAACAGCCATTACAGAAACGTGCCCTGAGTTATCCAGTGTCTGGTTTTAATAATAAGCTGGACAACTCCCCGTACCTTAATATCTTTTAAGGTACGAACTATTCTATATCCAATATAGAAACTTTGGCACTTATTTAATTGGAACCATATTCAATCCATGCATCTGTCTCCAGTGCATATCAACTTAACGGAAAGAGGCTAATCAGCATTACTCAACTTAGGAATCCATCCAATTATGCGTAACCTGAAAGGGAAACACATTTCTCAAAACCTATCACTATCATCTGAATACCAATCACAAGAATCTACATCTTCATCTCTTTGAAGAATCCCGATACTTGTGATACCTGGTTCTCTACTTTATTCTTATACCCACAACTTCTCAAAACTTAGACCTTGTATTTCTACGAAACACTCGTCTAAATACTAGAGAAGTTATAAGTAAACAGAACATAGTACGAGGACCTACCCCTTTGTCCTGAAGGACACTTGGACAACATACAATACTATGTATAAGTCCGCTGAGTTAAACAACTCAAAACCTGTGCGTTGTAGGTTGAAAACTGTACCCTGGCGATTTCCTCAAATATCACCAATTGCAACGAATTCCGATATAATGAGGATAATCACCTGATTCCCAATATCTTACTCCCACTCATCATCTGTAAAACCATACAGATATGAGAATGAAACCTGGTAAATACATACCCTTGGAGTAAGTGTCTAATCGGGAAAAACAGTTTTTCTTTAACAATGCACTGAAACATGAAAATGTTTCGGAGGGGTATCCTGGTATTCATAGCAATGCCTCTTCCATAATCCAATTCATGACTTCAACCGTATATTTTATTGCCATCTCTCCAAATCCCTTTATTTGTCTTTAGTCGTTACCTTCTGTACACCATCGTTAGGCTAAATGGTTTTCTTCCTTCCCTACCATTCGGCACTAGCCTATGGTTTGGAAGAAGACTATCCAGTAAGCATAATAGGTGTACCCTCCTAAACTAAGGAGTACTCGCATCTCGAGAGAAGGTGACGATAAAAGACAACTGAATAATACCTTATTCTTTTAAAGGTGAAATAGGAGCGGCGATGAAGTACGCGGTTTTGGTCGTGAATGATATCAGTCGCAATTTACTTTGCCCTCTTTCTAATCCCTTTATTTTGTCTTTACATATTACCTTCTGCACACCCTACTTAGGCTAATTGGTTTTCTTCATTCCCTACCTTTCGGCACCAGCCTATGGTTTGGAATAAGACTATCCAATAAGCGTAATAGGTGTACTCTCCTAAACCAAGGAGCTCTCGCAACCTGAGAGAAGGTGATAATAAAAGACAACTGAATAAACCAATTCTATTTCTCCTGAACCTGGATCCATCCCCGAAGAAGTCCCTTTGAGTTCGTATATAACCATACGATGGATCTATCCAATGGAAGTGGATATCCGTAGTAATACGGGTGTTCTGAGAAATGCAAAGGGTAAAAGAAGGAGTGGCAATGACTTATGCAACTCAGACAATCCAAAAGCCAGTATTTTAAGAAGGTTCGGTCAACCTGGTCACTGAGTCATAGTCTAGGGTCGGTCAAAGGTCGCTGCCAAAGAGAGAGAGAGAAAAGAAACACTCTGCGTGCACTCTAACCTAGATCAGAATGGTCATCATTTTATCTAATCCGGAAACCTCCCACTGTCCTGTCAAATTCTCCTCCAAACCTAAAGAAGAATCAATCGGGATCACCCGAAGAGTAAACCAACTCATCAGTGGGAATCAGGATCCAACTCTCATCGCATGATAACGTGATGGAATGCATCCACGTTACTCATACTCCAGAAGGTATGCGCATACTTGGCAAGTTTCAGTTTCTTTAGAAACTCCCGATATCATTTTTGCCCCATGCTCTTATAACCTTGGCGTTGGTAAAAATGTCATAAGTCACATGCCAAGTTCTACCCGTCACTATCTTGTCAATTTGAACCCACCCGCACATGCCCCTGACGTTGGCCAATCGGCAGAACGACTGTCCTAAACTAACTCATCTATCTATGCAACAATTGAATACCCAGCAGCTACCAAACACTATGCCTTGGCGTTGGTCAAAATACATAGCTTGAATACTACTGAATACCCAAAAGAAGTGACGGAGGGCTACGGCTGGTTTTTGGCGAAAAACCTTTAGCGTAGTGAACTTGATATCGCTGAGGGAACCTGATAGCTTTTTAAAATATAGTGGCGAAAACCTTTTGCTAAAGAGGTCACTCCCGGTAAAGGGATCTCGGCTCTTTCCTCGTGGAATGAGGTGCAGGATATTCCACTGAATACCGCTATGCAAAGCAACATGTAATCGACTATAGTAAAGTTATTACCCCGACGCAAACTTCTGTCCAAGGGGTCTTTCCCGGTGAAGGGATATCAGCCCTTGCCTCGTCGAATGAGGTGCTAGATATTCACACCGAATACCGCTATGCATAACAAAAATAAAACGTCTTTGTAATAACACTTTTTAAAATTGTTCCAACAACTCAAACAGGTTTGTTTTTACTTTGCATTGATCAGAATCAACGCAGTCCCATCAATTAATCACACCAGAAAAGAACGAAAATAAAATGTACGTATATGCCATCCGCATTCGTCACTGGGTCCCGTCATCACCCGTTAGGTTACTTAACTAACGACAGAGCGGGGACTGGACTAGCGCGGGTGTAAAACATATACAACATCTAATAGTATATAAACCAATATACAATAATCGCTCCAGGCGTGATAGTATGCAACATTACAGAAAAGTAATAAGCATCACAGAACAATACAGATAATCTGGGATCCCCGAGTTTCACAGAGCCGCTGCTGAAACTCGACGTTCCCCTGTCGTGTGGATAGCCTGTGCAATGAAACCTAGACCCCTACGGGTGCGGCAAGTTACCCGCCAAAACCTGAAGCGAGGTAGTCCCCACAGCATAGTGAATGGAACACCCGGCACTTCACGGAATCCGGTAAATTGAGCACCCCTCCTTGGGTCAACCTGTACCCCCTACGAGTGCGGCGAATAGTCTGCCAATTCTGAAGTGGGACCCCTCTGCCTCTCAAAGCCATGAGATGCGGACCCGTTGCCCTCCAGAACCCGGCTATCCGTGCACTCCGTCTCGGGGCAAAACCTAGTACAGTAATGAAAAATAGTACAATATGTACATCGACCGCAACCTGGTCGTGCCCTAAAAGAATATTATACAACAGGCAGTGACGGCTGTCCACAAGTTGGACGCTCGCCCCGCAATATCAAATGTACAAATAAACTCAAACTGTACTACCATTGCACACTGCTATCCACCACGACAAATCCGCAACATCACAGCACAACACAGAACATCAACGCGAATGTCACGTTCGCAAACCCGTCTAAAAGAACTATAGCAATCAGACGCGGTTTACCGATCAAATGACATTCCCGGTCGGAGATATAATGTAAGCACTGTAAACTAACGTGTTTAAATTTCGATCGACCAAATATCAAAAAGTGGGCCCCACTGCTTACTGGTGAACAGTAACAAAACCTGGGCCAAAATGATATATACCAAAAACCCCAAAATCCATCAGAGAACCCACTGTAGAAATTTGAGAGAGTCATCCCACATTACTGCGGCGGATCCGCGGCAAAACCCTAGTTTTGGCCGCGGATCCGCGCCTAAAATGTGGAATTACTGGGTCGAATTTTCACAGTATTCTTAAAAAAGCCTGCACAGATTTTTAAGACATACAGAATTCAATTTTGAAGCCATTTAAAATTAACAGAAACTGTCGGGCTTGAATTTTGGAATTTTCGATTTCCGGTCGGATCGATATTTTAAACGCGTTAGCACAAGTTAGCATAGCAAAATGGTGAGGCTCTGATACCACTGTAAGTCTACGTTAGCGCCCCGGCGGTCTACAGACGCCAAATGCGGAACAAAAACTTTTAAACTGGCGCTACCGTATACTTTAACCCGGATCTGCCATTATTGCTAAACTAACAAACTGTAAAGAGTGTAGAAAGATTGTACCGAACGATCCGAGTCCTTCGTTCTTCAACCATCATCCCACGCTCCGTTGCGGCTGCTCCGATCTCGTCGATCTCCGATATCCTCGTCGAGGTGGCACCACATGATCGGTTCTTTAAACGGGCTCCCGCCTCTGACTCGAGGCAACTCGATCGTCAAGTTTGCTAAAAGAGACGACCAAGATTGATGTAGAGAATGAGTAGATGACTTTGTCTCACTTCGTCCAAATCCGTGGACGATCGGTTAATGAAGTTGCCGAAGGAATCGGGTGATGGAATGAAATGGACTGTGAAATTCCATACACCGATAAAGACCTATCATATCTTTTCTACAAAATGAAATCAACAACCATGAGAGAGAGAGGAGGGGGCCGGCCTCTTATAAAGAGAGGGGGGTGACCGTAGGAACCAAGTGGTGACCCTAAGACAAGAAGCTTCTTACAAAATATCTTTAGCTAAATAAAAGATCTTAACCAAAACAAGAAAGTGGTTAAAATCAAAGCATGAGTCACAAGACACCTCACCAAATCTAGAACCTTCTAGAACCTTCTAGAAGCACGACTCATCATATCTGAAGAAAAGATAAATCCGTCTTTAACAGAATGTTAAAAGACGGCTGATAGAAAACTGGAAACTGGCAACTTCCAAAAGTGATCCTGAAACAACTTTCAGGATAACCCCGAAACTGTATAAATATACCCGCATTTATATTACGACCGAATATAAATGCAACTGAGACAAAGATATTATACCTACTCAATATAATACTCGGACCCGGCTTAAACCAAAGCCGACCAGTATCATCAGCCCGAAAACTGACACGTGCGTAAACGCACGTGCATTTTCCGAACCCTGCCATAAAACCATACGGCCTCTACAACGTTTCGCCCGAACTTGGGAAACTGTCTGTGGGGGACTCTAATGACTCGTCAGTACCCTGGCAGTGGGTTTAACCACAAACCGTCAGCGGTACTAGCAATGCGTAACGGCTGCCCACGGACTGACCTCAAGGGATGCCGATGAGCGCACTCATCCGGAAAACTCTACTGAGCCTAACAGTGACAATGTATATACAGTCCGGTCCGTTCGTCAATGAGTATCGCATATCTGCCTAGGGGGCTAGTAACGTCAGACCCCCAATAGCAGTATAAGTCGTGTCGGAGTGAAGCCCAATTACACCCTGAGATACTACTGGAGTACCTACCAGTAAATCTCCTGCCATGGCCATGGACTTTGTGTAATGGCTCTCCTAGACACTGCACGACCTCGCCCCCAATACCGGGAGAGACGAATCCCCTGCCGATCCGCTCACGTGCCTCCATATGGCTCGGGACTGTACCCAAAAACTACCTGTTTGCACGACTCCTTTGAGCCGTGGTAGGGTAGAAATCAAAGCACAGTGGGAACTCACACGAGACAAATGACGACCTCAGGTCGATGAACTAACCTGTACACATGTCACCAGGGAACTGCTATCTGACGATAGGTATAGTACTAACTAGTAGATTCCCGGCGAGTCCTGTCCGGTGTACTCATAACCCAATGAGCACCTGTATACATCTTAGGTGATCCAACTGACACCAGTGGCTTGTGAGACCGGCCACCGCCCCTCGTCGGGGTCTCGACTGTACACACTAGTCTACTCCGGAGTATCGATGCCCTGTCTCGAAACTCCCACGACTAGGGACTATAATTAAGGATATGCATATGAACTACCCAACTCTCACGTATATGATCGCCATCATACTGTTGGTAGTAAAGCAAGATCCTAAGGGCTCTATCAAAGTGTAACATGCAATCAGTCACCTGAACATGTACACGACTGATAAAGGCAAACCAGATAGCATACTATCATCTCGAGTAAGACTGTGCTACCGGGATAGGTCCTCCGCAATCATTGCAATCACGTACCTGCGATCCAATAATTGACTATGAGGGCACTTCTCCAACATACACATCATATCATAAACGGAAATCGCACACGGAAACCAAAACGGCACACGAATCACACATAGATTAAAACCTATGGTCTACTCATGCAAAAGAGCCAAATAACCCTCGACATCGACGTACAAACGCCAATCGATCGAGATAACACACCAAATCCAAAGTTCAAGTCATGAACAATAATGAAACCAAAACAGAAACTTAAAAAACTTTCTCCAGATTTTGTTTCAGGTGAAATTAGCCAATTCTGCATATGTGGTAGGTCTAATTTGCCTAAAATGAAGCCATGGACCAAGCACGAGGTGATTCCATCGCACCAAGGCTGCAAATTGCGGCCAAAAGGAGATAATTGGCGGCCAGGTTAAGAGGATATAGCCTCGGGTCTTTAGGGTATGCTCCATTTTTCCTGCACGTATCTCAGTAATTGCTAATTTATTTATAGGGCCCCCGGGTGATAGCAGATCTCTAAATAACATCACAATTCCTATAAAAATCCGATATCGGGGATTTCTAAGTTTGGATTGTGGGGTTTTAGTCTCATGTTAGGTCCAGATTTTGACACTACAGGGTTTATAATCATCAATTTCACCCAAATACACCTTCCCAAGTCATAAAAACTCCTAACCTTCACCTAGGAAAATTCTAACATTACCATCCTCATTAGTTCTACTCTAAACTAAACTACAAGCTATAGAAACTTAATTACTATACTAATGGTCAAACAATTAACTCATTTGGCAACTCAAAAATTTTCTTGATTTGCCCCAAGTGCTCAAAATCACATCTTGTTTAGTCCCACATGCTTGTAGTGAGCTAGAGATCAATTTTTGCGAATAGGTTAAGGTGTTTTGGTGTGGGTTTGAGGGTTTTGAGAGGAGGTAGAGGAGGGGGTAGCTATGGTGAGGGAGAAGAGATGAAGAGGATGAAGATGATGAAGACAATGAGCCAAGGTCAATGACCACTCACCCCCTCTCTTGCCCATACCTCTTTCTTTATTCTATTTCCTTTTCTTTTTCTTTTTCTTTTTCTTTTTCTTTTTCCTTTTATATTTTCAACACAAACAAAAACCAAATAATAAAAGATATAAGCATGGTTTTTCAATCAAATTAAGAAATGTAACAGGTGTTAGCAATATGACATGGTGCATGTCACATGAAAATTCAAGCTTAATGCACGATTAGTGATAATTAATCAATCTTAGGCATAATCTTGTATATAATCAATTGTATAAAATTTATAAAGTGTCTAAATCATATAATATTCTTTCAAAATAAACATTCAAATGTAATTTTCCAATATTTCCCAATTTATCCGTATTTAATTGTACCATATCATTTAAAACAAGTCTCCATACTTTAAAATATCTCTAATATTTATTATTCCATTATATAAATTCCCAAAAATAATATTTTATTTTTATGAAATGTTACACAAACTCTCAAGAAAATTCCCTAGAACTTTTGCGTACAAGTGGAGTTACCGAAGGGTGAAGCTCCGACGAACTTCCGACGACGACCCTAGGAGCTCCCGGTGACGAAACGACGTACCGGCATCTCCTACCACTCCCTATTCCTCTTATCTAATCTAAAATCAAGTAAGTCTCTCCTCCCTCTTCTCTTTTCTATTCTGAACACTTGTATTTCTAAAACCCGACGGAAGCGGAATTAATCCGACTTCCGATTCGGTTTTCTTTAAAAAGTTCCAATTTTCTTAAATAAAACAATACAAAACTTTCACATCATGACCATTAAACATCAACAAAATATATTGAACAAGTTTCATCGCAAAGAATGTATATTGTAATTTTTATCGCATTTTTTTCAGAAAAATACCATGTAGTTTAGTTTCAGCATTAAATATCATAATTCCTTGCTATACCTTTAGATAGTTCACGAGGTAATGACCTACCTCCTCACAACACTCATATGTAACATAGTACGATGATATTGGGAAACACAGTTTTGGGAAAATACGGTTTTACACAAAACTACCTCAAACTTATAAAAACCTTTGTTTATAAGATTATGTATTTTAAACAAATCTTTGCAAAGCGCCGCTATAACCCATTTGGGGAACCCGTTCGGGATGGTACGGATTATCGCACATTCTCGGGCTTAGTAGTGCGAGATGCAGACTTCGGCAAGGAGCATTCGGTCTCGAAATATTTAAAATACAATTTTCTTTAGAAAATATGATTTCTATTATAAATAAAACTTATATTTTTAATAAATAAATATATATGTAATTAATATCAAAATATCTATTTTTAGTATTTATAATATTCCACACTTCCAAATTTCAAGAAAAGAATCACTTTACATGAAAATACCATGCAATTCCATACAAGTTCAATACTTTACAATTAAATACCATGTAGTATAAAAAATAGATTTATTCACTAGAAATGTCACAATGATAAAATATACACCAATGAAAACTTTAAAGACAATAATAAAATACTTGAGGTGTATTTTGAAAATTATACAAAATTATTTTTACATAAAACCCCCTCAAGTTTTATAAATTACAATAAGGACTCTAGTAAACATTGGTTTAAACGAGACCAGTCTCTTGAGCCTCAGGGAGCTGGAGATATGGGTGCTTGCCTATTTAAGGTAGACAACTTAACAAACAGTGTTATCAAAATGGTAATCATCTTTGAAAAAGACACAAATCCTGCCGTCCATGTGCAGCGGTTACCGATAATACAGAAACCTAATTCAGGACTTCAATTTCTTTTCTAATTGTCTGACTCAAACTCAGTCTCATTATAAATAATCTGACTTGAATATGATTCAAGTACAAACTACAATTCAATATGAATCCATGAATCTATATAATCAATCTATTCAATCTGTATTGACCGAACCGAACCATGGATATACATCCATCTACATGATTCTCTAGTTACATACATTACTGATATCATGGTTTCGGCAGGTCATCCATCTATACAATTTATTATACAATTCAACACAATACAAACAATACTATCAAGATATCGAGGGGTTTAAAGGGTAGATTGGTACGGAAGGTGTTATAAGTGGCACGGGACAACAACATTTAAGACACCTAACCTATATTCCATTGCCGTTGTACCGTGGCTGAACAGTTCCTTGTACTTTCCGTCCACCTTAGTCTCTGGTCTACTGAGGCTCCTCTCGTATACACTGGCTTCTTCTGTACCAAGCTACAAACAACAGCGTTAACAATATAATACAACTTTAAAAGTTACACTCTCTCTGTCTATTCTATTTCTTTATCTTTGGGACTTACCGAGCGATTGTTCGCTGACGACATTCCTTATCTTTCTTCTTTGGAATGTTGTCAGGTGATTCGGATCTTCAGGAGATCGAGCCCGCCGGTGAGGATTTGGACCAGCTAGCTTATGACCCAAAGCTTTAGATTCCTTGTACACATTTACTTTCAGTACTTTTCATTTTTGTTATGCCACTGTTTAGGCATTGCTTTTCATCCCATGTATTTACTTTTCCATATACTGTAAAAGGATGCTAATAAATAAAGTTGTTGTTCATTACATTTGTCTCTTGTGTATATTTCTTTTATATTGCTTAGATACGCTTAGCGTATTTACTTCTGAGTAAATACACAGCGGTCAGTCGAGTCCTATGCCCATACACTGGGAAGCGGGGCGTGACAGCTTCACTTCGGGAATTTGGCGCGTAGTTTGCCGCACCCGTAGGGGTCTAGTATGGGGTTTGGTTATTCATCACGACCGTGCAATCCGTATTTCGTTATAGGCTTAAACGAAATGCGGAATTCCTAGTATATCTAATATATTCATCTGTGATCTGGAATGCCTATTATTGCGTGAGACAAATGGAGATATATATATATATATATATATATATATATATATATATATATATATATATATATATATCGTAGGCGTTGCTTATGTTTTGCACCCGAGTTAGTCCAGCCCCCGCTCTGCCAGTAGTTAAGTAACCTAACGGTGCATGACGGGGCCCGTGGCGAATGCAGATGGCATAAGCGTACATTGTATTTTCATTTCTTTTCTGCAATGGTATGATTAAATGATAGGACCGCATTAACATTGATTAATGCAAGGAAAAACAAACCAAAGCTTAATCGTTGGAACAGTTTCAAAACCGCTCGGTTTTCTCCAAAAAGAAAATTTTAAATGCAGAGCCTAAACCACTCCTTTTAAAAAGCTATCATGGTTCCTTCGACTATATCAAGTTCATTACGTTCACGGTTTCGCCAAAACCATTCGTATACCTCCGACATTTCATATGGGTATTTAGTAGTATTCAAGCTATGAATTTTAACCTTCGCTAAGGCATAGTGATTGGTAGCTACTGGGTATTCATATGTAGCATAAATAGATGCATTGGTTTGGGACAGTCGTACTACTATGTTGGCCTTCGTCAAGGGTATTTACGGATGGGTTCAAATTAACCTGGACAATGACGGGTAGAACTTGACATGTGACTTATGATATGTTGGCCTTCGTCAAGGTCATAAGAGCATGGGGCAAAAATCCATATCGGGTGTTTCTAAGGAAATTGAAACCTGCTAGTGTTGCATACCATTTAGAGTGTGATGATTTTGGTAGAATTCTTTCAAAGTTGTCACACGATGATATTTGGATCCCGATCCTACTGTGAGTATCCACTACTCTTCGGGAGATTTTTCACTAAACAATCAATACTATAAACCAAGTAGGTGTCTAGAACGGTGTTAGCGGGGTTGCGCCTTCAGGGAAAAGAGGTTATGTAATTAAGGAACTTCGAGAAAGCGTTGGAAAACCTATCTCGAAGTACCGACACTAGCCTGGCTGAAAGGTTAAGAGTGAGATTAATCCTGACTAATTCTTCTTTTATGGTTTAAGGAAGGATTCGAGGAAACAGTGGGAGCCATCCTATTTAGATAAATAAATAACCAATCTAAACTTACAAGAGTATCATGCTGAGTGTTTCTTATCTCTCTCCTAATTACAGCAACCACAAAGACCGGACTTAGGTTATTAGATAATAAATTGACTGGGCCAAACTTTATTGATTGGCTTAGGAATGTCCAGATAGCACTTACCTATGACAAGCTGGACTATCTCCTTACTGCCAAAGCCCGCCGTCCCAGGTCCACATTCTATCGTCGCGGATATTGATATCCGTAAGACATGTGAAAAGATATGCGAGAGCCAATTACCTCGTGTTAACCTCAATGGATAATGAACTCCAGAGGCAGCACGAGAAGATGGACTTAGCTTCCATCTTCCTCCATACCAAAGTTTTATATGGAGAGCAATCTCGTATCGCAAAATATGAGACCTCGAAGATATTGCTTCAGGCGAGATTGGCTGTTGAGTCATTGATTGATCTAAAATTTTGGATCGTGTTTTGAAATGTAATCATAACCAAAGAATTTATAACCGCAATCAATTAACGGTGTCGCTCGTAGCGATCGTTAGTGAGCACGGATCGTCCACTGAGATGCGAGTACTTATTCGATCTTGTTTAGTTGAGTTGAAAAGAAAATATAAAAGAAAATTATTCAAGATTAATGAGATTTAATTTCAAGAAATATCTAGAAAATAGATCTAGAATCAAGAAGTTGTCCAAATCAAATTAGTTATCAAGATTATGTAGAATAACTTGTAGGAATTGATAGAATTAGTAGCTATGATGAATACTAAAAATTACGAATCTTATCTATTGATGAATTGTAGCTAGATTGATGACGATCAATGAAGATTAGGGATCTATTGAAAAAACTAGGGTTTCTCCTTCACTATCCCTTGTCTTTTCATTGATAATCATTCAAATCTAGCCTCTAGCAAAGAGAATCTTCAATCGTTTGATCCCTAATTTGCAACGAGATTATCAAGAATGGTGATCTCGCTCCAAATTAGGTCATCAAAGACTCTTTTTCCTAGAGTTCACAAATCTCATAAGACTTAAGAGTAGTAAAAGTATTTCATTATCATTAGATCTACCGATTCTCTCGATTCCTTTACAAGCGGAGATTTCACTCACACATCATGAAAATTAAAGAATCACAAACGAGAAATTTCATAATGCAAGAATGTAATGAAAACGAGAATTAAAAATTTATCACCTTCATTAAATCTTCTTCAAATTACACAACTCCTCAATTCGAGGTACAAGATTAAGCTCTCGATCGCTCCTTTGAAGAGGTGAATTTGCCGTCGATCTTTACATGGCTCGATCACCGTAAGACGTGGATCGTCGCAGATATCTTGCTCTTAATGATGACCGGCATTGCGATGAAGGATCGTTGATTACTCGCTTTATTTGCTCTCAATGGATCTTGATCTTGAATTGGAATTTGATTTGGATCTTGTTTTGGATCAAGTTGTGTCACTCAACTTGTGCAATGATTTGGCTCAATATTCAACCCCCTCAACCTTAGAGCTAGATCCCCTTTTATAAATCTCTAATGAATCTTCCCTCATAAGCTAGGTTGTTAGAGAGAGCCTTCTAGAATGAGGTAGGTTGTTAGAGAGAGCCTTCTAGAATGAGGTTGTTACAAGAAGCCTTCTAGAATGAGGTTGTTACAGAGAAGTGTCTAGAAGAAGTTTGTTACAATGGAGCGTCTCAAGTAAGCAAGGTTGTTAAGAAGGTTTTGGAGATTTCTTGTTCTCTGACACCCTGACTAGGCCGCGGATCCGCGGCAACTAGGCCGACTCGGCCGCGGTTCCGCGGCCATTTGGTAAGTTTGATGCATCATCTTTCTGTGGTTGTTTGGTATTGGCATTTGGGTCTTCTTCTGATATCTAGAATCTTTTTATCCCTTCTGAATCTCTGCCAGATTTGAATTCTTTGACTTGTTGCATTTTATTGGCAAATTTACGATTCCAGTTCTTTGACGTGAATAATTTTCTGCACAAAATCTTGATGAAAAGTGTTGAGATATACAATATCATGCGTGAAGTAAAAAACACACAATTTCCTATAAAGAATATTGAATATAACTATAACACGTGGTATTTAGTATTTTCCAGACAAACTGGTACTATGTGTTATATTTATATCAACTATCCTTAGATGATTAGAATAATGAGGAAATTGATATGTTACAGATTGCATTGTTTTCGACTGAACAGTCATCTATAGGAGACCACGTCCTTATGATGATTAGCTATATTGAACAGCTCACGGACCATGGGACCACATTGGAGAATGAGTTATTTACTGACTTGATTCTACAGTCGCTCCCCTCCAGCTACGCCAAGTTTATCTTGAATTACAATATTCAAGGGAAGGAAGATACACTTCCAGAACTCCTCAACATATTAAGGAGCTCAGAAAGCATCGTGCAGGAATTGAGGGATACACCCGCTCTGCTCATTGGAGAATCTTCCTCTTCTGGATCCAAGGCGAAAGCCAAGGGAGAGAAGAAGAAGGCCTCCACCAAGCCGATAGGCGGTGTCAGTAAGGTAAAGGGAAAGGACAGGGCAAAAGTTTTAGGGATAACCATAAAGAAAGAGGGATGTTTCTGTTGTCATGGGAAAGTGCACTGTTAGAAGGACTGCAGGGCTTGGAAAGACACAAACCAAGATTCGAAACAAGTTATGGCTTCGGCTTTGGGTGTGTTTATGATTGAAAACTATATGTCAATTAACTCTACTTCCTGGGTACTAGATACCGGATCATGATCTCATATCTGTAATTCATTACAAGCTTTAAGAAACTGTAGAGTTATCAAGGCAGGTGATATGACTCTCAGGATTGCTAATGGAATGAGCATGGATGCTGTATTCGTAGGGGAATATCACCTAGGATTGACAAGTGTGCAGATTTTGATTTTACGTAACTGTTTGTGTGTACCCAGTCTGACATGTAATATCATCTCTGTATCTTTACTTTCTAAAGAAGAATATGATTTTACATTTGTATGCGATATGGTACACATCCACCTTAATCAAAATTTGATTGGGTCAGGTACATTAGATAACGACATATACGTATTAAATCAAGCTCAGGTTTTCAGCGTCCAGAACAAACTTAAAAGAAAGTCTCCAGAATTAAATCAGTCTTTCTTATGGCATTGTAGACTGGGTCACATCAATGAAACACGGTTGACGAAATTACATAAAGAGAGATATTTGGATCCGTTCGAATATCAGTCATATGCAACTTGTCAAGCATGTCTCAAAGGAAATATGACAAAGACTCCGTTCACTAGACACGGAGAGAGCGAGCGAGCTCTTGGGACTCATACACAACGATTTGTGTGGTCCAATGTCTACACATGCAAGAAGTGGTTATTCCTATTTCCTTACTTTTACGAAAGATTTCTTAAGGTATGGACATGTATTCTTGACGAAACATAAATCCGAGGCCTTTGAGAAATTCCGGGAATATAAGAATGAAGTGGGAAAACATACCTGCAAAAGTATCAAGACACTAAGATCTGATCGAGGTGGTGAATACTTAAGTGCCGAGTTCTTGGACTACTTAAAAGAGAATGGAATTCTCTCTCAGCTTACTCCTCCATGCACACCTCAACACAACGGTGTATCGAAAAGACGGAACAAAACCTTATTGGATATGGTACGTTCCATGATGAGTAATGCTGATTGCCGCGATTCTTCTGGGGCTATGCACTAGAATCAGCTGCATATTTTTTGAACAAGGTTCCAACCAAGATTGTGCCTACCACACCATATCAGATATGGAGTGGGAAGAAACCCTCTATTCAGTATTTGAAGATATGGGCATGTCCAGCTTTTGTAAAAAGCAACATGCAGAGAAGCTCGAGGCATGCTCAGTACTGTGTACGTTTGCGGATACTCAAAGAACTCCAGGGGGTATCTTCTCTATTACGAAGAGGAACAAAAGGTCTTTGTTTCTCGGCATGCCCACTTTTTGGAAACTCAGTTTTTAGAAAAAGAGATAAGAGGGAGCGCAATAGAACTGGAAGAAATTCCAGAACCATAAGCTATTACCGAAAGCATGGTGGAACCAGAAGTTTCGAAAGAACCGGACATCCCCGTGCCACTACGCGGGACTAGTAGGCAGTCTCATGCGCTCGAGAGATACTACGGTTTTCTCATAGACGGGGATAGAGATGATTGCATCATCAACAATGATGAGCCAACTAGCTTCCAGTAAGCCATTCGGAGCAGAGACTCGGTAAAATGGCTGGATGCAATGCAGACTGATCAGTCGAAAATATTGCATTTTTAACACGACAATTTCCCTATCATTTGCATTCATCTAAAGGTATTCAGGTTAAGTATAACACATATTAGCAAAACACCCGTAAAATACCGAATTACTTGTGTTATACCTTAAAACTGACATTTTGAGGGAAATTGAGTGTTTATCATGGCATCGCATCACCCTTGTATAGCGCAACACTTGTTTCAATGATCTGTGCAGGAAATTCCAGGAACCGAGCCAAAATTGTCAAAGTGCTGATAAAAGATGCGCCAAGTCTAAGATTTAAGATCTGGCAGTAAACTAAAGGGAATTATAAGATTACATATATCAGATAAAGGCCCATAAGTCAGTACAAAGCAACACCAGAATTCCCATGCACTGAGGCCTCCATAGTGCCGCGGATCCGCGGCCAAAAGGCCCTTGGCGCCGCGGATCCGCGGTGGAACTGCCACGTCATCACTTCTTCTGAGCTGCAGAATACTTCTCTCAGTACCGACACCTCAGCAAGCTATGGCAATTTCCAGAATTCTCCAGAGTCTTCTGCCAGATCAGCAAGCTCCTTGTTCAAACTAAGCTTCCAAAGCAAGCTTCCCCCTTAACTACCTTATAGCCTAGAAGCTTCTCCCTAACCTCCAAGCTTAAGAAGGAAGCTAAAGCCTAACTAACTACTTCTAGAGGCTTCTACCTAACTACTTAGCTTACAAGGGAAGCTAACCTAAACCAAGCTTACAAAGGAAGCTAATCATTCTTAAGGCTATAAAAAGGGACCCTAGGCTTCACTTCTAAAGGTTGTGGAGAGTTGTTGATTCTATCATCTCTTCCACCCACAAGTTGAGTGACACAACTTGTGCCTCAAAACCCTAACCCTAATCCAATCAAAAAGCCAAAGTTCAAGATCTTAGAGTTTAATCAAAGCATGAAGCCTTCAAGCCTTTCGAAGCGACGCCGGACTTCATCGGAGCAAGTGATCCAAGGAGATCCGCGACTCAAGGAGCCGAGAGAATCCAAAATCAACTATCAAGTTTCTTACTCTTATAGATTTCGAGAGATTTGTAACGAAATTGTTAATAAATAAAGGTGACAATTCTATATCTTGCTTATCTTTTTAATTCAAGCATTATGATTCAATCTAGATAATTGAATGTGTTCTTTGTGATAATGCTTGAGTAAAACTCCGCTCATGGAGGAGTCGAGACGATCAATAGATGATGATGTTGACATTTGATTGAAATGATTCTCAAGTCCTACAATGTTTGTAAATTCTTAAAAATCGAATGATCGACGATCTAGTTTCGATGTGAAATGCTTTCTTGATTGATTTCGCTCGGAACTAGAGATCAACGATCAATTATTTGATTTATTAGAAGCTAGCTTATGAGTGAGATTCATCAAAAGGACAAAGGATGAGACGAGGAAACCCTAGTTTCTTCGCAAGATCCTTAAACCTCGATAAATCGTCATCGATCTAGCATCAATTCATTAATGGATAAGAAAACGTAATCGCTAGTCTTCGTCACGTCTGTAGATTTAATCGACTCCTACGAGCTTCACTTCAATTCTTGAAACTTAATCGATTGGAATTCTCTCAATTCTTGATTCTTGATTTTAATGTTTTCTTGATTTTAGATTAGATCTAGATGATTCTTGAATTCATTTTACAAATCTTGAACTGAATTGTTCTTTCTTTTCTTTTCTTTAAATTTTCGATTCATCTAATTCGAAATACGAACGGATTACACTTTCCCTGTGGACGATCCGCACTTACTAACGCGCTACAAATCGACACAGTTATTGATTGCGGTCAAATATTTTTGGTTGTGATTTCTATACATTTTCTACATACACACGAGAAATTCAACTCAATCAAATGGCGCCGTTGCCGGGGATAGTGCGCTAATTCATTCGTTTTTTGAAATTTGAGTTGAAGAGTTTATTCCATTATAATTTTGAGATCAAAATTCGCGCAAACACTAAACGATTCGTTGTGATTTGTTGCAAGGAAATCTGGAGTTTGCTGTGCAATTGAATTTTTTTTTGGAGTATTCCAGAGGACTCAGGGAGTGAACAGAAGCTCTTTGTAAAATTTTTTGTGGAGTGAACAGTTCAAACCGCGGCGGATCCGCGGTTTAAGGCGACATCTGCGGCGGAAACGCGGCGGCGCTGTAGCATCTCTGCACAAAAATTTTTCAGGTGAAATTCTATCTTTCTTATCTCCTTCTCAATCTACTCCATTAACAATTTGCTGCAGGTTTCTTTGCAAATAAATCGCAGCGCCGCAAAAAACAATAAAAATTGTGCTTGTTTTTGATTTTTGGTTGTTTGCATATTAATACGGAATTTAAGGGGCATGACCAAATTCAGATTAGGTGGGGAGTTCATTACCCTTCCTAAGCCCCAAAAATAACAAACCTACATCCGCATTACCCTCATTAACTAAAAAAGATCTAGAGATGATTCTAAGGACCGTCGCGCTCACTTAGGACAGAAGAAGGCCATGGGTAATCCATTGTTTATCCGCGTTTCTTTTGTGGTGTCTAAAGCAAGTGTGTTGAAGGCTAGTGGTTACTTAATTAGGCCAACTACTTACGTAGTGGAGAACCTCCCACTTACCTGGCACTTACCTGGCCGCAGGAGGGACAAAGAGGCAGTGGAGGATTGATCCTGCGACTTGTCTTTTGGTAGTTAGGAGCGGTATAGAGCCTTGACCTAGGTTACCATTAGAATTAGGGTTGCTTGTTGCATTTGTTGTGATTTGCATCTTTTTTTCAAAAAGCCGTATATTTTTCAAAACAAACACCACATTCATTCATTTCCCCTAATTATATTAACGCTGCCACTTGTACTAAACCCTTTTAGTGCAAGATAGGCTGGACACGAGATTCTAGTGCCCGTTTAGTCCGCGTTCCCTCGATCGACTCCGAAGTCGGTATTTCTACATTTACCTCTTCTTTACCCACCACCACACCCACATCGATAGATCCTTCTCCATCGAACTTCTTTACCACTAATCTGCCGTCGTCCACTGGTGCGCAGAATCCACCCCGCATCTCTCTCCAAGAGAGGTGCTGTCCTATGCGAGGTCCTCTTTCGACCTGTCTATCCATTCCACCAGCCAACGGGGATAATTTTGAGATTAAACCCCAGTACATCAACCTTCTACCCAAATACCACGGTCTCGAGTCTGAAGACGCATATGTCTTTATTACAAAATTTGAAAATGTATGCGCAATGATGGGTACGTCACAACTTTCTGTGGATGCTATGCGTCTACGTCTTCTTCCATTTACCTTGTGCGATATAGCCGAGAAGTGGCTGTATAACACTACTGCACATTCCATTTCGAATTGGGAAGAATTCGTTGCAGCATTCCTTAAGAAATTCTACCCTAATCACAAGACATCTCGAGTCTGTAGCGAACTAAATCAATTCACCCAGCTTCCGAATGAACCATTCTCGAAGTGCTTTGAACGTTTCAAGGATCTGTTGGTTCAATGTCCACATCATGGCATCCCGAGATAGGATCTGTGCCGAATCATATATGAGAGCATTAACCCTACCACTAAACAGAACCATGAAACTATGTGTCAAGGCAATTTTATGACCAAGGATGATGGGGAAGCTTGGAAATTTTTAGAAGAGTTCGCTGAAAAATCCTTACAGTGGGAGAGTGGAACCCAGTCATCGTCTAGGGGTGGCGTACACCAAATTGATGTGTCCATAGGTGTTCGAGCTGAGATGGCAGCATTGCAAAAGAAGCTCGAGGCTATGGAACATAAATTTTTAGTAGCCTCCCTAAATCCGATGTCGCTCCCTAAAACTGTATGTGGATGCTGTTATGATCCTTCTCATTTGACGGAAGAATGTCCATTTAATTCTCCGTTTCAAGGTCACGAGCATACTAATGCCGCTTTTCAAAGACCTAGAAACGATCCATATTCTTCCACATATAATCAGGGTTAGAGCAATCACCCTAACTTTTCTTGGAACCAACAACAAAATCAAAACACGGTTCCAAACCAAAATAATTTCCAAAGGGCTCTTCCACCACAACAGCAACCACTTCAACTCACTCAGCACCCCTACCAGTTACAAAATTTTCAAAACCAGTTCAACACTCCTGCACCTTCTAATCCTTTGCAGTTGACATGTTCTGACGATTTCTCTGCATTCACACAAACCATGAAATCACTCTTGTCAAATTTCATGGAAGTGTCGGCTGAGGTTAAGTCTTCTGTCAGTGAGATAAAGAAAAACTCAGCGTCCCAAGCTGAGAGTATCAGATCGATGGAAGCAGAAATTGCACGACTAAAAGCCGAAATGAGTACGAGAGAAAAAGGGAAACTTTCGTCTCAACCATTACCGAATCCTGGGCATTACAATGTAAATGCCATCACAATGTTGAGATCAGGAAGAGTGCTGAATAATCACGTTGGGGAAGAGTTTGATGATACTGATAAATCTATCAATAACACCACGGCTGAGACCTTTCCTCACACACACACTTCTACTTCTGATCCTTGTTCTTCTACCCCACTGCCTTCTCACGAGCCTATTCTCCGTTTCCCTCTAGGATCGACACCTCAGCCCACCTCTTCTATTCCTCCACAGACGATCCCCACTCCTATTCTAGGATCACGTCTATACACACCACCTTATCCTATGATGGACCCAGCGCTTATTGCTAAAGCTCCTTATCCGAATCGGTTAAGGGGTAACAAATCGAGTCCACATATGGAGAAAATTATGGAAATGTTCAAACAGGTTAACATCAACATCTCTCTCCTAGATGCGATTCAACAATTCCCCGCTTATGTGAAAATTCTTAAAGACTTGTGCACTAGGAAGAGGAAGACTCAAGTGCCAAAGAAGGTCTTCATGTCTAATAATGTTAGCACTGCTTTTATCCCACAGCTACCAAAGAAACGTAAGGACCCAGGATGTCCTACGATATCGATTTCTATTGGGGGTAAAAACATCAACCGTGCTCTTTTAGACCTTGGCGCAAGTGTTAACCTACTTCCATATTCTGTTTATGAGCAGCTAGGGATTGGAGAGTTGAAACCAGCTCACTGCACTCTCCAAATGGCAGACCGTTCAATCACCAAACCTCGGGGTGAACTAGAGGATGTGTTGATAAAGGTGGGGGAATTTGTATTCCCTGTGGACTTCATTGTTCTCGATACACAACCTGTAGCAAACCCACAGAGTCAAATTCCGGTGATTTTGGGTCGACCATTCCTTGCCACGTCCAATGCTGCCATTAACTGTAGAAACGGTTCAATGAACTTATACTTTGGAAATATGACAATTGAATTGAACATCTACAAAATTGGAAGTCAGCCATCTGAACCCTCTGCACATATCCTTGATGTGTGCTCTGTCCACGAGATTTCTCCCGAAAGTTGCGAAGTTGATGAACTTTGCTTTGAAGATCTCGAAGACACTACCACATCAATGTTTGATCTTGCACATTATCTTAGTGAGGACACCTTTCCCACGCTTGAGTCCGACACTCTTGACTCATCACCGTCCGAGTTTGTATCTTTCACAGGCTATGAGCTTCTTTGTGACTCCGAAAATCATTCGATGATCCCACCTTCTATTATTTTTCCGCCAACATTAGATCTCAAACTTTTACCTTCTTATCTTAAATATGCATATTTAGGTGAGAATGAGTCTTTACCGGTTATCATATCCGCTTCTCTAGCATCAGAGTAAGAGAATGCACTTTTGACGGTATTGAGATCTAATAGGCAGGCGTTTGGTTGGACCATGGCGGACATCAAAAGGATTAGTCCCTTGATTGTAGAACATCATATACACTTGATGGATGATGCCAAACCAACCCGAGAACCACAGAGACGGTTGAACCCCGTCATGAAGGATGCGGTGAAGAAAGAGATTGCCAAATGCCTTGACAATAGTATTATTTACAATACCCAATCTCGGATAGCCAATGGGTAAGTCCAATCCATGTCGTCCCTAAGAAATTTGGCATCACTGTTATTACAAATGAGGCAAATGAGTTAATTTAGACACGCGCCCAAACTGGGTGGCGTGTATGTATTGATTAAAGAAAACTCAATGCCACTACGAGGAAAGACCATTTTCCTCTACCTTTCATTGATCAGATGCTGGAACGCTTAGCTGGACGTGAGTATTATTGCTTTATGGACGGATACTCTGGCTATAATCAGGTCCCCATTGCCAAAAAGGATCAAGATAAAACTACATTTACTTGTCCTTTTGGTACCTTTGCTTATAGTCGCATGCCCTTTGGGTTATGCAATGCTCCCGCTACATTTCAGCGGTGGATGATGGGGATATTCTCGGACATGGTCGAGAATTTTTTGGAGATTTTCATGGATGATTTCTAAATCTTTGGAGACTCTTTTTCTGACTGCCTATCGAATCTTGACGCAGTTCTTACTCATTGCAAAGAGAAGAACTTAACCTTGAATTGGGAAAAATGCCATTTCATGGTCCAAGAGGGAATTGTGCTTGGACATGTTATTTCACGAAAAGGCATTAAGGTTGACAGAGCTAAGATAGATGTCATTCAAAACCTTCCTCATCCCAAAAGCGTCAAGGATATCCGATCATTTCTTGGCCATGCAGGCTTTTACAGGAGATTCATTAAGGATTTTAGCAAAATTGCTAGACCATTAACTCTTCTCTTGGCAGTATTCGACTCACTCAAAAACTCCCTCACTATACCCCCCGTTCTATCGTCTCCAGATTGGGACCACCCTTTTGAGCATATGTGTGATGCATCAGATTTTGCAGTTGGTGCAGTCTTAGGACAACACATTGAAAAGATGCCACGCGTGATCTATTACGCAAGTAAGACCCTGAATGATGCTCAAGTGAACTATACAACTACCGAAAATGAACTTTTGGCGGTTGTATTTGCATTAGAAAAATTAAGGCCTTACTTGATTGGATCACCAATAGTTGTGTACACTGACCACTCCGTCTTGAAACATCTTTTGGCGAAGAAGGATGCTAAAGGTAGGCTAATACGTTGGATCCTTCTATTACAAGAATTTGATCTTGTTATTAAAGATAAGAAAGGATGTGAAAACGTTGTAGCCGACCATCTTTCACGCATCTCTTCTTCACCTGTGACCCTGCCGATCAATGATTCTTTTCCAGACGAAAAACTCTTGAACGTATCTGATGAACATTGGTTCAGGGATATTGTGAACTATCTTGTCACGGGATTGATACCCAGCGATTGGTCAAAACAGGACAAACATCGTTTTCTATCCCAAGTAAAACACTTTTACTGGGATGAACCCTATCTGTTTAAGTATTGTCCTGACCAGATCATTCGCCGGTGTGTCCCTAATGAGGAATTCAAGAGTGTTCTATCTTTTAGTCATGATCAGGCATATGGGGGTCACTTCGGTCCTAAAAAGACGGCGGAGAAGGTTTTGCAATGCGGTTTTTATTGGCCGACCTTGTTCAAAGACGCATTTGATCATTGCAAAACCTGTACACAGTGTCAACACACGGGTAGGATTTCCCGGAGAAATGAGATGCCACAGTAACCCATTCGAGTGGTTGAAATTTTTGATGTTTGGGGCATTGACTTTATGGCTCCTTTTCCCAACTCCTTTGGGAATCTGTACATACTGCTTGCGGTTGATTACGTCTCAAAGTGGATTGAAGCTATTCCTTGTCGCACTAATGACAAGAAGGTTTTCGTTAATTTCTTAAAAGAAAACATCTTTTCGCGATTTGGACAGCCACGCGCTATCATTAGAGATAACGGGACACATTTCTGCAACAGGTCTTTCGAGACTTTGATGCGGAAATACGCAATCAACCACAAACTTTCCACACCCTATCATCCCCAAACGAGCGGGTAGGCTGAGATTTCGAATAGACAGATCAAACAAATCCTGGAGAAGAATGTTACGAAGAATAGAAAAGATCGGTCGACCAAATTGACGGATGCTCTTTGGCATTCCGAATTGCATATAAAACCGATCTAGGAATGTCTCCATATAGGTTAGTGTTTAGGAAGGCTTGTCACTTGCCAGTCGAGATTGAGCACAAAGTAATGTGGGCTATTAAAGAAATCAACTTTGACTTAAATCAAGCTTGCAACTTTCGGAAGCTGCAATTAAATGAGCTAAGCGAACTCCGCGATGAAGCTTATGATAACGCTGTAATTGTAAAGAATCGGACCAAGGTATTTCACGATAAAAACATTTTGAGGAAAACATTTTCACCTGGTCAACAAGTCCTTCTTTATGATTCACAACTACACCTTCATACGGGTAAGCTACGATCTCGGTGGAAGGGACCTTTTATTGTGCGGTTTGTATACCCGCACGGGGCAGTTGAGGTAGAAAATGTTAAAAACGACACATTTTTCAAAGTTAATGGACATAGATTAAAGCCGTATTTTTCCACTGACCCCACGGAGGAGCTCCTGTTCTTACAGGAGCCATTTTATCTTGATTAAAATTCCTCCGTCTCACCTCCATGTCCTGTAAATTACTGTATCATCTTTTGAATAGAGGTGAGTGAAAAGAATATGTTTGGGGGAGGATCTTCACTTAAATATTTTGCACCCGATAATAAATTTCCTCCCATGCTTACAGGTTTTTGTAGATATAGCGATTGGCAACAGTGAGGACACTGTTGAAAACAAGTTTGGGGGAGGTTTGTGCTTATTTTTGCATCATTTGCATATACTTTGCATAAGCACTAAACATTTTTTAAAAACCTATAAAAATTTAAAAAAATTTCAAAAAGATATAAAAATATTTAATATTTAAATATTTTTTCTATATAAATAAGATAATAAAAGATTAGATAGTGAAAAATTACATCCAAGAGATTGGAAAAATTTAAGAAAACCTAGAAAATTAGAATTTTTCTTATACGAACTAGTAATAAGTAGTTATGAGCCGTTGTCCCAAGGGTTAGTAAGATGAAGGAAGACACTAATCTGAGGATAAAAATAAATCTGAAAAATAGTTCCTATTCTGGAAGCCAAACATTTTGAACGTTGATACCCTACTATTTGCACTTACACACGTCTTGAAACTCGGGATAGTAGAGGATACCTTGAAATGCTCTTGTCTTAAAGCCGATGTATGAAGGAAATAAAAAAATATGAATAAAATAATAAATGGTGAGAAAAAATGAACACTGGTTCTGTTATCGCCAAGACAGCAATAAAAAAATATAGCGAGGGTGCCTCTTCACCTAGTGCCTTAGACCAACTGGTCTGGGAGACACTGCTAAGCCTTAGGTGGTGCAAGACGAGGAAAAACACCAAATAAGCAAGCACATGAGTAATCGATCGGTTAGTATCTCAAAAAGTATTAACGGTCGCATGAAAGTGTGTGAGCAAATTCATCTAAATATTCATTAATTAAAAAGCACTGAGGCAGATGGACAAGAGTATGATAGCTTGAATTGAATTCTCCGGGTGTAGGATGTATATTACACACATAGGGTTATATGATCGATGTTTGGAAGAAAGATAGGAATGAAGAATAAAGACGATGTTTTATTGAGGGATGATGTGATTTCTAACATTTTTTCATGACTATTAAGATAGGGCTCATGACAACCGAAAAGCTAGCATAGTTGGAAACCCTAATTTTCAAAACTTTTCTTTTACAATTCTTTTCTTTAAATATAATATTCACGGTCTTCCTTTTATTTTTGGATTTTGTGGGTGCAATCCGTTGAAAACCCTCAGGAGACAACACTCCTCCTACTAGGGACACCTAGAGGTTTAAAGGCTTGTTGCACGTGCTCAGTGCAATCGTGTTGCCTACGAAAGTGTGCTAGTTAGTTTTTCTCTTTCTTTATTTTCTCCTTCTCTTTTTAATAAAACAATTCACTCGAGACGACCGAAAATAAGTTTGGGGGAATTTGATCAGTCGAAAATATTGCATTTTTAACACGACAATTTCCTTATCATTTGCATTCATTTAAAGGTATTCTGGTTAAGTATAGCATATATTAGCAAAACACCCGTAAAATACCGAATTACTTGTGTTATACATTAAATCTGACATTTCGAGGGAAATTGAGTGTTTATCATGGCATCGCATCATCCTTGTATAGCGCAACACTTGTTTCAATGATCTGTGCAGGAAATTCCAGGAACCGAGCCAAAATTATCAAAGTGCTGATAAAAGATGCACCAAGTCTAAGATTTAAGATCTGGTAGAAAACTAAAGGGAATTATAAGATTACATATATCAGATAAAGGCCTATAAGTCAGTACAAAGCAACACCAGAATTCCCATGCACTGAGGCCTCCATAGTGCCGCGGATCCGTGGCCAAAAGGCCCTTGGCGCCGCGGATCCGCGGTGGAACTGCCACGTCATCACTTCTTCTGAGCTGCAGAATACATCTCTCAGTACCGACACCTCAGCAAGCTATGACAATTTCCAGAATTCTCCAAAGACTTCTGCCAGATCAGCAAGCTCCTTGTTCAAACTAAACTTCCAAGCTTCCAAAGCAAGCTTCCCCCTTAACTACCTTAAAGCCTAGAAGCTTCTCCCTAACCTCCAAGCTTAAGAAGGAAGCTAAAGCCTAACTAACTATTTCTAGAGGCTTCTACCTAACTACCTAGCTTACAAGGGAAGCTAATCTAAACCAAGCTTACAAAGGAAGCTAATCATTCTTAAGGCTATAAAAAGGGACCCTAGGCTTCACTTCTAAAGGTTGTGGAGAGTTGTTGATTCTATCATCTCTTCCACCCACAAGTTGAGTGACACAACTTGTGCCTCAAAACCCTAACCCTAATCCAATCAAAAAGCCAAAGTTCAAGATCTTCGAGTTCAATCAAAGCATAAAGCCTTCAAGCCTTTAGAAGCGACGCCGGATTTCATCGGAGCAAGTGATCCAAGGAGATCCGCGACTCAAGGAGCCGAGCGAAGCCAAAATCGACGATCAAGTTTCTTACTCTTGTAGATTTCGAGAGATTTGTAACGAAATTGTTGATAAATAAAGGTGACAATTCTATATCCTTCTTATCTCTTTAATTCAAGCATTATGATTCAATCTAGATTCTTGAATGTGTTCTTTGTGATAATGCTTGAGTAAAACTCCGCTCATGGAGGAGTCGAGACGATCAATAGATGATAATGTTGACATTTGATTGAAACGATTCTTAAGTCCTACAATGTTTGTAAGTTCTTGAAAATCGAATGATCGACGATCAAGTTTCGATGCGAAATTCTTTCTTGATTATTTTCGCTCGGAACTAGAGATCAACGATCGATTATTTGATTTACTAGAAGCTAGCATGTGAATGAAATTCATCGAAAGGACAAAGGATGAGATGAGGAAACCCTAGTTTCTTCGCAAGATCCTTAAACCTCGATAAATCGTCATCGATCTAGCATCAATTCATTAATGGATAAGAAAACGTAATCTCTAGTCTTCGTCGCGTCTATAGATTTAATCGACTCCTACGAGCTTCACTTCAATTCTTGAAACTTAAATCGATTGGAATTCTCTCAATTCTTGATTCTTGATTTTAATGTTTTCTTGATTTTAGATTAGATCTAGATGATTCTTGAATTCATTTTACAAATCTTGAATTGAATTGTTCTTTTTTTTCTTTTCTTTAACTTTTGATTCATCTAATTCGAAATACGAACGGATTACACTTTCCCTGTGGACGATCCGCACTTACTAACGCGCTACAAATCGATACCGTTATTGATTGCGGTCAAATATTTTTGGTTGTGATTTCTATACATTTTCTACATACACACGAGAAATTCAACTCAATCACGGACCGAAATGGAGTCCATTACACCAACAAAGTATGGGCTTTGGACATTGCTCCAGAAGGGGTAAAACCCATAGGCTGCAAATGGATCTTCAAAAAGAAGATTGGTGTAGATGGACAGGTAGAAACCTATAAGTCTAGACTTGTTGCAAAAGGTTTTCATCAAAGACCTGGTTTGGAATATGATGAAACCTTTTCTCCAGTGGCTATGCTCAAATCCATTCGGATCCTTCTTTCCATTGCTGCCTTCCACGATTATCAAATTTGGTAAATGGACGTAAAGACCGCTTTTCTAAATGGAAATTTAGAAGAGTGTGTCTATATGGATCAGCTGTTAGGAATATGTATGCCCTAAAGGCCATTATTGTATGATATAGTGGATGCTTCGACATATATATAGAGGACTTTTTTGCTCGACATGATAGTATGCAATCTGGTTGCCTTTATCTTAACATGTAGACTGGTATTATTATACCGTCTATCTCTTACATGTTGATGAAGCCCTTAGGATGTTAGCTTGACTACCAGGACTATTATGCGGATCATACTACTGGGACCAGGGTTGTCTAAAACCACATCTTTCAATAGTTCCTAGTCGAGAGTATATCAAGACAGGGCATCGATATTCCAGAGTAGACTAGTGTGTACGTTTCTTGACCCAGTATGGGGGCGATGGTTGATCCCAGAGCCATTGGTGTTTGACATCAAAGATTGTATAAAGGTGCTCATTAGAGAATGGATACACCGAATAGGACTTGCCGCGAACTCCTAGTTGGTAGTATACCTATCGTCAGATAGCAGTTCTCTGGTGACACTGATACATGTTAGTCTGTAGACCCGAGATCGTTATAGAGTCTTGTGTGGCTCCCACTGTGCTTTGATTTCCTCCCTACCACGGCTCCAAGGAGGCGTGAAAACAGGTGGATTTTGGGTACAGTCCCGAGTCATATGGAGGCAATGAGCGATAGGAGGGGTTTTGTCTCTCCCGGTATTGGGAGTTGATGTTGCGCAATGCTCGATTGGCTAAACAGCTAGTCCCTGGTTAGGGCTGATGAGATTTACTGGTAAGAGTTATCAGTATTTTCTCGAACCGTTATAGCCCTGACATTGGTATGACTTATCATGTTACCGAGGTCTGACGATACCACCCCTGGACATGATATGTGACATATCAGACGAAGAGACCAGACTGTATGGTAAGTGTTATTTATAGGCTTCATAGAGAGTATGGACAAGCTTGCTTGTTGATCTTCTAATCGCTCAATACCTGGGTAGTCGTTACGTCCAGCTAGTACCGCTGACGGCTTGTGGGTGACTGATGTGATCATCGCCTACTACTGGCGTATTGACGAGTCTTTAGAGTCCAACACAGAAGTTTCCTGGTTCAAGCGAAACGAAGTAGGGAACATATGATGATTTGTGCAGGGGACCAAATTAAATACGAGTATGTGATACCGCATTCTAATCTGGCAGCTATTTGTTATCGGTTAGGTTATATGTGATATAACCGGATTGTTAAATCAAGTGTTGATTTGATAATGTGATATACAGATAAATGATATTAGTCGGTTATATGTGATATAACCGGATTATTAAATCAAGTGTTGATTTAATAATATGATATATATTATATTTGATATAATTATATCTTAAACTAATATTATTAGCTCACTAAATATTTTCTTATATATATATATATATATGATATATATATAAAAATATATGAAGCATGGCATGATTTTCTATTTTTGGAAAATAGAAAAAGAGGTGGAAAATGAGGAGCATGGGTGAAGCATTGCTTTTATCATTATTCTATTAGTCTTGACACACTATTGAGGCATGGTTGCTTTTGTTTATTGATAAAAATTGGATGTTTCAATTATTGTGAGAATTGATAAGCCATCCTTCACTTCATTTCTTAGAGACTTGATCTTTTTTTCATGCTTGCTCTCTTGAGTTTCTCTCTAGCTTCCATCTTCTTCCTCTTCAAGCTTCAAGCTTCAACCCCTCACATGTGATGTGAACCATGAAGCTTGAATAAAATCTAGTGAGCCTTAAAACTCTTACTTTACCATCCTACTCTTTATTAGCAATCAAGTGTAGTGTGTTTCCTTCACTAAAGATAGTTTAGTAAAGAGGTAGCTTGAGCTAGAGGGACTTCGGGGGGATCGTCTTCGGCACGAAGATCACGAAGGATGCTCGTTCAAACTCTCAAGTGGAGCCTTGTGGAGTCGTAGGGACTACAACCCGGAGCTTGTGAAGTGAAGGACTCGATCTATGAGTGTATAATCTCTTTCATTTCTTATAGTTTAGTTGATATCAACATGTTAACCCTAAAATTCTAGTTAAGATCTTGGTTAGTGTTCGTTAGCACCCGAAAATTTTAAAATTGCATGTGTGATGCCTGTTTAAGCCTCGTCGCGGTGCTAGCATTCACTTTCATGGTATCAGAGCCAAGCTAGAACATTTGGGTAGGTATTTACGACGTTAAAGTGTTCAATCGGTTTTCGAAACCGTAAACTTGTGTAGTTTCTGTCGAATTTTTCAAATGTTGAAATTTTCGTGATTAAAAATATTCAGAAAATCGTGCAGGCTTTTTTATGGAACCCCAGAAAATTCGAACCCCTAACCCCTTCAAAGAGCCACGGTTCCGCCGCACTTTTGTGGAGTCAAGGGTTGACTTTTTCTGTTCTGCTCCATTTGTAAATTTGGCATTTTCTGGATGTTTTTAATGATTCTCAAGTTGTTGAGGTCTCTAGATTTTGTGGCAGTTTGTTAAATCGATCGAAGTGTTTAATGTCGTTTAGAATTTGATGATATGTGTTACAATTGTTAGAATCCGGAATAATTAGTTTTGTGAAAACTAGTTAGTATATTGTAAATCTAGCCGTTTAGTCTGGATTGATCGATTGCCATGGAGTTTTAATTCAGATCAAAACTCTGTCGCAATTGCGTATAGTACGCGATCACTTAGTCGGGAATCTTGTTGAATTATCCGACAGCTTATTGGAAAGAGTTTTCAATTTGAGACTAAAATGCAAGGTTTATAAGTTAGGCATGAAATCCGGAATATGAGTTATTCCGGGTTTATGATGTCTAAGGATATTGCGGATTCTAATTATTGTAGTTTTTCATTATTTCTGCAACCGTAAGTGTAATATGTAGAGTATCCCGATCTCGTTGGTATATGTCAACGACTTTCGGGATACGCATATTTACTTATGTTGATGATATGTGATATTATGTGTTGCTATGATATGATTTATTGGATCATCGTGATTGAATAGCCGGGATTTTTATGTGAGATGAGAGTTTTTCATTTTCATTCATGTAAAATCTGTATATAATATTCTTTTATTAGGGCACTTCCGGGTTGAGGGTGATGTCACCACTGATGTATATTATTTACTTTTCCGCATTATGATAGAACCAAGACGGGGAGCACAAGTAACCGGGTTCTGGAGTCCAGTGGGAGACCATCTCGAGGAGTCAAGACCGGGTCTCCTAACTCTAGAATTGGCGGGATTGCTTGCCACTCTCGTAGGGGTCTAGGGATGTGGGTTTGGCTATTCATCATGACCATGGAATCCGTGTTTTTCATTATTGGCTTAATTTAAAACACGGACCTCCTAATATATCCAATATTTCATATGTTGACTTCTGCTGCTTGGTTCTGTGATGTGATCATATAACTGCATGAGACGAATGCTTTATATATATGATATATAATAAACGTTGCTTATGTTTTGCACCCGTGCTAGTCCAACCTCCACTCTGCCATTAGTTAAGTAACCTAACGGTGCATGACAAGGTCCCGTGGCGAATGCGGAAGGCATAAGCGTACGTTCTATTTTCGTTTCATTTTATCTGATGTTTAGAAAACATTAAATGATGGGACTTCATTAATGAGATTAATGAAAAGAAAAGAAACCTAAAAATGTTGTAGAATCAAAAGTTTTTAAAAAGGGTAGCTCTAGTTCTTGCTTTGCACAGTAGTATTCCTTGATGAATATCCAGCACCTCGTTTGATGATGAAAGAGCCGAGATCCCTTCACCGGGAGTGACCTCTTTAGCAAATGCTACAACAAACTCGGTTTATCATCATAGCTTCTGTAGTTCTTACTTTGCACAGTGGTATTCCTTAGTGGATATCCAGCACCTCATTCGATGAGGAAAGAGCCGAGATCTCTTCACCGGGAGTGACCTCTTTAGCAACAGCTAGTAAAAGATATTTTGTTTGTTTTTGAAAACTTCTCGATTTTAAAAGTGGAGCGTAAACCACCCCTTTTCAAATCACTAGATTCTACAACGATATCAAGTTCATTATGCTAAAGTGTCACGTCCTGAAAGTACGGAATATGACCGGCACTTAAACTACAAACGTCTCAAGGCGTACGTATTCTAAGTAAGCCGAAAACCCAGAAATCCAAACCAAGAAAAGTAGTAGAGTGTAGGAAAACCAATTTAAATTAAGAAGTTTTAATAGCATAAGCCGAATTATGCGTTTTATAAAAACATCAAATATTTCCTGAAAATTTCGGCAGAGTCTCCTTTGTAAATACAGGCCCCCAAATGGGATACAACATGAATAGTATACGAAATCAAAAAGGGCATCCCCAACCGGGAGCTAGCTCTTCGTCAAACGACGGCTACAACCACATAAACAATATAATATACAACGCCGAAAGGCGAGGATCACAACAGAAAAATAAACTCAAAACAGCATGAAATCCGCATAAATACAACGCGCGACTCTAAGGTCGATAGAATAAACAACACTGGTCTCTATCTCTGAAATAAATACATGTTTGGTTGATGGAACTTCTAGATACAACTGAATAATAATATACAATGTATAGTGATGGGTACGATACAAATAAACCCACCTACTAGCAAGTCACCCGAACGAAACTGTACCCGCAAAGCCGTAAAGAAACCTGTACGGCGAAACCTGCAAGAAACTGGGGCACAACGGGGGTGAGTTGCCAACTCGTGAATAGAAAAACATCTACGAAAGGAAATCGCATGTATGACGCAATCCTAGGTCATACGATCAATATATATATAATCCTCAAATGAAACCAGCAGTCAATAACAATGACTAGGGTAAATATCTAACCCGAGTGTAATCTCATGTGCCCGTGTCAGTGCCTCAGGTAGCAATATATCATATGAATGAGGTATGAATGAATGAAAACAGAATACATGTAAATGAAGAACTGTTTTCATAATTTAGTGAGATTTCCTTTGTATTTTTAAAATGAGGTATCATAATGAAATCAGCATAAAACAGTGCCTAGCATCGGCACAAAACGTAATCCCAATATCTCGATATCTCTGTATCACAGTCTCTATACCTCAATATCTCGAAATCTCAATGTCTCAATCACAATATCTAGGGCGCCGTCAGTCCAGACCGGCCCCTACCATCCATCTCAAGACCACGACGGTATCCTCCGGATATCCGACGCGTCGGGTAAAATCACCGGTAGGTAGTGCTCCCCTGCCAGGCTCACATCGTCATCATCACGCGCTTCTTGCCCCGGGCTACCTTACCGGGTCCACCATGTACCCGAAACGGTTCATCCGTCTCCTCGTATCGGGTCTCGAAATCCATCAGCAAACTCATGGTGGACGACTCATACATCATGGGAAAAACCGCACTTTTATTTAAAAGAGAGAAATCAGTTTATATATGTTTTGCGGTTTTCCTCCAAATCCAGAAAATATCATGGAAATCCGAATCATCAATAGCATGTAAAACCATAAATATAAGCATGAGAATGAATAACAGTATGCATGAAGCGACAAGTAATAACTACTATATCTAAGCTGGCATATAAGGTATGTACACTAATATTATGTCAAACTACTGGTTATCAAGCTAAGTTAAGCAACAATATTTTCTAAGGTGTACGTGACATGGCAATTACCGATGAAGATGTGTGTGAGGCGGCAAGTCAGTGTACGTGGTACATACGCATCATCGGTAATGGTGCTGGTGTCCTAACAGCATGATATCAATAATGGAGTATGAAACATAATATAAGCATGCGATGCGAAGCGAACCACAATAATGAGCGGGAGCTGAAAACTAGACGCAACTATAACTAATCTGCACTAATCTAATATAAGTCCTACAAATGGTGTCTTTTGAAATAACACGAATCATGGGGTTTTGAAAATAGGGGCTACGGTGTTTTTATGAAAAGATACGTCTTTTGAAAATATCCGTAGGATCCCTGGGGCTGTCTTTTAAAATACCCACGATTCGTTAGTTTTTGAAATAGGTAAGAATCGAATCTAATCTAACAACTAAACTAACTAAAGGGCTAAGCTAACAAGCTGGACTACAGGTAAGGAAACCGCCTAACATCTGAGTCGATACATATACGTACCTGTATATATATTAGTCGGTGATCCCGCCTCAATAATATCATATCCGATACCATATCTATAATCAGACATCCCAAGTCAAGAGTGCGGATCAATCATCAATATATAGCTCGTACGTAAATCCGTCGTACGGCATCCCAAATCTGGGTACGGGTCAATATCACATTCAACACACTATTCATCTGTTATCCCCTTTATCAAAGATCGTAATCCGGGTACTGATCTATGTATAGTACAATGCTGATACCACCTACGTATGCAAGCACGTGTGTGAAACACTACGTCAAAGGACCCGCTACAACGTCATGTCGTATCTCAAATACGAACCCTGCTAAATCACCGATCTCACGGCCTCAAATCAAATCCCATCGACTCGTCTCAAATCCCAAACACTATCCTCAAATCCAGCATATGAACACATAGTCCCATACCCATGTGAACACATAAACACATTTCCCCATATACGCACAGGTAATAACATAGATGTATGCAAGTATAGGTGTGTGTGTGCATGCGTGGTGTGACCACTACTCTAGGGTTTCGCGACACTAAAATCATCCAAGCACACCAAATATCCATATTTATCATCAATAAACTCAAACAATATAATAGATATTTGTGTGTATACGTATTCGTATACATCACCATGAACTGCGGGGGTGCTATACGCCATCCACCCGACTTCTTCCCGTAGATATAAATCTACTCACCTTGCATCTTCATTTATGGACGTCACCACGCATTTGCCTGTCGTCCCGAAGTCTTCATGGGTACCTACATATCAAATTATCGTATATACGCATTAAAACCAAATCAAAGCTAAAACGGCACATGAAACCCAAAACGATACGATAAGGGGCCTATAGGTTAGAACCTATGGCATGCCTTCAAAACCATCACTAAATCCTCTATATCGTCGTATAAACGCCACATAGTCGAGGTAAAACACAATACATAAATGCAGAATTAAAAATACGGAATACGGAAACACGAATACAAAACAGCAACTTAGGAAATATGTTCCAGATTTCACCCTAGGCCACATTAGACAAATCTACACATACCAGGGGCCTAATATACAGATAAGGGAACACCAAAACCAAAACGAGCAAGTTTGGTGGGGTCCAGGCCGCAAATTGCGTCCAAACAGAATAAATAAGCGGCCGGTTCATGGAGTTAGGGGTTGGGGTCTTGGTAGTAGCTTCCTGGATGCCTCCACATGTCACTGTCCACTCAATTTTATTTTAGGATGTCTCGTATGATAGAAGATTCTATATACACTGCACAGATTCCACAATTTCTCTGATATCGGTTTCTAAACTCCGTAATCTGGGTTAAAGCTTCAGGTTTGGGTTTCAATTCATACACTAGGGTGATAGTATAACCTCTACTGAGCTCAATTTCACCATACAACACAAAATTCCTCAAACCCTAACTTGGTTATCCTCAAGTCCACAACATCACACAATATCGATTCGATCATAACATGGGGTAAAGGAAATGCTATAACTAAGTTAATGATCCAGAAATTACCTCATTTGGAAACTCAAGAAAATTCTTGAGTTGCCCCTAGTGGCCAAAATCTTGCTTCTTTAGCTCCAAGTGTAGATCTAGGGATTGTGCACATATTTAATGAAATGGAGATTGGGTTTTGGAGTTGTTTTGGATGTGTTTAGAGGGGTTGAAGAGGGGAGGGAAGTGAAGGAGGAGCAGCAGCAGGAGAGAAGAGAAGAGGTAGGGAAATGAAGGGAAGAAAAATGGCTAAGTCTTTAGTCAATGAAGCCCATACCTCTCTCTTTCACCAACTACCAATTTCTTTAATCTTTTTCCATTTCTTTTCCTTTTCTTTTCTTATTCTCTCAAAATCCTTCTCCCAAGAATAGTAAACCCAAAGTGAACCATGGCAAGAAAATGCACAAGTGTGAAAAAAGTGATATGTGCATGTGTTACACAGAAAAGCTAAAACCGATTAGCGATTTTTAATCGCGATTAGCACTAATTTAGTATATGAACGCTCATAAAATCTTAAAAATGACTTAATTCCATAAAATACGTTATTTTGGAATTTTCCGTAATTTTTCCAAAATTTTTCTCATTTATTGGTATTTAATTATAAATTTAATATTAAAATAATCAATAAAATAATATTAAATTATAAAAATTCCCAAAATAATATTTTATTATTTTAAAATTTTACAATCTTCCCCCCTTAAAGAAATTCGGTCCCCGAATTTAAATTTAAACTCCCAAATTCTAAAATATTTCAATAGAATGTCCAAGTCGTCGGGGCTCCGAAATCATCAATACATAAAACGCATCATAGCGCAATGCATGCGCATGAGAAATGAGTAGATCACTGAAAATCGGAACTCCATCAAGCATCCCGCAATCATCGGAGTCATGGTAAAGACACGAATTCCAAATGCAAAGCAAAACCAATATGATATAAATCGGAACTATACATGTAGATATCAAACCTATACATGTAAGTATATGAAGGAAATGCATGCCAAAACTCATTAAAGTCAATGTGCAATGCACATAACACCGCACAGTGGCGGACGTCTTTATAAAAAAAAATAGCCATATACTTATATATCTTTTGTTTAGTATGCACAATCCGCCGTTTTGAAAACAATTTAGAAGGGTTCCCTCGTTTTAAACGTTTCGTGTCATATCAGACACGTAGGTAAATATTGAGACTATAGCTCGTTTTTGGAAATCCCTTCAATAACTATCTATACATGCAAAACACACTCAGGTACTGTCCTCTGACCAGTCCTGCTCAGTACGAAAACAAAACGCCGTATCATAAAAATGTACTGTTCTATAAGAAATCAATCCCAAAATGTGCATAGGAATACTACGTGCGTCTGGTGCGCACAGAAATCAAAATCCATGAATGTGCCGTATATGCGCACAAGAACAACATCAAGGTGCAACGGGTGTGCACGAAGTATCTGTCAAGGGCAACGTATGTGCCTGACAGCAAAACAGGTGCATCTGACATGCACGAAAAATCCCGATTTAGTGCATCTGGTGTGCAACCAAAATCGTATCTCATAACATGCGCCCAACATGCGCTAAAATCCAAATCCGGTGCATCCATCATGCACGAAATCATGAAATCCAATATCAAGCACCGAAACATGCGTAAAATCCAATCAGGTGCATAAAGTGCACAAACAAACATCGAACATCCCAATCGAAATCGAAGTCCAGTGCAACTAGGTGCACAAAATACATGTCACTGCACTGCAAGCATATTTAAACTATACAGAGTGCAAAAACCAAATCGTGTGCGTGCATACGCACAAAATCAACTCAAATGTATGAAACCCATGAAATCCTATATATGGGAAACCAAGGCACGAAAACAATATCAAGTGCAACAACTGTGCAAAATCGCAAATATCCGATAGGTACTACCATGGTGTATGAAAAAAAATATCATGAATCCAATCATCAAATCAGTCATGCGAATGGATCGCCCAAAATACCAAAACAAGTATGGCGGAATAGTCCTGCTCAAGCGCGTCCTCCAAGAATCTCTGGCCAACTGTCGCGGTTACTCATAGCATATCCCGTCGACGATCCTGAACTCTGGCTTACTGGTGTGCGTATCAATGGCCACTCCTGGGTCCAAGTCTTCTCTGTGAATTACCAATCTCACGATCCATCGGTTCATCGGCCCTGTCAGGTGTGCTAACGGGGATGATTCCGTTTTGGCACTTCTCTGGTCATCTCTTGGATCCTCATGACCATCTCGTCAAGCAGCATGTCACTGGCGTCGGCCTCTGGCTCTCTGAATGCACGTGACACATCTAATCCTGGGTGCAAATATCATTGCAGCAGTATCCTGGAAGGAATCCTGCTCAAGGTCTCTTCCAAATCTCGTCTCTGTCTAACTATCCGGAAGCCATCGTCCTTTACTATATCTGTTTCTTGTTCCGGAACAGCTGCATACTCACTGCGGCTCCTTCTGGAAGGTATATCCAAGTACAATGCCTCGGCATGCGTATCACATCTCTGATGTCGGCGGAGTGGAACGCCATCTCGCCAGACCTGGTATGAACCTCTTACTCCACTTTTCTCTAATGTCGACTGCTTCGGACTCATCTCGTCGTGGCTGCATAGACTGAGCTCCAACGGCTATCCTCGTATCTGGAGTCTCCCAAGAAATGCATCTCATCACCTAGCATCCGAATTAAGTCGAGCCATCCGATCAAGTCGTCAAAACCTCATAATCCCCCAAGAGCTCAACATATTGGGCACAGTTTAATAGTATCGAGTACATACAACAGCATCGGTGGTCCAGCCGTAGAAGGGCAAACCCAAGCCTCACTAATGGCGCTGCAGAACTGCCGCAAACCCTAAGGTTCAAAGGCTTTCATACGGTCATTAAGTCGAGTTAGGGTTTCATTCTTCTAGAGGGACCATAGAATTGCTTGCATGTCTTTCCGAATACTTTAAATTTGGAATAATAGGTTTCTGATATTCGATTGTCTCTGTCGACTCTCAACGTCTCCGCATGAAGTCGTCTCTCGCTGGAATCAATCTATCTGATGACCTCGCATCGGGGTAGACGAACGAACCACATGTCCTAGTCATTCATCCTTAGTGACTAGCGACCTTCTATCATCTCTTAGTACAACTCGTACTGCAATAGCTCCAACATCTGGGGCGACATCTCGTCGTTCGTAGCAATGACTGGCTTACTCGTCTGCTCGCTGAACCGTGTCTCAATCATCATGAACAAGCAATACACCAACGGTCATCAAAATCTGGCTGGCCTCTGTCAGCGGCTCAATCCTCTGGTGCTGATTTGTACGTCCGAGTAATCTCATACAGCGATCCATCCAACGCTCGTGGCGCAAAACACAATCAAAAGACACATCTCTACAATCGTGTGTCGCCGGGATCACGCCCTGGTCAGTCCTCTTTCGTAACGAGCTCATGCTGACCGCAACTCTAGCCATAGCTCTCCTTGCCCATAATCGAGGCAACAAAACCGTAACTGATACTGATGATGCTAGATCAGGAATGAATATGATACTGAATAAGAAAATGTACATCCTAAGGCTTCTTAAGTGGAGTGGCGTATCGTAAATATGCCGCGGAACATACCAACGGTACATCACTCTACTTTAGTCACCTATTCCATCAACCAAGGGTCATCCTACGCTCCGAAGGTAAAACCTAACGCTTTGATACCAACTTTGTCACGTCCCGAAAGTATGGAATATGACCGGCACTTAAACTACGAATGTCTCAAGGCGTACGTATTCTAAGTAAGCCGAAAACCCAGAAATCCAAACCAAGAAAAGTAGTAGAGTGTAGGAAAACCAATTTAAATTAAGAAGTTTTAATAGCATAAGCCGAATTATGCGTTTTATAAAAACATCAAATATTTCCTGAAAATTTCGGCAGAGTCTCCTTTATAAATACAGGCCCCCAAACGGGATACAACATGAATAGTATACGAAATCAAAAAGGGCATCCCCAAGCGGGAGCTAGCTCTTCGTCAAACGACGGCCACAACCACATAAACAATATAATATACAACGCCGAAAGGCGAGAATCACAACAGAAAAGGAAACTCAAAACAGCATGAAATCCGCATAAATACAACGCGCGACTCTAAGGTCGATAGAATAAACAACACTGGTCTCTATCTCTGAAATAAATACATGTTTGGTTGATGGAACTTCTAGATACAACTGAATAATAATATACAATGTATAGTGATGGGTACGATACAAATAAACCCACCTACTAGCAAGTCACCCGAACGAAACTGTACCCGCAAAGCCGTAAAGAAACCTGTACGGCGAAACCTGCAAGAAACTGGGGCACAACGGGGGTGAGTTGCCAACTCGTGAATAGAAAAACATCTACGAAAGGAAATCGCATGTATGACGCAATCCTAGGTCATACGATCAATATATATATAATCCTCAAATGAAACCAGCAGTCAATAACAATGACTAGGGTAAATATCTAACCCGAGTGTAATCTCATATGCCCGTGTCAGTGCCTCAGGTAGCAATATATCATATGAATGAGGTATGAATGAATGAAAACAGAATACATGTAAATGAAGAACTGTTTTCATAATTTAGTGAGATTTCCTTTGTATTTTTAAAATGAGGTATCATAATGAAATCAGCATAAAACAGTGCCTAGCATCGGCACAAAACGTAATCCCAATATCTCGATATCTCTGTATCACAGTCTCTGTACCTCAATATCTCGAAATCTCAATGTCTCAATCACAATATCTAGGGCACCGTCAGTCCAGACCGGCCCCTACCATCCATCTCAAGACCACGACGGTATCCTCCGGATATCCGACGCGTCGGGTAAAATCACCGGTAGGTAGTGCTCCCCTGCCAGGCTCACATCGTCATCATCACGCGCTTCTTGCCCCGGGGTACCTTACCGGGTCCACCATGTACCCGAAACGGTTCATCCGTCTCCTCGAATCGGGTCTCGAAATCCATCAGCAAACTCATGGTGGACGACTCATACATCATGGGAAAAACCACACTTTTATTTAAAAGAGAGAAATCAGTTTATATATGATTTGCGGTTTTCCTCCAAATCCAGAAAATATCATGGAAATCCGAATCATCAATAGCATGTAAAACCATGAATATAAGCATGAGAATGAATAACAGTGTGCATGAAGCGACAAGTAATAACTACAATATCTAAGCTGGCATATAAGGTATGTACACTAATATTATGTCAAACTACTGGCTATCAAGCTAAGTTAAGCAACAATATTTTCTAAGGTGTACGTGACATGGCAATTACCGATGAAGATGTGTGTGAGCCGGCAAGTCAGTGTACGTGGTACATACGCATCATCGGTAATGGTGCTGGTGTCCTAACAACATGATATTAATAATGGAGTATGAAACATAATATAAGCATGCGATGCGAAGCGAACCACAATAATGAGCGGGAGCTGAAAACTAGACGCAACTATAACTAATCTGCACTAATCTAATATAAGTCCTACAAATGGTGCCTTTTGAAATAACACGAATTATGGGGTTTTGAAAATAGGGGCTACGGTGTTTTTATGAAAAGATACGTCTTTTGAAAATATCCGTAGGATCCCTGGGGCTGTCTTTTAAAATACCCACGATTCATTAGTTTTTGAAATAGGTAAGAATCGAATCTAATCTAACAACTAAACTAACTAAAGGGCTAAGCTAACAAGCTGGTCTACAGGTAAGAAAACCGCCTAACATCTGAGTCGACACATATACGTACCTGTATATATATTAGTCGGTGATCCCGCCTCAATAATATCATATCCGATACCATATCTATAATCAGACATCCCAAGTCAAGAGTGCGGATCAATCATCAATATATAGCTCGTACGTAAATCCGTCGTACGGCATCCCAAATCTGGGTACGGGTCAATATCATATTCAACACACTATTCATCTGGTATCCCCTTTATCAAAGATCGTAATCCGGGTACTGATCTATGTATAGTACAATGCTGATACCACCTACGTATGCATGCACGTGTGAAACACTACGTCAAAGGACCCGCTACAACGTCATGTCGTATCTCAAATACGAACCCTGCCAAATCACCGATCTCACGGCCTCAAATCAAATCCCATCGACTCGTCTCAAATCCCAAACACTATCCTCAAATCCAGCATGTGAACACATAGTCCCATACCCATGTGAACACATAAACACATATCCCCATATACGCACAGGTAATAACATAGATGTATGCAAGTATAGGTGGGTGTGTGCATGCGTGGTGCGACCACTACTCTAGGGTTTCGCGACACTAAAATCATCCAAGCACACCAAATATCCATATTTATCATCAATAAACTCAAAGAATATAATAGATATATGTGTGTATACGTATTCGTATACATCACCATGAACTGCGGGGGTGTTATACGCCATCCACCCGACTTCTTCCCGTAGATATAAATCTACTCACCTTGCATCTTCATTTGTGGACGTCACCACGCATTTGCTTGTCGTCCCGAAGTCTTCATGGGTACCTACATATCAAAGTATCGTATATGCGCATTAAAACCAAATCAAAGCCAAAACGACACATGAAACTCAAAACGATACGATAAGGGGCCTATAGGTTAGAACCTATGGCATGCCTTCAAAACCATCACTAAATCCTCTATATCGTCGTATAAACGCCACATAGTCGAGGTAAAACACAATACATAAATGCAGAATTAAAAATACGGAATACGGAAACACGAATCCAAAACAGCAACTTAGGAAATATGTTCCAGATTTCACCCTAGGCCACATTAGACAAATCTACACATACCAGGGGCCTAATATACATATAAGGGAACACCAAAACCAAAACGAGCAAGTTTGGTGGGGTCCAGGCCGTAAATTGCGGCCAAACAGAATAAATAAGCGGCCGGTTCATGGAGTTAGGGGTTGGGGTCTTGGTAGTAGCTTCCTGGATGCCTGCACATGTCACTGTCCACTCAATTTTATTTTAGGATGTCTCGTATGATAAAAGATTCAATATACACTGCACAGATTCAACAATTTCTCTGATATCGGTTTCTAAACTCCGTAATCTGGGTTAAAGCTTCAGGTTTGGGTTTCAATTCATACACTAGGGTGATAGTATAACCTCTACTGAGCTCAATTTCACCATACAACACAAAATTCCTCAAACCCTAACTTGGTTATCCTCAAGTCCACAACATCACACAATATCGATTCGATCTTAACATGGGGTAAAGGAAATGCTATAACTAAGTTAATGATCCAGAAATTACCTCATTTGGCAACTCAAGAAAATTCTTGAGTTGCCCCTAGTGGCCAAAATCTTGCTTCTTTAGCTCCAAGTGTAGATCTGGGGATTGTGCACATATTTAATGAAATGGAGATTGGGTTTTGGAGTTGTTTTGGATGTGTTTAGAGGGGTTGAAGAGGGGAGGGAAGTGAGGGAGGAGCAGCAGCAGGAGAGAAGAGAAGAGGGAGGGAAATGAAGGGAAGAAAAATGGCTAAGTCTTTAGTCAATGAAGCCCATACCTCTCTCTTTCACCAACTACCAATTTCTTTAATCTTTTTCCATTTCTTTTCCTTTTCTTTTCTTATTCTCTCAAAATCCTTCTCCCAAGAATAGTAAACCCAAAGTGAACCATGGCAAGAAAATGCACAAGTGTGAAAAAAGTGATATGTGCATGTGTTACACAGAAAAGCTAAAAACCGATTAGCGATTTTTAATCGCGATTAGCACTAATTTAGTATATGAACGCTCATAAAATCTTAAAAATGACTTAATTCCATAAAATACGTTATTTTGGAATTTTCCGTAATTTTTCCAAAATTTTTCTCATTTATTGGTATTTAATTATAAATTTAATATTAAAATAATCAATAAAATAATATTAAATTATAAAAATTCCCAAAATAATATTTTATTATTTTAAAATGTTACATAAAGGTTTTCTTAAAAACCAATATGGCCCTCCATCATTTCAGATAAGTGCTATTTAGTATTCGTGTTGCGTTTGTTGACCTTGTCAAGGCGTAGTGTGCGGTAGATGGTTAGTGCTTATCTGCCGCATGTGATGCGATTGGATTAGGGTAGTCATACGGCCTTATTGACCTTGCCAAGGGTCGTGCGGGTGGGTTTAACTCAATCAAGAAATGAACGGGTTGAACTTTACTTGCGATTTATGGTTTGTTGACCTTGTTAAGGTCATAAATTGCATGAGGTAAAAACAATATTGGGAATTTCAAGTGTTGAAATTTGCAATGAGATTGCATACCTTCTATATGATAGTTGGATCCCGATACCCACAGCAAGTAAGTGTTACTCCTGGGATAGTTTTGCACTTTACAATTAGCCGATCCATTTGGTGTCTAAGAAAGGTGTTAACGGGGTGATACCCTTGCGGAAATGAGGTTATTTAATTAGTTCCTTACGAAAGCATGGGGAGACTCCCTCGACGTACCAATACTTGCCTGGCCGAACGATTGACGAACTTGTAGGGTGTAATTAATCCCGGCTAATCTTACCTTTTAGGGTTTGAAGGAAGATTTGATAAAAACAGTGGGAGCCATCCTGATTAGATAAAATAATAACCAATCTAATCTTGCAAAGAGCGTACGTAAAGTGATTATACTTCTCCCTCTCCTGGTAGCGACCGATGACACGCCTTAATCAAGATAATAATATGGATGTATTGACCGAATCCACATATTATACTAGGCTAGGTTCTGCTCTATCTTATGATTGTCATAAGTCTACGCAAGGAATAGGGGAATATCCGGATTCCCACGCTACCCAAACGAAGAATAAATATGTTGATGCATTGTCTTCGGGTGTGTTCGTAACTAAGAACTGTTTCTCAATTTGCTCCGCGTCCTGGGTATTATATATCGGATCACGATCCCACATATGTAATTTGTAACATGGGCTAAAGAGAGGTAGAGAACTGGGAAAGGGTGATAAGTCTCCAGTAGTAGGGAATGGTGCAATTGTTGCAGCCATAGCAGCTGGCGAATATCACCTTGTATTAAGTAGTAATACATTGATTCTAAAAACGACTGTTATTACGTACCCTCGATGATGTGCAATATCATATTCATCTCTTTATTTGGATAAATAAAGATATAGCTTTGCATTAGAGAAAAATGTTATGAACATTTTCCTAAATCAAGTGTTGATTGGATTTGGTACATTGTGTAACGGTATATACGTTTTGAATCAAACCACAGTTCTAAGCATACATAACACATATAAGAGGAAAAAGTTCAAAAATGAACGAAGCCTACTTGTGGCACTGTAGACTAAGTCATATCAATGCGGCAAGGCTAGGTAAGTTGCATAAAAATGCATATTTGAATCCGTTCGAATTTACATCTTATGAAACTTGCAAGTCATGTCTCAAAGGCAAGATGACTAAAATTCCATTTACTAAACACGGAGAAAGAGCTACTGAACTCTTGGAACTGATACATGGTGATGTATGCGGTCCTATGTCAACTCATGCCAGGAATGTTTCCTCATACTTTATTACATTCACCGATGATCTCTCAAGATTCGGACATAAGTTCCTGTTGAAACACAAGTCTGAATCTTTTGAGAAATTCAAGGAGTATAAGTACGAAGTAGAGAACCAAACCGGTAAAAGTATTAAGTCTTTCGATCTGATCGGGGAGGAGAATACTTAAGCACGGAGTTCTAAGACTATTTAAAAGAGAATGAGATTCTCTCTCAATTTACTCCTCTGTATGCACCTGTCACGACCCAAGTTAGGCACATGACCGGCACTTAGACCACGTAATGTCAACAGGCGTAACGCAATTTAAGTAAGCCGAAAACCCAGCAATTTAAACCATTACAAGAAGTAAAAGATAGAAACATTTGGAATCTCAAGAAGAACTTTTAAGGTTTAAGTTTGTTTTCTTAAAAATTTCGGCAGCACCTCCTTTGTAAAAACTAGCCCCGAAACGGGTACAAATATAAGATTTAAGTATAGCATCCCCAAACGGGAGCAAATCTCGCCTAAAGGAGGAAACAACCACCACAAGCAGATATACGACGCCATATCGAAGATATAGACAATATAAATCAAATGGCATACTAGTGATAAGCAACATAGTAAAGGCCGACTCACACGAGCATGACACCCAGAGTTACAAGAATATACAACATCGATCCTCACAATTCGTCTCTAAGTTAATACATGAAGGTGGTAGATGGAGAGTACTAGATACAAAAGATATACAATGAAATCATCGAATAACCGCAAACCCACCTATAGCACAAGGCCTCACAACCAACCGTGGCGGTATCCGCTAAAATAGGTACAAAAATACGCCCTGCCGCGACTACTCTGAGGGTCAAGCCTGCAAAACACTGTAGCACAACGGAGGTGAGTTGCCAACTCGTGAATAGTAAATAACATCATACTGTAATCGCAAGTATGCACGAACAGCGATAATCTATCACATGCAATCTAATAGCATAAGTATGGAAATATGGATATGCAACAATCATGATCAAGGTACACCCCTAGGGTACTACATCTACATGAATCAAATGCGTATCAAGCAAAATCCTAAGTGTAGGATAAATAATAAACCTCATGCACAAATCATCAGCATCGAAAAACCTCGGTGTCCATCAACGACACCCCAAATCCCAAAATCCTTAAGCGCCGTCACTCGGATCGGCCCTCATATCCGTACATCTCATGGAACTTGAGTGTCTAACATCGACACTCGAAATATCATGAAATACTCATGTCTAGCATTGACACGCAAATCCACATATCATGGGCTCCATCTGCCCGCATCAGCCAGCGGGCTCCGGCAGTACGAATCGGCCCATATCCATCTCACGACTATGGTCGATATCCTTCAGATAACCGCCAAGTCCAAAACTATCACCGGTAGGTAGTAATCCCTCTGCCAGGATCATCGGATAATCCATCGACATACCTTTCTTGCCCCGGGGTACCATACCGGGTCCACCATGAATCCGCAAACGGCCTCGTCCTCTCCTTGCATCGAGTTTCTAACACAAGTCTCAGAACCGAGAACCCTCATGGTGGATGCATCGAAATTGTTAGTTATATGTATGCCCTAGAGGCTATTACTGTACATACGATGTATATTGTAGTGGATGCTTGGACATATATAGGGATGACTTTCTTGTTCGACATGATAGTACGCTATCTGGTTACTCTTTATCTTAACATGTACTCTGATTGTCTCTATGTTACATGTTGATAAAGCCCTTAAGATATGTACTTGACTACCAGGACTATGATGCGGATCATACTAGTGGGGACAGTGTAGTCGCCAAGTACATCCTTCAAATGTTCCTAGTCGTGTGAGTACCGAGACAGGGCATCGATACTCCAGAGTAGACTAGCGTTTACGCATCTTGACCCATACGATGGGCGATGGATGATCCCATATCCATCGGTGTTTGACATCAAGGATGGTGTACGGGTGCTCAGTAGAGACTGGGTACACTGGACAGACTCGCCGAGAACTCCTAGATGGTATTATACCTTACGTCAGATGGCAGTTCTCTGGAGACACTGGTGCAGAGTAGTCTGTAGACCCGAGATCGTCATAGAGTCTTGTGTGATTCCCACTGTTCTTTCATTTCCATCATACCACGTCCAAGAGGGCATGCAAAAAGGTGGCTTTTGGGTACAGTCCCGAATCATATGGCGGCAATGAGCGATAGGAGGGGATTCGTCTCTCCCGGTATAGGGAGTTGATCTTGTGCTGTGTTCGATTTGCTATAACTGGAAATCCCTGGCCAGGGTTGCTGAGATTTACTAGTAAGTGTTATCAGTAGTTTCTCAAACTGTTATAGACCACATATCGACACGACTTATCAAGCTACTGGGGTCTGACGTTTACCATCCTTAGGCGAGATATGCGACATATCAAACGAAGAGACCGGACTGTACGGGAGTGTTACTGACTGGATTCACAGGAGAATGTTCAAGCTTGCTTGTTGATCTTCTGGGCGCTCAATACCTGGGTGGCTGTTACGTTTGGCTGACCGCTTGCAGCTTGTGGGTGTTTTATATGATCATCACCTACTGTCGGCGTATTGGCGATTCTTTAGAGTCCAACACAGAGGTTTCTTGGCTCATGCAAAACGGAGTAGGAGCACATATGTGATATGTGCGTGACCGAGAACAATACGTGTATGTGATACCGTATTAGATTCTCGCGATATGAGATATCGGCCGGGTGTATGTGATATAGCCGGGTCATCGGATCAAGTGTTGATTCGATGAATTGATACAGATTATATTAGTCGGTTATTTGTGAAATAGCCGGATTATCGGATTAAGTGTTGATTCGATAATTTAATGTATAATTATATATTTGATATATTAAATTACATTAACTGATATAAGCTTACTAAAAGATTCTTTTTCTCACTCGGGTAATATATTGATATATATGCGATATATGTTAATTGTATTATTTTATTTTGTTGCAATAAATATTGTATATGTGATATATAATATTGTAACATGATAGGATTACTAATGCAACATGTTTAGTGGAGATAAAACAAGGTTAGGGTTTGATTTGGGTTAGTTCTTTCTAGAACCTTCTAGAAGGTTTCCTTTTTGTTTTTGCAAAGATATTTTGCAAGATATTTACTTAACCCAACCCACACCCTTTACTATGGTTAGATCTCTACAATGGTTAAGTCTTTTCTTGACTTAACCATGGTTGCATTTGTAATGATATTATCACAATTCATTATTCATCACAATGAGATTTGTTCTTCTTCTTCCTTTTTCTTTCTTTCAAGAAAAGCTTTCTAGCTTTTTATGAAGTGATGAAAATGAGTGAGTTAATGAAAATAATGTTGGAGATAGTGCCCTCAAAGTCAATTATTGGATCACAGGCACGTGATTGCAATGATTGAGGGAGGACCTATCCCGGTAGGACAGTCTTACTCAAGATGATAGTATACTATCTGTTTTATCTTTATCATCGTGTACTGCTTTAGGTGACAATACTGATCACTATTGCACGTTGATAGAGCCCATAGGATTCTTGCTTGACTGCCAGCAGTATGATGGCGATCATATACGTGGGAGCTGGGGTCTATAAGCACATCCTTAAATGGTCCCTAGTCGTAGGAGTTTCGAGACAGGGCATCGATACTCCGGAGTAGACTAGTGTATACAGTCGAGACCCCGACGAGGGGCGGTGGCCGGTCTCACAAGCCACTGGTGTCAGTTGGTTCACCTAAGATGTATACAGGTGCTCATTGGGTTATGAGTACACCGGACAGGACTCGCCGGGAACATGCTAGTTGGTCTTATACCTGACGTCAGATAGCAGTTCCCTGGTGACATGTGTACAGGTTAGTTCATCGACCTGAGATCGTCATTTGTCTCGTGTGAGTTCCCACTGTACTTTGATTACTACCCTACCACGACTCAAAAGGAGTCGTGCAAACAGGTTTTAGTTAGGTACAGTCCCGAGCCACATGGAGACAGAGAGCGGATCTGCAGGGGTTCGTCTCTCCCGGTATTGGGGGTGAGGTCGCGCTGTGTCTAGGAGAGCCATTACACAAAGTCCTCGGCCGAGGCAGTAGATTTACTGGTAGGTATTCCAGTAGTATCTCAGGGTGTTCTGGGCTACACTCCGACACGACTTGTACCGCTTATGGGGGTCTGACTTTTACCAAAACCTAGGCCCGCCATGCAATACTCATAGACGAACGGACCGGACTGTACGGATATTGTCACTGACAGGCTCAGTAGGGTATCAGGATGAGTTCGCTCATCGACGTCCCTTTTGGTCAATACCTGGTAGCCCGTTACGTATTGGCTAATACCTATGACGTGCTAGTGGTTAAATCCACAACCAAAGTATTGACGAGTCTTTAGAGTCCCCCACAGACCAGTTTCTTATGTTTCGGGAGAAACACTGTAGAGGCCGTATGGAGATATGGCAGGGTTCGATCAGATACGTGCGGTATTGCACGGATCATGATCGGACGGATAATACTAGCGGGCTTTGGTTTAAGCCGGATCCTAGTATAGTACAGTGTAGATTTTGTCTCTTTGCATTTATATTCAGTGGGAATACAAATGCGGGCATGTATATGCAGTCGCGGGGTTTTCCTGTAATTTATTACGGGATCGGTTTTCTGAAGTTGCCAGTTTGCATTCCGTTCCGGCCAGTATTCCTTTGTTCCTTCACGGCCGAATTTTTCCGATGGAGGGGCTAATTTGTAATTGTGCAAATTAGCCATTGTGGAGGGGGGTTATTTGTATTTGTGGCATTATGATAAGTTAAGAATCTATGCTTTTTCATGATGGTCTTGCATTAATGAGATTAGAATGTATTAGAATTTGATTTGATATTGTTATCATCACTTTTGGATGTGGTCACCCTTTTGCTTTTCCTACTCTCACCTCCCTTCATGTTTTGATCATTCCCTCCACCATTTTGTTCAAAGAGGGGCCGGCCACTTTGAGGATATAGAAGAGAGAGGTTTTCATTTTGGTGAGGGAAATTGATTCATCTCATATTTGCTTGCTTGCTAAATTCCTAACACCACTCCAAAGTTCATTGTTTCATTCCTCCATCAAAGGCAACTTCACCCCATTGAGACAAAGTGATTCTACACTAGCCTACAGCATTTCTTGGGCATGTCGGCTCGCCAACTTCGTGCCCGAGTTGCCTCGGTCCAAAGGTGGGAGCCCGTAAAAGAACCCGGCGATGTGGTGCCCGTTTCGATGAGGAGTCGACGACCGGAGATTCCGCGAGGAGATCGGAGTGGAGGCGAAGACCGATGGACACGGATCGCTTGGTATAGCTCACTACCCTTTCTCTTAATTGCTAGTTGTAGGTTAATGGTTACGATCCGGGTTTTTAGGATGCGGTAGTGCCGGTTTTAAAGTAAAGAAAAATTTTCGTTTCCGCATTTGGCCTCGGATAGACGGCCGGGGCGCTACCGTAGTCCTACATGGTATCAGAGCCACGCCATTAACCTAGTCTAGCTTGCTCTAACGTGTTTACAAGTTCGATCGATCAGATTTTCCAAAAACCGCATTTCCATGTCGCACTTTCTGTCGATTTTTTCCTTGCTCTAAAAATTATTTGGTACATTGGAAAATTACGTGCAGGGTTTTTTATGAATTCTGTCAAAATTTGGTACGCTGATGTTACTGTGGCGCGGCGGTTTAGCGGCCAAAACCGCGTTTTGGCCGCGGAACCGCCGCCGTTTTGTGGCCAAACCGTACCAAATTTCTACAGTGGTTTACTGACATGGAAATAGGGTTTCTGGTATATTCTTTTGGGGCCCAGATGTTTTTGAGTGCTACAGTTGTGCTTGGGGCCCACTTCGGAAAATTCAGTCGATCGAAAATTTTGAACATGTTAGTTCACAGTATTTACATTATATCTGCGACCGTGAATGTCACTCGATCGGTAAATCCAGTCTATCTGCTATAGACCTTTTAGACGGATTTGCGAACGTGACATTCACGTTGATGTTCTGTGTTGTGCTGTGATGTTGCGGATCTGTCGTGGTGGATAGCCTGGATGCAATGGTAGTACAGTTTGGTTATATATGTACATTTGATATTGCGGGGCGAGCGTCCGACATGTGGACTGCCGTTACTACCTGTTTGTATATTATTCTTTTGGGGCATGACCGGGCTGAGGTCGATGTACCCGTTGTATGTATATTTTACTTTTTGTACTAGGATTGCTCCGAGGAGGGGTGCACGGATAGCCGGGTTCTAGAAGGCAACGGGCCCGCATCTCATGGCATTGAGACAGAGGGGGCTTCACTCTAGAATTGGCGGGCTATTCGCCGCACTCGTAGGGGGTACAGGTTGACCCAAGGAGGGGTGCCCAAGTTACCGTATTCCGTGAAGTGCTGGGTAGTCTATTCATGTCGTTGAAGGGGGCTGCCTCGCTTCAGGTTTTGGCGGGTAACTTTCCGCGCCCGTAGGGGTCTAGGATTTCATTGCACAGGCTATCCACACGACCAGGGGAACGTCGGATTTCAGCAGCGGCTCTGTGAAACCCGGGGCTTCTAGATTATCTGTATTGTTCTGTGATGCTTATTACTTTTCTGTGATGTTGTATTTTATCACGCCTTGAGCGGTTATTATATATTGATATATATATACTAGTAGATGTTGTATATGTTTTGCATCCGCGCTAGTCCAGTCCCCGCTCTGTCGTTAGTTAAGTAACCTAACGGGTGATGATGGGACCCAGTGGCGAATGCGGGTGGCATATACGTACATCGTATTTTCGTTCTTTATTGGTGTGATCAATTGATGGGACTGCATTGATTCGGATCAATGCAAGCTAAACAAACCTATTCTGATGTTGTTGGAACATTTTTCAAAAAGCTGTTATTGCAAGGACGTTCTCTTTTGTTTTGCACAATGGTATTCGGTTATGAATATCCAGCACCTCAGTCGACGAGGCAAGGGCCGAAATCCCTTCACCGGGAGTGACCCCTTGGACAGAAGTTTGCGTCAGGGTAATAACTTCACTATAGCCGATTACCTTTTGCTTTGCATCGTGGTATTCAGTTGGAATATCCTGCACCTCATTCTACGGGGAAAGAGCCGAGATCCCTTCACCGGGAGTGTCCTCTTTAGCAAAGGTTTTCGTTACTATATTTTTATAAAAAGTTATCCAGTTCCTTCAATTATATCAAGTTCATTACGGTAAAAGGTTTTTTGCCAAAAACCATTCGTAGCCCTCCGTCATTTCGGATTAGTATTGCTTAGTATTCGCGCTACGTTTGTCGTTGCTATTCGCCGAGGCGTAGTGTGCGGTAGCTCTGTAATGCTTTCTGTCGCATGGATATGTGGATTGGTTAGGATAGTCGTACGACTTTGTTGATTATTCGTCAAGGGTCGTGCGGGTGGGTTTAACGCAATCAAGATAATGACGGGTTGAACTTGACTAGGACCTTTTGATTTGTTGATTATTCGTCAAGGTCACTTGGGTCCTAGGGGTAAAAATCACATCGGGAGTTTCTAAAGAAACTGAAACTTGCCAGGCATGCGCATACCTTCTGGAGTGTGGTGACGTGAGTGGATTCCGTCACGTTATCATGCGATGATAGTTGGATCCCGATTCCCATTGATGAGTTGGTTTACTCCTCGAGTGATCCCAACTAATTATTCTTTCAGGTTTGGAGGAGAATTTGACGGTACAGTGGGAGGTTTCCTGATTGGATAAATTGATAACCATTCTGATCTAGGTTAAAGTGCACGCTGAGTGTATCTTTTTTCTCTCTCTTTGGCAGCGACCATGACCTGACCCTTGACTATGACTCGGTGACCAAATTAACCGAACCTTCTTATAACACTGGCTTTTGGATTGTCAGAGTTGCAAACCTCATTGCCACTCCTACTTTTACCCTTTTCTCCAGGACACCCCGTATTACTACGAACGTCCACTTCCATTGGATAAAACCATCGTATGGTTATATACGAACTCGAAGGAATTTATTCGAGGATGGTTTCCGGTTCTGGAGAAAACGAATAGGACTATTCAGTTGTCTTTTCCTTTTACCTTCTCTCAGGTTGCGAGTACTCCTTGGTTTAGGAGATAGTACACCTATTACACAAATTGGATAGTCTTCTTCCAAACCTTAGGCTGGTGCCGAACGGTGAGGAATGAAGAAAACCAATTAGCATAACGATGGTGTATAGAAGGTACTAAGTTAAGACAAATCAAGGGATTAAAGAGGGCAAAGTAAACTGCGACTGCTATTCACGACGAAACCAAGTATTTCATTACCACTCCCACTTCACCTTTGTATTTCTTCAGGACACTCCATATCACTACGAAGATCCACAGTTTATTTGGATACTCCATCGTATGGTTATATACGAACTCGAAAGGAACTTGTTCCAGTTCGGGGATGATTCTGGTTCAGGAGAAATAGGAATAAGGTTTCTTCGGTTGTCTTTTATCTTCATCTTCTCTCGCATTGCAAGTGCTCCTAGGATTAGGACAGTACACCCATTATGATTATTAGATAGTCTTCTTCCAAACCATAGGCTGGTGCCGAACGGTAGGGAAGGAAGAAAACCATTTAGCCTAAGAGGGTGTGCAGAAGGTAATGACTAAAGACATATAAAGGGATTTGGAGAGATGACAAAGAATTATACGGTTACAGTTATGAATCTGAATAATGGAAGAGGCATTACTAGGAATACCCGGATACCCCTACGAAATATTTCAATGTTTCAGTTTCACTGTGTACAGTTAAAAGAAAACTGATTTCCTAATTAGTCCTTACTCCAGTGTATGTATTTACCAGGTATGATTCTCACATCTGTATTGTTTTACAGATGATGAGTGGGAGTAAGTTATTGGGAATTAGGTGATCATCCTCATTATATCAGAATTCGTTGTAATTGGTGATATTTGAGGAAATCGCCTGGGCTGTTTGCCGGACGGCAAATATTTGGTTTTAAATATCCATTGTTATGCGCCAATTTAAAATTGATATATTTGTACGTCTATTTTTATAGAGTGAGATATACCTTTTTGAAATTATGTCTATGACATTTACCTATATCAGTGGATGGTTAGGTAAGGAGCATTAAACAGCGGTGTAATTCTTCTTAACCATTAGTACATTTTTCAACCTACGACACACAGGGAATGAGTTATTAGACTCAGGGGACTTATACAGAGTATTGTATGTTGTCCACTGTCCATTAGGACAGAGGGGTTGGTACTCGTACTATATTCTGTTTATTTGTGACTTCTCAAGTTCTTAGACATGTGTTTCGTAGAAGCACAAGGTCGAAGTTTTGAGAAGTTATAGGTATATGAATAAAGTACAGGACCAGGTATTGCAAGTATCAGGATTCTTCAAGGTGATCGAAGATGTAGATACTTGTGTATGATATTCAGTTGATAGTAATGATCAAGAGAACTTGCTTCTCTTTCAGGTTACTCATAATTGGAAGCATTCCTAAGTTGAGTAACGCTGATAGGCCTCCTTCCATTTAGTTGACATGCACTGGAGACAGCTGCATGATTTGAATCTGGTTCAATTAAATCAGTGCCTCTATTTCTATATTGGATATAGAACAGTTCATATCTTAACGATGTTAAGGTACGGGGAGTTGTCCGGCTTATGTCTAAAACCAGACTCCGGATAACTCAAGACACGTTTCTGTAATGGCTGTTTGTGGGTTGACCCGGGCTATGATGAGGGTTGACTTTCTACCATCAGGAAGATCAATAGTGATATTGTTCTTGACTCGCCACAGTTTTAACAAAAATGGATTTTTTCAGAAAACGGTAGTGGGAGTATGGTAGAACTAGAAGTGATTCCAGAACCACAGACGATTACTGAAAATTTGATAAGAACCTAAAGATTCATTCTGATTTGACATTCCATTAGCCACTCCCCAGTTATGGTGGGTAACCTCAGGCGCTCGAGAGGTACTTCGGTATGCTCAAGGACGGTGGCAGGGAGGTTCTTGTTTACCAAGACTTGCCATTGCTGTTGTTCCAGACTGTGTGACCCGGCAGGAAGATGAGTATAGCGTCGTTCTAAACTAGCTTTAGAAGTGCACGTGTATATGACTCTGCCAGAGGGTTGTCGTGGTCAGTGGGAGTAGCGGAAGCATTGGTAGACAAGTGGCTTATGTCTATTTATAGACTAAAGCACATATAGCGGAGATAGATCATCTATTTCTGATATGACAGTCATAGGTTTGACTTCATCAGAAAAGGGGATGGATCTGTTAAGAAGGTAGTAGGGTGTGATGTCCTGGTATTTGGATGACATACACAGAGTAGGAAGTAAAATTCCAATACTACGATAGGTTATACTTTGGTTGTCACACAATGGTTTCTCCACAAAGGACTTGGATATTATATCAGACATTCTGGTTATTAGATCTATGGTTTTAGATCTAGATTTGGGTAGTTTCCCAATCTGGGTACTTAGACAGCATTCTAAAGGTGTTTTAGAATGGACGACTCCTGGCACGGTAGTATACCTGCAGGTGATGGAGTCACCCTCTCTAAAGGTGTCTTACAGACTAAAGGGGAGAGGGACGTGCATGATTGGCAGATCACTTGCTTAGGTAATTGAGTCAATCATGAGAAGTCAAGTACCACACCAAATGTTGCTTTTGCAGTAGGTGCAATAAGTTGATATTGATCCAATCCTGGAGAAACTTTCGGAAGCAGTTTTAGAACATAAGTGGATGTTCTAGGGATATGATAACGACAACCTCATTCGGGAGACAGTTATCATTCCAGGCTTCCAAGGTGACTTGGATGACAGAGTGACTGTCAGAGTTATAGTTTTCCCTCTGACGAGGGGCAGTATTTTGGACAGGTGGTCCAGGTGGATACTGAGGGAAAGCATGGCGCAAAATACTGATTAAGTTCAGTTGCCGATACAGTCTAAGAAGTTTGGATTTGGAGTTCATGTATGAGCTAGGTCCCATCAGATATCCAGACATATTCTAAGACAGGTATTGCTCATTTCGGGAGATAGCTTTCTCCGCGAACTTGAGATAAAGAGAGACATAGAAAGAAACATCACAGCGGATCCACTCACTGAGGTTATTCCCCGAACGCAATAGTTTCGCAAATGAGCTTTGTGAGACTGACTAGTAGAGGAGTTGGGTGTTCGGTATCACACGGGCTGTGAGTATGCGACATCGCAAAAATTAGCCTGGAGTGAAAGTGGGAGATTGTTGGAGATAGTGCCCTCAGATTCAATTATTGGATCACAGGCACGTGATTGCAATGATTGAGGGAGGACCTATCCCGGTAGGACAGTCTTACTCAAGATGATAGTATGCTATCTGGTTTATCTTTATCATCGTGTACTGCTTTAGGTGACATTACTGATCACTATTGCATGTTGATAGAGCCCCTAGGATTCTTGCTTGACTGCCAGAAGTATGATGGCGATCATATATATGGGAGCTGGGGTCTATAAGCACATCTTTAAATGGTCCCTAGTTGTGGGAGTTTCGAGACAGGGCATCGATACTCCAGAATAGACTAGTGTATACAGTCGAGACCCCGACGAGGGGCGGTGGCCGGTCTCACAAGCCCCTGGTGTCAGTTGGTTCACCTAAGATGTATACAGGTGCTCATTGGGTTACGAGTACACCGGACAGGACTCGCCGGGAACATGCTAGTTGGTCTTATACCTGACGTCAGATAGCAGTTCCCTGGTGACATGTGTACAGGTTAGTTCATCGACCTGAGATCGTCATTTGCCTCGTGTGAGTTCCCACTGTACTTTGATTACTACCCTACCACGGCTCAAAGGAGTCGTGCAAACAGGTTTTAGTTGGGTACAGTCCCGAGCCACATGGAGGCAGTGAGCGGATCTGCAGGGGTTTGTCTCTCCCGGTATTGGGGGTGAGGTCGCGCTGTGTCTAGGAGAGCCATTACACAAAGCCCTGGGCCGAGGCAGGAGATTTACTGGTAGGTATTGCAGTAGTATCTCAGGGTGTTCTGGGCTACACTCCGACACGACTTGTACCGCTTATGGGGGTCTGACTTTTACCAACCCCCTAGGCCCGACATGCGATACTCATAGACGAACGGACCAGACTGTACGGATATTGTCACTGATAGGCTCAGTAGGGTGTCAGGATGAGTTCGCTCATCGACGTCCCTTTTGTTCAATACCTGGTAGCCCGTTACGTATTGGCTAATACCTCTGACGTTCTAGTGGTTAAATCCACAACAAAAGTATTGACGAGTCTTTAGAGTCCCCCACAAACCAGTTTCTCAAGTTTCGGGAGAAACGCTGTAGAGGCCGTATGGAGATATGGCAGGGTTCAATCAGATACGTGCGGTATTGCACGGATCATGATCGGACGGATAATACTAGCGGACTTTGGTTTAAGCCGGATCCTAGTATAGTACAGTGTAGATTTTGTCTCTTTGCATTTATATTCAGTGGGAATACAAATGCGGGCATGTATATGCAGTCACGAGGTTTTCCTGTAATTTATTACGGGATTAGTTTTCTGAAGTTGCCAGTTTGCATTCCGTTCCGGCCAGTATTTCTTTGTTCCTTCACGGCCGGATTTTTCCGATGGAGGGGCTAATTTGTAATTGTGCAAATTAGCCATTATGGAGGGGGGTTATTTGTATTTGTGGCATTATGATAAGTTAAGTATCTTTGCTTTTTCATGATGGTCTTGCATTAATGAGATTAGAATGGATTAGAATTTGATTTGATATTGTTATCATCACTTTTGGATGTGGTCACCCTTTTGCTTTTCCTACTCTCACCTCCCTTCATGTTTTGATCATTCCCTCCACCATTTTGTTCAAAGAAGGGCCAGCCACTTTGAGGATATAGAAGAGAGAGGTTTTTCATTTTGGTGAGGGAAATTGATTCATCTCATATTTGCTTGCTAGCTAAATTCCTAACACCTCTCCAAAGTTCATTGTTTCATTCCTCCATCAAAGGCAACTTCACCCCATTGAGACAAAGTGATTCTACACTAGCCTACAGCATTTCTTGGGCACGTCGGCTCGCCAACGTCGTGCCTGAGTTGCCTCGGTCCAGAGGTGGGAGCCCGTAAAAGAACCCGGCGATGTGGTGCCCGTTTCGATGAGGAGGCGACGACCGGAGATTCCGCGAGGAGATCGGAGTGGAGGCGAAGACCGAAGCACACGGATCGCTTGGTATAGCTCATTACCCTTTCTCTTGATTGCTAGTTGTAGGTTAATAGTTATGATCCGGGTTTTTAGGATGCGGTAGTGCCGGTTTTAAAGTAAAGAAAAAATTTCGTTTCCGCATTTGGCCTCGGATAGACGGCCGGGGCGCTACCGTAGTCCTACAAATAAATGAGTGCTAAAATCCTACTTCATCATCCTAATCTATCCTAGCCATTTAGATTAGGGTGTTCACATCATTTAGTGAGTGAGAGCTTGTGTTAATGAAACTTCAAGGTAGATCATCTTAGTTATCGAAGATCGGAAGCAAGCTTGCATCTTTCTCTTCGTGGAGCCTCTCTAGAGTTCAGGAACTTGATGATCGCAGCGAAGGGACCACAACACGGAGCTTTAGAAGTGAAGGAACGGACTACAAAGGTTGTAATCCCTATCTCTTAGATGTTAAAGTGTTTAACATGCTTTGTTTCGCCTAATCTCTAGTTTAAAGATCTTGGTTAGGGTTGTTCGGCACGTCTAAATTTTAAATCGGACATGGTTGATGCCTTATAGACCCTTGTGAGAGTGCCTAGTAACCCTACAGTGGTATCAGAGACAAGCTAGAGCTTTAGGCGAAGTCCAGACGAAGTTTAAAGTCCGATCAAACTCCGAATACCCGTAAAACCCTAGTTTCTGGAAATTTTTCAAAAAGTTGATTTTTTCATATTAAAAATACTCAAAAAAATAATCAGGGAAATACAAGGATTACTGTGCAACACATGCCACTGATCTCATTAAAGCGCCGCGGAACTGCGGCCGTACCATGGCTTGCGCGGCGGTTCCGCGGCCAAACAGTAGCATCATGTTTTGAGTTTTACACAGTAACATCCATACTGATCTCCTGATTATTCTGGGAATTTTTATTTTGCTCAAGTGTTGAGTTTTCTGGGTTTTATTGGGAGCTCGTTGATTCGATCGGAAAGTTTAACTTCGTTTAAGTTTTTCCGGGTAATTTTAGAACGTGTTAAAAAGTTCGACCGGATATCAATAACTCACTTTTTCCCTTGCTGCAAAATTTCCAAGTGTTGGATTTTTCGGTAGTTTAAGAACGTTCTAAGTCGTGCAAGTAATGTGGTGGACCCTCTAGAAAACAATAAACCTTAACTCAATTATGTGACCGTCTGAACCGCCTCTAAACCTTAGGGTTTGTGGCAGTACGGCGTTGCCACATGTGAGGCGTTGGTTTGACCCTTCTACAGCTGGACCATTGGTACTGTGGCATGTGATGGATCTTTTTAAACTAATTTCAAGTGTTGAGAACTATTTGGGAAAACTTGGGTGTTTGTTTATTCAATCGGAAAGTTTAACATTGTCTATTTATCTGGAATATGATACAATATTTGGAATCCACAAATAGTTATGAGATAACTAATTTGAATGTTATAAATCTAGCAGTTCAGTCTCAGATGATCGGTTGCCACGGGATTTTGATGCGATCAAAAGTCCGTCGCAATCACGTAGCGTACGCGGATACTCACCGGGTAAACTTAATAGATAGCCACGCCCCATAGCCCCGACCAAGTGACTGTAGGAGAACCCCGTCGCCAAAAGCATCCGTTCAGGTGCTCGCGGCAGCGGTGTTCCGCCTTAGTGCACTATGTCGACGGCATCCGGGGGTGCGGCCGTCTACTAAAGTTTGGGACGAGCATTCGATCAGGATGTCTGGAATCTTGTTGAATTGCCCGACTTGATATTGAAAAGAGTTTTCGATAATGAGACTAAAATGCGGGGTTTATAATTGTTAGGCATGCGATGTCTACGGAATTCATTTGGTTAAGCATGCGATGTCTAAGAAGGTTGCGTATTCCAACTGTTGTAGTTTTAAACTTTCTTTTCTGCAACCGTAAGTGTAATATGCGGTGTATCGCCGGTTTCGTTGCTATATATCAACGACAATTGGGATACGCATATTTACTTACGTTGATGATATGTGATATTATGTGTTGTTGTGATATGTTATATTAGATCGTCGTGTTTTGAATAGCAGGGGTTTTTATATTGTTGGAGATAGTGCCCTCAGAGTCAATTATTAGGTCACAGGTACGTGATTGCAATGATTGATGGAGGACCTATCCCGGTAGGACAGTCTTACTCGAGACTATAGTATGCTATCTGGTTTACCTTTATCATCGTGTACTGTTTTAGGTGACCTGACAAGTTGCTATTGCACGTTGATAGAGCCCCTAGGATTCTTGCTTGACCACCAGCAGTATGAGGGCGATCATATAAGTGGGAGCTGGGGTCTATAAGCATATCCTTAAATGGTCCCTAGTCGTGTGAGTTTCGAGACAGGGCATCGATACTCCAGAGTAGACTAGTGTATACAGTCGAGACCCCGACGAGGGGCGGTGGCCGGTCTCACAAGCCACTAGTGTCAGTTGGATCACCTAAGATGTATGCAGGTGCTCATTGGGTTATGAGTACACCGGACAGGACTCGCCGGGAACATGCTAGTTGGTCATATACCAGACGTCAGATGGCAGTTCCCTGGTGACATGTGTGCAGGTTAGTTCATCGACCTGGGGATCGTCATTTGTCTCGTGTGAGTTCCCACTGTACTTTGATTACTACCCTACCACGGCTCAAAGGAGTCGTGCAAACAGGTTTTAATTGGGTACAGTCCCGAGCCACATGGAGGCAGTGAGCGTATCTTCAGGGGTTCGTCTCTCCCGGTATTGGGGGTGAGGTTGTGCTGTGTCTAGGAGAGCCATTACACGAAGTCCTTGGCCAAGGCAAGGAAATTTACTGGTAGGTATTCCAGTAGTATCTCAGGGTGTTCTGGGCTACACTCCGACACGACTTGTACCGCTTTTGGGGGTCTGACTTTTACCAACCCCCTAGGACCGCCATGCGATGCTCATAGACGAACGGACCGGACTGTACGGATATTGTCACTGACAGGCTCAGTAGGGTTGTCGGGCTGAGTTCGCTCACAGACGTCCCTTTTAGTCAATACCTGGTAGCCCGTTACGTATTGGCTTATACCTCTGACGTGCTAGTGGTTAAATCCACAACCAAGGTGTTGACGAGTCTTTAGAGTCCCCCACATTCAGTTACTCAGCTTTCGGGCGAAAGGTTGTAAAGGCCGTATGGAGATATGGCAAGGTCCGATCAGATACGTGCGGTATTGCACGCATCAGGATCGGACAGTTTGTACTATAGGCCGTATGGATATATGGCATGGTTCGATCAGATACGTGCGGTATTGCACGGATCAGGATCGAACGGATATTACTGGCCGGCTTTGGTTTAAGCCGGATCCTAATATAGTACAGTATAGATTTTGTCTCATTGCATTTGTATTTCGGTCGGAATATAAATGCGGGTGTGTATACACAGTATCGGGGTTTTCCTGTAATTTATTACGGGACCAGTTTTCTGGAGTTGCCAGTTTGCTTTCCGTTTCGGCCAATTTCCTTTGTATCGTTCATTGGCCGAAGTTTGGTGGAGGAGGGCTTATTTGCATTGTTGCAAATAAGTTTTTGTGGAGGGGTTCTTTGCATATTGGTTGGATCATCATGGTTGCTCCATTGACCTTGACTTATTGACTTCTTCATGATGGCTTGACCATTTGGAGTCATCATGGTTGTTTTGGAGTGTTTGTTTATGTTTGTGATGATATTGTTTTAATCATCACTCTTTATCCATGCTTGCATGATAGCTCACCCACTCCCTTGACTTTCTCTCCATTCTCACCCTTCACATTTGCTTGGGCCGGCCACTATTGGTGTGGGGGATTGGATTCATTTTTGGTGTGGCATTTTTAGGTTCTCATGGTGCTAAGAAAAGCTCTCTAGTTCATCTCAAAAATCCATTCCTCCACCATCTCAAAAGGCAAGTCCACAAACCCCAAAATGAGACTTGCTCACCAGATATTCTACAGCCAACCTTGGGCACGTCGACTAGCCATCTTCATGCCCGAGTTGCCTCGGCATTGAGGTGGGAGCCCGTAAAAGAAGTAGGCGATGTGGTGCACTTCCGGCGACGAGGAGGAGACGGCACATTCCGCAGGAGATCGGGACGACGACGAGAAGACCGGAGGACTCGGATCTGTCGGTATATCTCTCTTCCCTTTCTTGTAGATAGCTAGGACTAGTTAGTGGTTCGATCCGGGTATTAGTGCGCGGCGGTTTGCCAGTTAAAGTAAAAATTAAAGTTTATCACCACTTCCGCATTTGGCCGTCGGATTGACGGCCGGGGCACCGCCGTGCACTTACAGTGGTATCAGAGCCTCACCATTAACTTAGTCTAGCTTGGTTTAATGTGTTTTTCAGTTCCGATCGATCAAATGTTCCAAAACCCGTTTTTCCTTCGCATCAGTTTTTGTTGAAAATTTTTGGTCTCGAAAAATTTTTCAGGTTGTAAAATATTGATGTACTAGAAAATCTAAGAGCTCTGGAAAAATTCGATGAAGTGACTCCACTGTGGGAGCGCGGAACCGCCGCAAACACCCCTTTCTTGCCGCGGTTCCGCCGCGCACTGTGGAGATCCCTGCACCAAATTTCTACAGTGTCTTTGTGGGCTTAAAATATGGGTTTTGGAATATTAATTTTGGGCCCAGAATTTCTTGATGTGGTACAGTAGTACTTGGGGCCCCACTTGTTATAGTTTGATCGATCGGATATTTTAAACACATTTTTCACAGTATTTACATTATATCTGCGACCGTGAATGTCACTTGATCGGTAAATCCGGTCTAACTGCTATATCCCGGTTAGACGGATTTGCGAACGTGACTTTCACGTTGATGTTCTGTTTTTGCTGTGATGTTGCGGATCGGTCGTGGGGGATAGCCTGGATGCAATGCTAGTACAGTTGTGGTTGTATTATGTACATTTGATATTGCGGGGCGAGCGTCCGACATGTGGACTGCCGTCACTGCCTGTTTGTATTATTATTTTGGGGCACGGCCAGGTTGCGGTCGATGTACCCGTTATATGTATATTTTACTTTCTGTACTAGGATTACCCCGCGGTGGGGTGCACGGATAGCCGGGTTCTAGAGGGGCAACAAGCCCGCATCTCATGGCATTGAGACGGAGGGGGCTTCACTCTAGGATTGGCGGGCTATTCGCCGCACTCGTAGGGGGTACAGGTTGACCCAGGAGGGGTGCCCAAGTTACCGGATTCCGTGAAGTGCCGGGTGGTCCATTCACGGTGCTGAAGGGGGCTGCCTCGCTTCAGGTTTTGGCGGGTAACATGCCGCGCCCGTAGGGGTCTAGGATTTCATTGCACAGGCTATCCACACGACCAGGGGAACGTCGGGTTTCAGTAGTGGCTCTGTGAAACCCGGGGATCCCAGATATCTGTATTGTTTCTGTGATGCTGTACATTTTCTGTGATGTTGCATTTCTTATCACGCCTTGAGCGAAATATAATATATTGGTATATATATTAGTAGATGTTGTATATGTTTTGCATCCGCGCTAGTCCAGTCCCCGCTCTGTCGTTAGTTAGCTAACCTAACGGGTAATGACGGGACCCAGTGGCGAATGCGGATGGCATATACGTACATCAGTATATTTTCGTTCTTTTTGGTGTGATCAATTGATGGGACTGCGTTGAATCGGATCAATGCAAGTTAAAAACAAACCTAATCTGATGTTGTTGGAACACTTTTCAAAAAGCTGTTATTGCAAGGACGTTCACGTTTGTTTTGCATCGTGGTATTCAGTTGGAATATCCTGCTCCTCAGTCGACGAGGCAAGGGCCGAGATCCCTTCACCGGGAGTGACCCCTTGAACAAAAAGTTTGCGTCAGGGCATTAACTTCACTATAGCCGATTACTTTTGCTTTGCATCGCGGTATTCATTTGGAATATCCTGCACCCCATTCTACGGGGAAAGAGCCGAGATCCCTTCACCGGGAGTGACCTCTTTAGCAACGGTTTTCGTCACTATATTTTTTAAAAGCTATCAGTTCCTTCAACGATATCAAGTTCTTTACGTTAAAGGTTTTCGCCAGAAACCATTCGTAGCCCTCCGTTGTTTCATATGAGTGGTCAATAGTATTCAAGCTGTGTATGTTGGCCAAAGTCAAGGCACAGTGATTGGTAGCTATTGGGGTATTCATATGCAGCATAGATAGATGCGTTGGTTTGGGACAGTCGTACTGCCATTTTGGCCAAAGTCAAGGGTATGTACGGGTGGATCCAAATTAACCTGGAGAATGACGGGCAGAACTTGACATGTGACTTATGATATGTTGGCCAAAGTCAAGGTCATAAGAGCATGGGGCAAAAATCCACATCGGGAGTTTCAAAAGAACTGAAACTTGCCAGATATGCGCATACCTTCTGGAGTGTGACACCGTGAGCGGATTCCGTCACGTTATCATGCGATGATAGTTGGATCCTGATTCCCACTGATGAGTTAGTTTACTCCTCGGGTGACCCCGACTAATTCTTCTTTCAGGTTTGGAGGAGAATTTGAGGTACAGTGGGAGGTTTCCAGATTAGATGAATTGGTAACCATTCTGATCTAGGTTAGAGTGCACGCTGAGTGTTTCTTTTCTCTCTCTCTGGCAGCGACCATTGACCCGACCCTAAGACTATGACTCAGAAACCAAAGTTGACCGAACCTTCTTAACACTGGCTTTTGGATTGTCAAAGTTGCAAACCTCATTGCTACTCCTACTTTTACCCTTTTCTCCAGGACACCCCATTTTACTACGAACGTCCACTTCCATTGGACAAAACCATCGTATGGTTAGATACGAACTCGAAAGAATTTATTCGAGGATGGTTTCAGGTTCTGGAGAAAACGGATAGGATTATTCAGTTGTCTTTTCCTTTTACCTTCTCTCAGGTTGCGAGTACTCCTTGGTTTAGGAGATAGTACACCTATTACGCAAATTGGATAGTCTTCTTCCAAACCTTAGGCTGGTGCCGACCGGTAGGGAATGAAGAAAACCAATTAGCATAACGATCGTGTGCAGAAGGTATTAAGTTAAGACAAAGCAAGGGATTAGTAAGAGGGCAAAGTAAATTGCGACTGATAGTCACGAACAAACCAAATATTCCTTCGCCAATCCTAAATCACCTTTGTATTTCTCCAGGACACTCCGTATCACTACGAAGATCCACAGTTTATTGGATATTCCATCGTATGGTTATATACTAACTCGAAAGGAACTTGTTCCAGTTCGGGGATGGATTCTGGTTCAGGAGAAATAGGAATAAAGTTCATTCAGTTGTCTTTTATCCTCACCTTCTCTCGCATTGCGAGTGCTCCTAGGATTAGAACAGTACACCCATTATGCTTATTGGATAGTCTTCTTCCAAACCATAGGCTGGTGCCGAACGGTAGGGAAGGAAGAAAACCATTTGGCCTAAAGGGGTGTGCAGAAGGTAATGACTAAAGACATATGAAGGGATTTGGAGAGGTGGCAAAGAATTATACGGTTACAGTCGTGAATCTGGAAGAGGCATTACTAGGATTACCATGATACCCCATCGAAACATTTCAATGTTTCAGTTTCACTGTGTAATGTTAAAAGAAAACTGATTTCCCGATTAGATACTTACTCCAGGGTATGTATTTACCAGGTTTGATTCTCACATCTGTATGGTTTTACAGATGATGAGTGGGAGTAGGTTATTGGGAATTGGGTGATCATCCTCATTATATCGGGATTCGTTGTAATCGGTGATATTTGAGGAAATCACCTGGGCTGTTTGCCGGTCGGCAAATATTTGGTTTTGAATATCCGCTTTTATGCACCAATTTCAAATTGATATATCTGTACGTCTATTTTCATAGAGTGAGATATACCTTTCTGAAATTATGTCTATGACATTTACCTATATCAGTGGATGGTTAGGTAAGGAGCATTAAACAGCGGTGTAATTCTTCTTGACCATAAGTACAGTTTTCAACCTACGACACACAGTGAATGAGTTATCAGACTCAAGTGACTTGTACAGAGTATTGTATATTGTCCAGGGTCCATCAGGACAGAGGGGTTGGTCCTCGTACTATATTCGGTTTACTTATGACTTCTCTAGTTTTTAGACAGGTGTTTCGTGGAAACACAGGGTCCAAATTTTGAGAAGTTATTGGTATTTGAATAGAGTAGAGAACCAGGTGTAGCAAGTATCGGGATTCTTCAAAGCAATCGAAGATGTAGACACTTGTGCATGGTATTCAGTTGATAGTAATGATTAAGAGAACTTGCTTCTCTTTCAGGTTGCTCATAATTGGAAGTGTTCCTAAGTTGTGTAACGCTGATCGGCCTCCTTCCATTTAGTTGACATGCACTGGAGACAGTTGCATGATTTGGATCTGGTTCAGTTAAATCAGTGCCTCTGGTCCTATATGGGATATAGAACAGTTCGTATCTTAACGTTGTTAAGGTACGGGGAGTTGTCCAGCTTATGATTAAAACCAGACTCTGGATAACTCAAGGCACATTTCTGTAATGGCTGTTTGTAGGTTGACCCAGGCTATGACGAGGGTTGATTTTCTACCATCTGGATGAACAATAGCAATATTGTTCTAGACTCGCCACAGTTTTATTAAAAATGGATTTTTTTTCAGAAAAGCAGTAGTGGGAGTATGGTAGAACTGGAAGTGATTCCAGAACCACAAACGATTACTGAAGATTTGACAAGGAACCTAAGGATTCAATCTGGATTGACATTCCATTGGCCACTCCGCAGATGAGGTGGGTAACTTCAGGCACCCGAGAGGTACTACGGTAGCCTCAAGGACGGTGACAGGGAAGTTCTTGTTTACCCACAATTACCATTGCTGTTGTTCCAGGCTGCGAGAACCGGCGGGAGGATGAGTATAACGTCGTTCTAAACTAGTTTTAGAAGTGTACGTCTATATGACTCTGCCAGAGGGTTGTCGTAGTCAGTGGGAGCAGCGGAAGCATTGGTGGACAGGTAGCTTATGTCTATTTATAGACTAAAGCAGATGTAGCGGAGATAGATCATCTATTTCTGACGTGACAGTCATGGGTTTGACTTCATCAGAATAGGGGATAGATCTGTTGAGAAGGTAGTAGGGTGTGATATCCTGGTACTTGGATGACATACACAGAGTAGGAAAAGAAACTCCTATACTACAGTCGGTTATACTTTGGTGGTCACACAGCGGTTTCTCCACAAAGGAAATGGATTTTATATCAGACATACTGGTTACTAGATCTAGGGTTTTAGATCTAGATTTGGGTGGTTTCCCAATCAGGGTACTTGACAGCATTCTAAGAGTATTTAGGATGGACGACTCCTGGCATGGTAGTGTACCTGCAGGTAATGGAGTCACCCTCTCTAAAGGTGTCTTACAGACTAAAGGGGAGAGGGACGTGCATGATTGGCAGATCACTTGCTCAGGCAATTGAGTCAATCATGAGATGTCAAGTACCACACCAGATGTTGTTCTTGCACTAGATGCAATAAGTTGACATTTGATCCAATCCTGGAGAAACAGTCGGAAGCAGTTTTAGAACATAAGTGAATGTTCTAGGGATATGATAACGATAGCCTCATGCAGGAGACAGTTATCATTCCAGGCTTCCAAGGTGACCTGGACGACAAGGAGGTTGTCAGAGTTATAGTTTTCATTCTGATGAGGGGCAGTATTTTGGACAGGTGGTCCAAGGCAATACTGAGGGTGGCATGGCGCAGGATACTGATTAAGTTCAGTTGACGATACAGTCTAAGAAGTTTGGATTTGGAGTGTATTTATGAGCTATGTCCCATCAGACATCCAGACACATTCTAAGACAGGTATTGCTCATTTTGGGAGATGGCTTTCTCCGCGAACTTGAGATATAGAGAGACATTGAAAGAAACAACAAAGCGGATCCACTCACTAAGGCTATTCCTCAAACGCAATAGTTTCGCAAACGAGCTTTGTGAGACTGACTAGTAGAGGAGTTGGGTGTTCGGTATCACACGGGCTGTGAGTATGCGACATCGCAATAATTAGCCTTGAGTGCAAGTGGGAGATTGTTGGAGATAGTGCTCTCAGAGTCAATTATTAGGTCACAGGTACGTGATTGCAAGGATTGATGGAGGACCTATCCCGGTAGGACAGTCTTACTCGAGACGATAGTATGCTATCTGGTTTACCTTTATCATCGTGTACTGTTTTAGGTGACCTGACAAGTTGCTATTGCACGTTGATAGAGCCCCTAGGATTCTTGCTTGACCACCAGCAGTATGAGGGCGATCATATAAGTGGGAGCTGGGGTCTATAAGCATATCCTTAAATGGTCCCTAGTCGTGTGAGTTTCGAGACAGGGCATCGATACTCCAGAGTAGACTAGTGTATACAGTCGAGACCCCGACGAGGGGCGGTGGCCGGTCTCACAAGCCACTGGTGTCAGTTGGATCACCTAAGATGTATACAGGTGCTCATTGGGTTATGAGTACAACGGACAGGACTCGCCGGGAACATGCTAGTTGGTCATATACCAAACGTCAGATGGCAGTTCCCTGGTGACATGTATGCAGGTTAGTTCATTGACCTGGGGATCGTCATTTGTCTCGTGTGAGTTCCCACTGTACTTTGATTACTACCCTACCACGGCTCAAAGGAGTCGTGCAAACAGGTTTTAGTTGGGTACAGTCCCGAGCCACATGGAGGCAGTGAGCGTATCTTCAGGGGTTCGTCTCTCCCGGTATTGGGGGTGAGGTCGTGCTGTATCTAGGAGATCCATTACACGAAGTCCTTGGCCAAGGCAAGGAGATTTACTGGTAGGTATTCCAGTAGTATCTCAGGGTGTTCTGGGCTACACTCCGACACGACTTGTACCGCTTTTGGGGGTCTGACTTTTACCAACCCCCTAGGCCCGCCATGCGATGCTCATAGACGAACGGACCGGACTGTACGGATATTGTCACTGACAGGCTCAGTAGGGTTGTCGGGCTGAGTTCGCTCACAGACGTCCCTTTTAATCAATACCTGGTAGCCCGTTACGTATTGGCTTATACCTCTGACGTGCTAGTGGTTAAATCCACAACCAAGGTGTTGACGAGTCTTTAGAGTCCCCCACATTCAGTTACTCAGCTTTCGGGCGAAAGGTTGTAGAGGCCGTATGGAGATATGGCAAGGTCCGATCAGATACGTGCGGTATTGCACGCATCAGGATCGGACAGTTTGTACTATAGGCCGTATGGATATATGGCATGGTTCGATCAGATACGTGCGGTATTGCACGGATCAGGATCGAACGGATATTACTGGCCGGCTTTGGTTTAAGCCGGATCCTAATATAGTACAGTATAGATTTTGTCTCATTGCATTTGTATTTCGGTCGGAATATAAATGCGTGTGTGTATACACAGTATCGGGGTTTTCCTGTAATTTATTACGGGACCAGTTTTCTGGAGTTGCCAGTTTTCTTTCCGTTTCGGCCAATTTCCTTTGTATCGTTCATTGGCCGAATTTGGTGGAGGAGGGCTTATTTGCATTGTTGCAAATAAGTTTTTGTGGAGGGGTTCTTTGCATATTGGTTGGATCATCATGGTTGCTCCATTGACCTTGACTTATTGACTTCTTCATGATGGCTTGACCATTTGGAGTCATCATGGTTGTTTTGGAGTGTTTGTTTATGTTTGTGATGATATTGTTTTAATCATCACTCTTTATCCATGCTTGCATGATAGCTCACCCACTCCCTTGACTTTCTCTCCATTCTCACCCTTCACATTTGCTTGGGCCGGCCACTATTGGAGTGGGGGATTGGATTCATTTTTGGTGTGGCATTTTTAGGTTCTCATGGTGCTAAGAAAAGCTCTCTAGTTCATCTCAAAAATCCATTCCTCCACCATCTCAAAAGGCAATTCCACAAACCCTAAAATGAGACTTGCTCACCAGATATTCTACAGCCAACCTTGGGCACGTCGACTAGCCAGCTTCGTGCCCGAGTTGCCTCGGCATTGAGGTGGGAGCCCGTAAAAGAAGTAGGCGATGTGGTGCACTTCCGGCGACGAGGAGGAGACGACACATTCCGCAGGAGATCGGGACGACGACGAGAAGACCGGAGGACTCAGATCTGTCGGTATATCTCTCTTCCCTTTCTTGTAGATAGCTAGGACTAGTTAGTGGTTCGATCCAGGTATTAGTGCGCGGCGGTTTGCCAGTTAAAGTAAAAATTAAAGTTTATCACCGCTTCCGCATTTGGCCGTCGGATTGACGGCCGGGGCGCCGCCGTGCACTTACATATATGAGATGAGAGTTTTTCTTTTTCATTCATATAAAATTCATTTGTATGTAATATTCTTTTGTTGGGGCACTTCCGGGATGAGGATGATGTCACCATTGTATATTATTTACTTTTCCGCATTAGGTAGACCCAAGGCGGGGAGCACAAGTAACCGGGTTCTAGGGTCCAGTGGGAGACCATCTCGAGGAGTCGAGACCGGGTCTCCTAACCCTAAAATTGGCAGAGTTGCTTGCCGCTCTCGTAGGGGTCTAGGGATGTGGGTTTGGCTATTCATCGCGACCGTGGAATCCGTATTTTATACAGGCTCGTATTAAAACACGTACGTCCTAGTATATCCAATATTTCATATAAGTTCTTCTGCTGCAATGTTCTGTGATGAGATCATATTACTGCCTGAGACGAATGTTTATATTATATATATGAGATATATGTTATATTGCAGATTTCGTCTCAAATGATGATGCTTGTGAAGCACAATAAAAATGGGACTTCATTAATGAGATTAATGAAATAAAAGAAACCTAAAGATGTTGTAGAAACTTGTTTAAAAACTGGTCGCTCTAGTTCTTGCTTTGCATAGCGGTGTTCCTTGTAGAACATCCAGCACCTTATTCGATAAGGAAAGAGCCGAGATCCCTTCACCGGGAGTGACCTCTTTAGCGAAACTAGCAGATGCTACAAACTCGGTTTGTCTTTTGATTGTTTTTATAGTTTTTTCTTTGCATAGTGATATTTGTGAAATATCCTGCACCTTATTCGATAAGGAAAGAGCCGACGATCCCTTCATCGGGAGTGACCTCTTTAGCAAAACTAGAAAAGCCTAAAAAACATTCCATTCAAAATCACTCGATTCTACAACGATATAAAGTTCATTAAGCAAAAGGTTTTCTTAAAAACCTGTTGTAGCCCTCCGTCATTTCAGATAAGTAGTCTTTAGTATTCGTGCTGCGTTTATTGACTTAGTCAAGGCGTAGTGTGCGGTAGCTATTTATGCTTATCTGCAAAAGCATATGATGCGATTGATTAGAGTAGTCGTGCGGCCTTGTTGACTTAGTCAAGGGTCGTACGGGTGGGTTTAATTCAATCGGGAAATGACGGGTTGAACTTTACTTGCGGTCTATGGTTTGTTGACTTAGTCAAGGTCATAGATCGCTTGGGGAAAAATATTATCGGGGATTTCAAGAGTTGAAATTTGCAATGAGATTGCATACTTTCTATGAGATAGTTGGATCCCGATACCCGCTGCGAGTAAGAGTTACTCCTGGGAGAGTTTTACACATTATAATTAGCCGATCAAGTAGGTGTCTAGAAAGGTGTCAACGGGGTTACGCCCCTAGGAAAACGAGGTTTATTTTAATTAGGTCCGTGCGAAAGCGCGCGGAACCTCCCTCAAAGTACCGGCACTGGCCTGGCTGAAAGATTGGCGAACTTGTAGAGTGTAATTAATCCGGCTAGTCTTTCCTTTTAGGGTTTGAAGGAAGATTTGACTAAAACAGTAGGAGACATCCTGATTAGATAAATTGATAACCAATCTAATCTTGTAAAAGCGCATGCTGAGTGTTTTCTTCTCTCTCTCTCCTAGTTACGACCATGTCACGCCTTAATCAAGATAATAATACGGATGTATTGACCGAACCCGCTTGTTATACTGCGCTAAGGAACGTTGGTCCTGCTTCAACTTATAATTGTTATAAGACAGAGCAGGAAATTGGGGATTACCAGAATTTCCGTGCCGCCCAAACGAAGAAAGTGAATGCTGATGCATCTTCTTCGGGTGTGTTCATTACAGAGAACTGTTTCTCAGTATCCTTTACGTCCTGGGTATGAGATACCGAATCAGGATCCCGCATATGTAATTTGTTACATGGGCTACAGATAGGTAGAGAACTGAGAACGGGTGATAAGTTTCATGAGATAGAAACGGTGCAATTGTTGCAGCCAAGTCTGTTGGTAGTTATCACCCTGTATTACCAGAATACATTGATTCTAAACGAATGTTATAAGATACCGAACCTGATATACAACATCATATCAGTCTCTTTATTGGTAAAGAAGGATATAATTTTATATTGTTGGATAATGTTTTGAACATTTTCTATATCAAGAGTTGATCGGTTCAGGCACGTTATCTAAAAGCATAGACGTTCTAAATCAAACCACAGTTCTTAATGTACAGAACACACACACGAGGAAAAGTTCAGAAATGAACGAATCCTACTTGAGGCATTGTAGACTAGGTCATATCAATGCGAACCGACTAGCTGAAGTTACATAAAGATGCATATTTAAATTAGTTTGAATTTACATCTTGTAAAAACTTGCCAGTCATGTCACAAAGATAAGATGACCACAACTCTGTTTATTGGAAACAGATAAAGAGTTAGTGAACTCTTGGGATTGATACATGCTGATGTATGAAGGTCCCTTGTCTACATATGCCAAGACTGGTTCTTTGTACTTCATTACATTCACTGATGATCTCTCAAGATTCAGACATATGTTCCTGTTGAAACACAAGTCCAAAACTTTTGAGATAATCACAGAATATAAGTTAGAAGTACAGAACCAAAAACCGGGTATAAGTATTATGTCCTTTGATGTGATCAAGGAGGAGAATACTTCAGCACGGAATTCCTGGACTATTCTAAAGGAGAATGAGATTCTCTCTCAGCATTACTCCCCCGTATACACCACAACACGTTGGTGTATCAGGATGGAGCAATCACACCCTATGTGATATGGTGTGCTCTATGATGAGTATTACTGAGTTTCCTATTTCCTTTTGGGAGTTATGCACTTAAGAAGCTGCATACCTATTGAATAGGGTTCCAATCAAATCAGTTACCTACCACTTTATATGTGATATGGAATGGGAAGAGCCCATATCTTAAGTATGTTAAGATTTGGTGTTGTCCAGTCTATGTCTTAAAGCATAATCCGGACAAGCTCGAGGCAAAGTCAGTTTTGTAGAAGTTTATTGGATATCCCAAGCATTCGCAAGGGAATATCTTCTACCTAACCGAGAACAAAAGATGTTTTGTTTCTCAGCATGCCACCTTTGTAAAGGGAATTTCTTGTGAAGAAATTAATGGTCATGAGGTAGAACTGGAAAGAGTCCCAGCTATACAAACTGCAACTGATAATTTGATAGAACCAAAGGATTCAATAGTTTCTAACGAACCTCAACCTCTCCGCCGATCTATTAGGGTTCCTCACCCACCTGAGAGATACTTCGGTTTTTCTCTATGACAGTGGGAGCAAGGATTGCATCATGAGATGATGACCCAACTAGTTTCGAGCAGGCCATCAGGAGTGGGACTCTGTAAGAATGGCTGGATGCTTAGTGATCTGAGATGGAATCCTTATACACCAACAAAGTATGGACTTTGGTTGCTTTATTTGAAGGGTTAAATCCCCATCAGGAGCAAGTATATCTTGAGAAGATTACTTGGTGTATATGGAAAAGTTGAGACTTTCAAAGCTATGCTTAAGTCCATCCGGATCCTACTTGCCCCGGCTACATACCATGACTACGATATCTGGCGGTTGGGTGTCATGACTGCTTTTCTAAATGATGATTTAGAAGAGAGCGTCTATAAGTACACAGCCAGAGGGCTTTGTAGACAGTGGGAGCAGCGGAAACGTGAGCAAGATGTTTTATGTGATAAATCAGGCATCGCGGAGTTGGAACGTCTGTTTTGACGTGGTAGTCAAAAAGTTTGACTTCATCAAAATGGTAGATGAACCTTGTATATATACAAAAAGGTAGTAGGGAGTATGGTGGTGATCCTCGTAGAGTACGTGGATGACATATTCTTGATAGGGAAGGAGTTTCCTATACTACGCTCGATTAATCTCCGCTTATCACAATGATTCTCCATATAGGATCAAAGTGATACCTTCTAAATCCTGGGTTTTGGATCTATGAGATATATCTAATTAGATGTTACGATTCTCACTAGTTGTAGTGAGATGGTATCAATCGATCCTGGGGAGAATCACTGGAAAGGTTCCAGGGTGATAAGGACGACTGAATGTCAGTCGCAGGCATTGTCTTTACTCTCAGTGGAGGGACGGTATGTTGGAAGAGTTCCAAGCTATATACCGTGACTTACTAGATGATTAATGGCAAGATACATCGTTACCAAGGATTCTACCAAAGAGGCAGTCTAGATATATAAGTTCATGAGATGAACTTCGTTCCTACCATAGTGTGACAATGGAGTTGTGGCTTATTCCAAGGAACCCCCATCCCATCTGAAATCCAGATATAATTCTTAGACAGTATCACCTGATCATGGAGATGGTTGATCTCCAGGAAGATCGAGGTTAGGAGAGTAGACACAGAGGACAACAGCGCGGATCCACTCACAAAGGCCTTTTTCCCAGTAGAGACTTTTTATGGGATGGTTGAGTATGAGATACTTCAACCACAGCTAATTGTTGTGTATGTGATACCACAACAGATGGCCCTAGTGCAAGTGGGAGATTGTTAGTTATATGTATGCCCTAGAGGCCATTACTGTACATACGATGTATATTGTAGTGGATGCTTGGACATATATAGTGAGGACTTTCTTGCTCGACATGATAGTACGCTATCTGGTTACTCTTTATCTTAACATGTACTCTGATTGTCTCTATGTTACATGTTGATAAAGCCCTTAGGATATGTACTTGACTACCAGGACTATGATGCAGATCATACTAGTGGGGACAGTGTAGTCGCCAAGTACATCTTTCAAATGTTCCTAGTCGTGGGAGTACCGAGACAGGGCATCGATACTACAGAGTAGACTACCGTATACGCATCTTGACCCATATGATGGGCGATGGATGATCCCATATCCATCGGTGTTTGACATCAAGATGGTGTACGGGTGCTCAGTAGAGACTGGGTACACTGGACGGACTCGCCGAGAACTCCCAGATGGTATTATACCTCAGGTCAGATGGCAGTTCTCTGGTGACACTGGTGCAGAGTAGTCTGTAGACCCGAGATCGTCATAGAGTCTTGTGTGATTCCCACTGTGTTTTGATTTCCATCATACCACGTCCAAGAGGGCATGCAAAATGGTGGCTTTTGGGTACAATCCCGAATCATATGGAGGCAATGAGCGATATGAGGGGATTCCGGTATAGGGAGTTATGTTGTGCTGTGTTCGATTGGCTATAACTAGAAATCCCTGGCCAGGGTTGCTGAGATTTACTGGTAAGTGTTATCAGTAGTTTCTCGAACTGTTATAGACCTCATATCGACAAGACTTATGAAGCTACTGGGGTCTGACGTTTACCACCCTTAGGCGAGATATGCGACATATCAGACGAAGAGACCGGACTGTACCGGAGTGTTACTGATTGGATTCACAGGAGAATGTACAGGATTGCTTGTTGATCTTCTGAGCGCTCAATACCTGGGTGATTGTTATGTTTAGCTGACCGCTTGCAGCTTGTGGGTGTTTGATATGATCATCACCTACTGCCGGCATATTGACGATTCTTTAGAGTCCTACACAGAGGTTTCTTGGCTCAGGCAAAACGGAGAAGGAGCACATATGTGATATGTGCGGGACCGAGAACAATACGTGTATGTGATACCGTATTAGATTCTCTCGATATGAGATATCGGCCGGGTGTATGTGATATAGCCGGGTGCTCAGGCAAAGCTTTTTTCTTTTTAGAAGAAGAAGATGATCAAGCTAGTTATGATAAGTTCTCCTTTTTAAAATGAAAAGAAAATCCAAACTTATCATAACTTTAACTAGGGGTAAGTGTAGAGAATAAACCATGGTCATTTGAGTGGGTTAGGGTTAAGTATGAAGACAAGAATGGTTAGCAAAGTCAAAGCTTCATGAAGCTTCAATATGAAACAAAAATTGCCACCATTTTCATCTTAAAGTTTATCCAAATAAATGAATAAACAAATAAATGAATTAATGCATAATCAAAACCCTAATCTCAAGTTAACTATGGTTTAATTCTATACACTTAACCATATGATCAAGTATCATCAAACATGATACAAAAAAGTGCACAAAAGTATATCACATATACAATGTGTAAATCAAGTGAGAAAAATCCGTTTAAAAATGAACCAATACTAGTTAATGCAAAGTAATATATCAAATATATAATTATACATTAAATCATTAAATCAACACTTGATTCAATGATCCGGTCATGTCGCACATAACCGACTAGTATTCAATGCATCGATTTATCGAATCAATGATTCGATAACTAGGTCATATCTCATACAACTAATCGAAACATTAACCGCGAGAATCAAATACGGTATCACATACACGCATTATTCTCGGTCCCGCACATATCTCATATACACTCCTATTTCGTTTCGCTTGAGCTAGGAAACCTCTGTGTAGGACTCTAAAGACTCGTCAATACGCCGGTAGCAGATGATGATCATATCAAGCACCCACAAGCCGCAAGCGGTCTGCTAAACGTAACGGCCACCCGGGTATTGAGCGATCAGAAGATCGACGAGCTAGCCCGCTCACACTCCTGCGAATCCGACCAGTAACACTTACCGTACAGTCCGGTCTCTTCGTCTGATATGTCGCATATCAAGTCTAGGGGTGGTAAACGTCAGACCCCAATAACCCGATAAGTCGTGCCAATGTGAGGCTCATAACGGGTCGAGAAACTACTGGTAACACTTACCAGCAAATGTCTGATCAGCCCTGGCCAGGGACTTCCCTGCTTCGGCCAATCGAGCACTGCGCAACATCGACCCCCAATACCGGGAGAGACGAAACCCCTCCTATCGCTAATTGCCTCCATGTGACTCGGGACTGTACCCAAAGACCACCGTTTTGCACGCCCTCATGGACGTGGTAAGGTGGAGATCAAAGAACAGTGGGAATCATACAAGACTCTATGACGATCTCGGGTCTACAGACTAACCTGCACAAGTGTCACCTGAGAACTGCCATCTGACGTGAGGTATAATACCATCTGGGAGTTCTCGGCGAGTCCGTCCAGTGTACCCAGTCTCCATCGGGACCTTGAAGGATGTACTTATGTACTACCATGTCCCCACTAGTATGATCCGCATCATAGTCCAGGTAGTCAAGTACACATCCTAAGGGCTTTACCAACATGTAACTATAAGACAATTTAAAGAGACTAGTGTACATGTTAAGATAAAGAGTAACCAGATAGCATACTATCATATCGAGCAAGAAAGTCATCTCTATATATGTCCAAGCATCCAATATAATATACAACATCTGTACAATACTGGCCTCTAGGGCATACATACAACTAACAATCTCCCACTTGCACTAGGGCCAGCTGCTGTAGTATCGCATACCGAGCATCCCGAAGAGTCTCTCAAACTGTATCTGGGGAATGGCCTTTGTGAGTGGATCCGCCGTGTTATTCTTCGTGTCAACCCTCCTGACCTCGATCTCCCGGCGATCAACTATCTCCCGGATCAGGTGATACCGCCTCAGAATATGCCTGGATCGCTGATGGGACCTGGGTTCCTTGGCCAAAGCCACCGCTCCATTGTTATCGCAATACAAAGGTATCGGATGCTCAATGGATGGAACCACTCCAAGTTCAGTAATGAACTTCTTGATCCAGACAGCCTCTTTGGCAGCATCGTTGGCAGCGATGTATTCAGCCTCCATCGTCGAGTCTGCCACGGTTTCCTGCTTGGAACTCTTCCAGCTAACCGCCCCTCCGTAAAGCCCGACTGCGACTTAGAGTCGTCTTTATCACTCTGGAAGCTCGAATCGGTAAAGGACTCCACTTGGAGTTCTCCGTTACCATACACCAAGAACATATCTCTAGTCCTTCGCAAGTACTTGAGAATGCTCTTCACAGCTGTCCAGTGACTCTCTCCAGGATCAGCTTGATACCTGCTCACTACACTTAGTGAGTATGCTACATCGGGTCAGGTACATAGCATCGCATACATGATAGAGCCTACTGCCGAAGCATAGGGTATCCCTTGCATGTGAGCTCTCTCCAAATCAGTCTTGGGAGACATCTCTTTGGAGAGAGTGACTCCAGAGATCGTGGGCAAGTTCCCACGCTTGGACTCTTCCATACTAAACCTCTTTAGTATGGTGTCAATGTACCTGGATTGGGACAATCCCAAAATCCGTTTGGCTCTATCTCTATAGATCCTAATTCCCAATATGCTGGAGGCATCACCAAGATCTTTCATTGAGAATCTTTGTGATAAGAAGAGCTTGACCAATTGCAGCATAGGAATATCATTTCCTATCAAGAGTATGTCGTCCACGTACAATACGAGGAAGACAACCTTACTCTCTGCCACCTTCTTGTAGATACAAGGTTCATCTGGATTTTTGACGAAATCAAACTCTTTGATAACGACGTCAAAGCAGATGTTCCAACTCCGCGATGCTTGCTTTAATCCATAAATGGATTTAAGCAGCTTGCACACCTTCCGCTGCTCCCACTATCTACGAAGCCCTCTGGCTGAGTCATGTACACGCACTCTTCTAAATCACCATTTAGAAAGGCGGTCTTAACATCCATTTGCCAGATTTCGTAATCATGATATGCAGGGATGGCAAGCATGATCCGGATGGATTTAAGCATAGCCACTGGAGAAAAGGTCTCGTCATAGTCCACACCTGGCCTTTGACGAAAACCCTTTGCTACAAGTCTAGCTTTGAAAGTCTCCACTTTCCCATCTACACCAAGTTTCTTCTTGAAGATCCACTTGCTCCCAATGGGTTTTACCCCTTCAGGAGCAACGTCCAAAGTCCATACTTTGTTGGTGTACATGGATTCCATCTCGGACCGCATAGCATCCAGCCATTTCACTGAGTCACCACTCGTGATGGCCTGCTCGAAGCTAGTCGGGTCATCATCTTCCATGATGCAATCCTCGCTTCCACCATCAATAAGAAAACCGTAGTATCTCTCAGGTGGACGAGAAACCCTACTAGATCGGCGGAGAGGCTGGGGTTCGTCAGGTACTATCGAATCCTCTGGTTCCACTAAATCTTCAGTTATAGTTTGTGTATCTGGAATTTCTTCCAGCTCTACCACTTTGCCACTAATTTCTTTTTCAAGGAATTCCTTTTCTAAAAAGGTGGCATATTGAGAAACAAACACTTTTTGTTCTTCAGCATGGTAGAAAAAATATCCTTGAGAATTCTTAGGATATCCCACAAACTTGCAAAGAACTGACCGTGCCTCGAGTTTGTCTGGATTTTGCCTTTTGACATAGGCCGGACAACCCCATATCTTAACTCGTTTAAAATATGGTCTCTTCCCACTCCATATCTCATATGGTGTGGTAGGTACAGATTTAGATGGAACTTGATTCAATAGGTATGCTGCTGTCTCCAGCGCATAACCCCAGAAGGAAATAGGTAACTCAGCTGTGCTCATCATAGAGCGCACCATATCAAATAGGGTGCGGTTCCTCCGTTCAGATACTGTAAGTGCACGGCGGCGCCCCGGCCGTCAAACCGACGGCCAAACGCGGAAACGGTGATAAACTTTAATTTTTGCGGACTTAGCAAAACCGGCACCACCGCGCACTAAACCCTGGATCGGGCCATTAAACTAGTCTAAGCAAACAAGAGAATGGGTTAGAGATATACCGACTGATCCGAGTCCTCCGGTCTTCATCTCCACTCCGATCTCCTCGCGGGATCTCCGGTCGTCGCCTCCTCGCCGGAAGGGCACCACGTCGCCTGCATCTTTTACGGGCTCCCGCCTCAATACCGAGGCAACTCGGGCGCGAAGTTGGCTGGCCGACGCGTCCAAGATTTGCTGTAGAATAGTGTAGAATAGTTGTCTCTTTGGGGTTTAAGAGGTTGCCATTTATGGAGGAATTTTAGCACAAAGATATTCATGGATGCTTGAGGGAATAATGGAACACCCATGAAAATGAGCTCGGCCACAAACTTTTGCTCACTGGGAAAAATAGAATGAAGCAAGCTCCTTCTCAAAAATACATCAGCCCCAGCACCTTTATATGAATGTGTGAAGGTGCAAATTAATACCAAAAAAAAAATGAAGAAGAAAAAACTCACAGCACACACACAAACAAATATACCTCACTCCATTCTAATTAATTAACCTCAAAACAATACACACACATTACCCCACAGTGGCCGGCCCACCAAAAATTAGCCCCTCCCATGCTCCAAACAGTGGTCGGCCCCACCACTAAAACCATACTCTTTCATTGTCAAAAATAAATGCATCATGGAGCAAAGATGCAATCAAATCAAAAACTTATGCAACAAACCCCTCCACAAAGTGTTATTTGCACAATTGCAAATAACCCCCTCCATCGGAAAAGTCCGGCCGGAAAAGAACAAAGGAAAACCGGCCGGAACGGAATGCAAACTGGCAACTCCAGAAAACCGGTTCCGTAATAAATTACAGGAAAACCCCGATACTGTGCATACACACCCGCATTTGTATTTCGACCGAAATACAAATGCAAAGAGACAAAACTACACTATCAAATACTAAGATCCGGCTTAAGCCAAAGCCGGCTAGTAAAAACCGTCCGATCACCATCCGTGCAATACCGCACGTATCTGATCAAACTCTGCCATATCTCCATACGGCCTCTATAGCGTTTCGCCCGAAAGCTTGAGTAACTGAAAGTGTGGTGAACTCTAAAGACTCGTCAATACTATGGCTGTGGATTTAACCACTAGCACGTCAGAGGTATAAGCCAATACGTGACGGGCCACCAGCTATTGACCAAAAGGGACGTCGATGAGCGAACTCATCCTGACACCCTACTGAGCCTGTCAGCGACAATATCCGTACAGTCCGGTCCGTTTGTCTATGAGCATCGCATGTCGGGCCTAGGGGGTTGGTAAAAGTCAGACCCCCAAAAGCGGTACAAGTCGTGTCGGAGTGTAGCCCAGAACACCCTGAGATACTACTGGAATACCTACCAGTAAATCTCCTGCCTTGGCCAAGGTCTTCGTGTAATGGCTCTCCTAGACACAGCGCGACCTCACCCCCAATACCGGGAGAGACGAACCCCTGAAGATCCGCTCACTGCCTCCATGTGGCTCGGGACTGTACCCAACTAAAACCTGTTTGCACGACTCCTTTGAGCCGTGGTAGGGTAGTAATCAAAGCACAGTGGGAACTCACACGAGACAAATGACGATCCCCAGGTCGATGAACTAACCTGTACACATGTCACCTGGGAACTGCTATCTGACGTCAGGTATAAGACCAACTAGCATGTTCAGCATGTTCCCGGCGAGTCTTGTCCGGTGTACTCATAACCCAATGAGCACCTGTATACATCTTAGGTGAACCAACTGACACCAGTGGCTTGTGAGACCGGCCACCGCCCCTCGTCGGGGTCTTGACTGTATACACTAGTCTACTCTGGAGAATCGATGCCCTGTCTCGAAACTCCTGCGACTAGGGACCTTTTAAGGATGTGCTTATAGACTACCAGCTCCCACGTATATGATCGCCCTCATACTGCCGGTAGTCAAGCAAGAATCCTAGGGGCTCTATCAACGTGCAATAGCGACCTGTCAGGTCACCTAAAGCAGTACACGATGATAAAGGTAAACCAGATAGCATACTATCATCTCGAGTAAGACTGTCCTACCGGGATAGGTCCTCCCTCAATCATTGCAATCACGTGCCTGTGATCCAATAATCGACTCTGAGGGCACTATCTCCACCAATCTCCCACTTGCACTCAAGGCTAATTATTGCGATGTCGCATACTCACAGCCCGTGTGATACCGAACACCCAACTTCTCTACTAGTCAGTCTCACAAATCCCGTTTGTGAAACTATTGCGTTCGAGGAATAGCCTCAGTGAGTGGATCCGCTCTGATGTTTCTTTCTATGTCTCTCTCTATATCTCAAGTTCGCGGAGAAAACCATCTCCCGAAATGAGCAATACCTGTCTTAGAGTGTCTGGATGTCTGATGGGACCGAGCTCATAAATGAACTCCAAATCCAAACTTCTTAGACTGTATCGTCAACTGAACCTAATCAGTATCCTGCGCCATGCCACCCTCAGTATTGCCTCGGACCACCTGTCCAAAATACTGCTCCTCGTCAGAGAGAAAAACTATAACTCTGACAACCTCCTTGTCGTCCATGTCACCTTGGAAGCCTGGAATGATAACTGTCTCCTAAAGGAGGCAGCCGTTATCATATCCCTAGAACATTCACTTATGTTCTAAAACTGCTTCCGACTGTTCCTCCACGAATGGATCAATATCAACTTATTGCATCTAGTGCAAGAACAACATCTGGTGTGGTACTTGACATCTCATGATTGACTCAATTGCCTGAGCAAGTGATCTGCCAATCATGCACATCCCTCTCCCCTTTAGTCTGTAAGACACCTTTAGAGAGGGTGACTCCATCACCTGCAGGTATACTACCGTGCCAGGAGTCGTCCATTCTAAATACTCTCAGAATGCTGTCTAAGTACCCAGATTGGGAAACCACCCAAATCTAGATCTAAAACCATAGATCTAGTTACCAGTATGTCTGATATAATGTCCAAGTCCTTTGTGGAGAAACCACTGTGTGACGACCAAAGTATAACCGATCGTAGTATAGGAATATCACTTCCTACTACCTTCTCAACAGATCCATCCCCTATTCTGATGACGTCAAACCTATGACTGTCACATCAGAAATAGATGATCTATCTCCGCTACATCTGCTTTAGTCTATAAATAGACATAAGCCTGATGTCCGCCAATGCTTCCGCTGCTCCCACTGACTACGACAACCCTTTGGCAGAGTCATATAGACGTGCACTTCTAAATCTAGTTTAGAACGACGCTATACTCATCCTCCTGCCGGGTCTCGCAGCCTGGAACAACAACAATGGCGAGTGTGGGTAAACAAGAACTTCCCTGTCACCGTCCTTGAGGCTACTGGAGTACCTCTCGGGTGCCTGAAGTTACCCACCTTATCTGCGGAGTGGCCAATGGAATGTCAAATCAGATTGAATCTTCAGGTTCCTTATCAAATCTTCAGTAATCGTTTGCGGTTCTGGAATCACTTCCAGTTCTACCATACTCCCACTACTGTTTTTGAAAAAATCCATTTTTAATAAAACTGTGGCGAGTCTAGAACAATATTTCTATTGATCTGCCAGATGGTAGAAAATCAACCCTCGTCATAGCCTGGGTCAACCCACAAACGGCCATTACAGAAACGTGCCTTGAGTTATCCAGAGTCTGGTTTTAATCATAAGCCGGACAACTCCCCGTACCTTAACAATGTTAAGATATGAACTGTACTATATCCAATATAGAACCAGAGGCACTGATTTAATTTAACCAGATTCAAATCATGCAGCTGTCTCCAGTGCATGTCAACTAAATGGAGAGAGGCCGATCAGCGTTACTCAACTTAGGAATACTTCCAATTATGAGTAACCCGAAAGAGAAGCAAGTTCTCTTAATCATTACTATCAACTGAATACCATGTACAAGTATCTACATCTTCGATCACTTTGAAGAATCCCGATACTTGCAACACCTGGTTCTCTACTTTATTCTTATACCTATAACTTCTCAAAACTTCGACCCTGTGTTTCTACGAAACACTTGTCTAAGAACTAAAGAAGTCATAAGTAAACAGAATACAGTACGAGGACCAACCCCTCTGTCCTAGTGGACACTGGACAATATACAATATTCTGTATAAGTCTACTGAGTCTTGCGGCTCAATCACTGTGTGTCGTAGGTTGAAAACTGTACTTTTGGTTAAGAAGAATTACACCGCTGTTCAATGCTCCTTACCTAACCATCCACTGATATAGGTAAATGTCATCGACATAATATCAAAAAGTATATCTCACTCTATAAAAATAGACGTACAGATATTTCAATTTGAAATTGGTGCACAACAGCGGATATTCAAAACCAAATATTTGCCGACCTGCAAATAGCCCAGGTGATCTCCTCAAAACTCACCGATTACTACGAATCCCGATATAATGAGGATGATCACCCAATTCCCAATGACTTACTCCCACTCATCATCTGTAAAACCATACAGATGTGAGAATCATACCTGGTAAATACATACCCTGGAGTAAGTGTCTAATCGGGAAATCAGTTTTCCATTAACAGTACACAGTGAAACTGAAACATTGAAATGTTTCGATGGGGTATCCTGGTATTCCTAGCAATGCCTCTTCCATTATCCAGATTCACAACTGTAACCTTGTAATTCTTTGCCATCTTTCTAAATCCCTTTATATGTCTTTAGTCATTACCTTCTGTACACCCCTTTAAGCCAAATGGTTTTCTTCCTTCCCTACCGTTCGGCACCAGCCTATGGTTTGGAAGAAGACTATCCAAAAAGCATAAAGGGTGTACTGTCCTAATCCTAGGAGCACTCGCAAAGCGAGAGAAGGTGAAGATAAAAGACACCTGAATGTACTTTATTCCTATTTCTCCTGAACCAGAATCCATCCCCGAACTGGAACAAGTTCCTTTCGAGTTCGTATATAACCATACGATGGATTATCCAATAAAATGGGATCTTCGTAGTGATACGGAGTGTCCTGGAGAAATACAAAGGTGATTTAGGATTGGCGAAGAAATACTTGGTTTGGTCGTGAATAGCAGTCGCAATTTACTTTGCCCTCTTACTAATCCCTTGCTTTGTCTTAATCTTAATACCTTCTGTACACCGTTTAGGCTAACTGGTTTTCTTCATTCCCTACCGGTCGGCACCAGCCTATGGTTTGGAAGAAGACTATCCAATTTGCGTAATAGGTGTACTACTCCTAAACCAAGGAGTACTCGCAACATGAGAGAGGGTGAAAAGAAAAGACAACTGAATAATCCTATCCGTTTTCTCCAGAACCGGAAACCATCCTCGAATAAATTCCTTCGAGTTCGTATCTAACCATACGATGGTTTTGTCTAATGGAAGTGGACGTTCGCAGTAATACGGGGTGTCCTGGAGAAAAGGGTAAAAATAGGAGTGGCAATGAGGTCTGCAACTCTGACAATCCAAAAGCCAGTGTTAAGAAGGTTCGGTCAACTTGGTTACTGAGTCATAGTCTAGGGCCGGGTCAATGGTTGCTGCCAGAGAGAGAGAGAGAGAAAAGAAACACTCAGCGTGCACTCTATCCTAGATCAGAATGGTTACCAATTTATCTAATCTGGAAACCTCCCACTGTACCTCAAACTCTCCTCCAAACCTGAAAGAAGAATTAGTCGGGGTCACCCGAGGAGTAAACCAACTCATCAGTGGGAATCGGGATCCAACTATCATTGCATGATAACGTGACGGAATCCGCTCACGGTATCACACTCCAGAAGGTATGCGCATATCTGGCAAGTTTCAGTACTTTTGAAACTCCCGATGTGATTTTTACCCCATGCTCTTATGACCTTGACTAAGGCCAACAAATCATAAGTCACATGTCAAGTTCTACCCGTCATTGTCCAGGTTGATTTGAACCCACCCGTACAAGCCCTTTACTAAGGCCAACAAGGCTATACGACTGTCCCAAACCAACGCATCTATCTATGCAGCATATGAATATCCAATAGCTACCAAACACTGTGCCTTGACTAAGGCCAACAAACACAGCTTGAATACTATTGACTATCCATATGAAACGACGGAGGGCTACGAATGGTTTCTGGCGAAAACCTTTAACGTAATGAAATTGATATCGTTGAAGGAACGAATAGCTTTTAGAAAATATAGTGACGAAAACCTTTACTAAAGAGGTCACTCCCGGTGAAGGGATCTCGGCTCTTTCCCCGTAGAATGGGGTGCAGGATATTCCAACTGAATACCACGGTGCAAAGCAAAAGTAATCGGCTATAGTGAAGTTAATGCCCTGACGCAAAATTCTGTCCAAGGGGTCACTCCCGGTGAAGGGATATCGGCCCTTGCCTCGTCGACTGAGGAGCAGGATATTCCAACTGAATACCACGATGCAAAACAAAAGAGAACGCCCTTGCAATTACAGCTTTTTGAAAAGTGTTCCAACAACATCAGATTAGGTTTGTTTAACTTGCATTGATCCGAATCAACGCAGTCCCATCAATTGATCACACCACAAAGAACGAAAATATACTGACGTACGTATATGCCATCCGCATTCGCCACTGGGTCCCGTCATCACTCGTTAGGTTAGCTTACTAACGACAGAGCGGGGACTGGACTAGCACGGATGAAAAACATATACAACATCTACTAATATATATACCAATATATTATATTTCGCTCAAGGCGTGAAAAGAAATGCAACATCACAGAAGTGTACAGTATCACAGAACAATACAGATATCTGGGATCCCCGGGTTTCACAGAGCCACTACTGAAACCCGACGTTCCCCTGGTCGTGTGGATAGCCTGTGTAATGAAATCCTAGACCCCTACGGGCGCGGCAAGTCACCCGCCAAAACCTGAAGCGAGGCAGCCCCCTTCAGCACCGTGAATGGACCACCCAGCACTTCACGGAATCCGGCAACTTGGGCACCCCTCCTGGGTCAACTTGTACCCCCTACGAGTGCGGCGAATAGCCCGCCAATCCTAGAGTGAAGCCCCCTCCGTCTCAATGCCATGAGATGCGAGCTTGTTGCCCTCTAGAACCCGGCTATCCGTGCACCCCTCCGCGGGGTAATCCTAGTACAGAAAATAAAATATACATACAACGGGTATATCGACCGCAACCAGGTCGTGCCCCAAAAGAATAATACAATCTGGCAGTGACGGCGGTCCACATGTCGGACGCTCGCCCCGCAATATCAAATGTACATAATACAACAGAAACTGTACTAGCATTGCAACCAGGCTATCCCCCACGACCGATCCGCAACATCACAGCAAATACAAAGAACATCAACGTGAAAATCACGTTCGCAAATCCGTCTAACCGGGCTATAACAGTTAGACAGGATTTACCGATCGAGTGACATTCACGGTCGCAGATATAATGTAAATACTGTGAAAAATGTGTTTAAAATATCCGATCGATCAAAAATTAACAAGTGGGCCCCCAATCAAAACTGTAGCACTCACAGAAATCCTGGGCCCAATTTTAATATTCCAAAACCCATATTTTAAGCCCAGAAGGCCTCTGTAAAAAATTGGTGAAGTGATCTCCACAGTGTGCGGCGGAAGGGCGGCGGGAAGGGTGTTTTCGCGGCGGTTCCGCGCTCCCACTGTGGAGTTACTTCGTCGAATTTTTATAGAGCTCTTAGATTTTCCAGTACATCAATATTTTACAACCTGAAAAAATTTTCGAGACCAAAAATTTTCAACAGAAACTGATGCGAACTAAAATGCTGTTTTGGAACATTCGATCGATCGAAACAGAAAAACACATTACACCAAGCTAGACTATGTTAATGGCGAGGCTCTGATACCACTGTAAGTGCACGGCGGCGCCCCGGCCGTCAAACCGACGGCCAAACGCGGAAACGGTGATAAACTTTAATTTTTGCGGACTTAGCAAAACCGGCACCACCGCGCACTAAACCCCGGATCGGGCCATTAAACTAGTCTAAGCAAACAAGAGAATGGGTTAGAGATATACCGACTGATCCGAGTCCTCCGGTCTTCATCTCCACTCCGATCTCCTCGCGGGATCTCCGGTCGTCGCCTCCTCGCCGGAAGGGCACCACGTCGCCTGCATCTTTTACGGGCTCCCGCCTCAATACCGAGGCAAGTCGGACGCGAAGTTGGCTGGCCGACGCGTCCAAGATTTGCTGTAGAATAGTGTAGAATAGTTGTCTCTTTGGGGTTTAAGAGGTTGCCATTTATGGAGGAATTTTAGCACAAAGATATTCATGGATGCTTGAGGGAATAATGGAACACCCATGAAAATGAGCTCGGCCACAAACTTTTGCTCACTGGGAAAAATAGAATGAAGCAAGCTCCTTCTCAAAAATACATCAGCCCCAGCACCTTTATATGAATGTGTGAAGGTGCAAATTAATACCAAAAAAAAAATGAAGAAGAAAAAACTCACAGCACACACACAAACAAATATACCTCACTCCATTCTAATTAATTAACCTCAAAACAATACACACACATTACCCCACAGTGGCCGGCCCACCAAAAATTAGCCCCTCCCATGCTCCAAACAGTGGCCGGCCCCACCACTAAAACCATACTCTTCCATTGTCAAAAATAAATGCATCATGGAGCAAAGATGCAATCAAATCAAAAACTTATGCAACAAACCCCTCCACAAAGTGTTATTTGCACAATTGCAAATAACCCCCTCCATCGGAAAAGTCCGGCCGGAAAAGAACAAAGGAAAACCGGCCGGAACGGAATGCAAACTGGCAACTCCAGAAAACTGGTTCCGTAATAAATTACAGGAAAACCCCGATACTGTGCATACACACCCGCATTTGTATTTCGACCGAAATACAAATGCAAAGAGACAAAACTACACTATCAAATACTAAGATCCGGCTTAAGCCAAAGCCGGCTAGTAAAAACCGTCCGATCACCATCCGTGCAATACCGCACGTATCTGATCGAACTCTGCCATATCTCCATACGGCCTCTATAGCGTTTCGCCCGAAAGCTTGAGTAACTGAAAGTGTGGTGAACTCTAAAGACTCGTCAATACTATGGCTGTGGATTTAACCACTAGCACGTCAGAGGTATAAGCCAATACGTGACGGGCCACCAGCTATTGACCAAAAGGGACGTCGATGAGCGAACTCATCCTGACACCCTACTGAGCCTGTCAGCGACAATATCCGTACAGTCCGGTCCGTTTGTCTATGAGCATCGCATGTCGGGCCTAGGGGGTTGGTAAAAGTCAGACCCCCAAAAGCGGTACAAGTCGTGTCGGAGTGTAGCCCAGAACACCCTGAGATACTACTGGAATACCTACCAGTAAATCTCCTGCCTTGGCCAAGGTCTTCGTGTAATGGCTCTCCTAGACACAGCGCGACCTCACCCCCAATACCGGGAGAGACGAACCCCTGAAGATCCGCTCACTGCCTCCATGTGGCTCGGGACTGTACCCAACTAAAACCTGTTTGCACGACTCCTTTGAGCCGTGGTAGGGTAGTAATCAAAGCACAGTGGGAACTCACACGAGACAAATGACGATCCCCAGGTCGATGAACTAACCTGTACACATGTCACCTGGGAACTGCTATCTGACGTCAGGTATAAGACCAACTAGCATGTTCCCGGCGAGTCCTGTCCGGTGTACTCATAACCCAATGAGCACCTGTATACATCTTAGGTGAACCAATTGACACCAGTGGCTTGTGAGACCGGCCACCGCCCCTCGTCGGGGTCTTGACTGTATACACTAGTCTACTCTGGAGAATCGATGCCCTGTCTCGAAACTCCTGCGACTAGGGACCTTTTAAGGATGTGCTTATAGACTACCAGCTCCCACGTATATGATCGCCCTCATACTGCCGGTAGTCAAGCAAGAATCCTAGGGGCTCTATCAACGTGCAATAGCGACCTGTCAGGTCACCAAAAGCAGTACACGATGATAAAGGTAAACCAGATAGCATACTATCATCTCGAGTAAGACTGTCCTACCGGGATAGGTCCTCCCTCAATCATTGCAATCACGTGCCTGTGATCCAATAATCGACTCTGAGGGCACTATCTCCAACAGATACACCGTTGTGCTGTGGTGTATATAGAGGAGTCAGCTGAGAGAGAATCCCATTCTCTTTTAGGAAGTCTAGGAATTCATTGCTCAAGTATTCACCTCCTCGATCAGATCGAAGGATTTTAATACTTTTTCCGGTTTGGTTCTCGACTTCCTTTTTATATTCTCTAAATTTCTCAAAAGCTTCTGATTTGTGTTTCATCAAGAACACATATCCGAATCTAGAGAGATCGTCAGTGAATGTAATGAAGTACGAAGAACCATCCCTTGCATGTGTAGACATGGGACCGCATACATCACTATGTATCAGTCCCAAGAGTTCGGTAACTCTTTCTCCGTGTCCCGTAAACGGAGTTTTGGTCATCTTGCCTTTGAGACATGACTGGCAAGTGTCATAAGATGAAAATTCGAAAGGTTTCAAATATCCATCCTTATGCAACTTAGCCAGTCGTGTCACATTGATGTGACCCAGTCTACAATGCCACAAGAAGGATTCGTTGAGTTCAGAACTCTTCCTCTTGTGTGTGTTTGTCATGCTCAGAACTGTTGATTGAATTAGAACATAAATGCCATTGCATAACGTGCCTGATCCAACCAACTTTTGGTTACGGAAAATATTCATAACATTGTCCTGTAATACAAAATTATATCCCTCTTTACTTAATAAAGAAACTGATATAATGTTGCATATCAGGTTCGGCATCTAATAGCATTCGTTCAGAACCAATGTATTACCAGTTGGTAATACAAGGTGATATTCCCCGACAGTCTTAGCTGCAACAATTGCACCATTTCCAACTCTAATGTCTTTATCACCTTCTCCAAGTTCTCTACCTTTTCTGAGCCCATGTAACTGATTACATATATGGGATCCTGACCCGGTATCTAATACCCAGGACGTAGAGCAAATGGAGAAACAGTTCTCAGTAACGAACACACCCGAAGAAAATGCATCAACATGTACTTTCTTCATTCGGGTGGCATGGGAATCCTGGCATTCCCCTATATCCTGTTCATTCCTATAACTCTTATAAGAAAGAACGGAACCAACGTTCCCCAGCACAGTATAACATGCGGGTTCGGTCAATACATCCATATTATTATCTTGATTAAGGCATGAACTGGTCGCTACCTGGAGAGAGAGAGAAGAAAACACTTTAGCGTATGCTCGTGCAAGATCAGATTGGTTATTATCTTATCTAATCAGGATGGCTCCCACTGCTTTTTATCAAATCTTCCTCCAAACCCTAAAAGGAAAGACTAGCCGGGATTAATTACACACTACAAGTTCGCCAATCTTTCAGCCAGGCCAGTGTCGGTACTTTGAGGGAGGTCCCCCGTGCTTTCGCACGAACCTAATTAATGTAAACCTCATTTTCCCAGAGGCGTAACCCCGTTGACACCTTTCTAGACACCTACTTGATCGGCTAATTGCAATGTGTAAAACACTCCCAGGAGTAACTCTTACTCGCAGCGGGTATCGGGATCCAACTATCTCATAGAAGGTATGCAATCTCATTGCAAATTTCAACACTTGAAATTCCCGATAATATTTTACCCCTAGCATCTATATGACCTTAACATAGTCAACAAATCACAAGTGCTAGTCAAGTTCAACCCGTCATTTCCTGATTGAATTAAACCCACCCGCACGACCCTTAACATAGTCAACAAAGTCGCACGACTACCCTAATCCAATCTGCATCATATGCATAAGCAGACAAATACTGCTCAGCTACCGCATACTACGCCTTAACATAGTCAACAAACGTAGCACGAATACTAACTAGTACTTATCTGAAATGACGAAGGGATACGCAGGTTTTCATAAAACCATGAGCGTAATGAACTTGATATCGTTGTAGAATCAAATGAAGTTTTGAAATGCAGTGATTTTGAGGCTTTTCTAGTTTTGCTAAAGGGGTCACTCCCGGTGAAGGGATCGTCGGCCCTTTCCTCGTCGAATGAGGTGCGGGATATATCATATATATCACTGTGCAAAGCATAAACTATAGAAGCAATCAAAAAGCAAACCGAGTGCGTAGCATCTGCCAGTTATTGCTAAAGGAGTCACTCCCGGTGAAGGGATCTCGGTCCTTTCCTCATCGAATAAGGTGCAGGATATATCATATATACCGCTGTGCAAAGCAAGAACTGTAGCTACCTGTTTTATTTTAAAATTTGATTCTACAACATCTTAGGTTTCTTATCTTTCATTAATCACATTAATGAAGTCCCATCATTTAAATACCTAAACATCACAGATAGATATGACGTACACTTATGCCATCCGCATTCGCCTCGATGTCCCCTCGTGCACCGTTAGGTTAGGTAACTAACGACAGAGCAGGGCAGGGCTAGCGCGGGTGTAAAACATAAGTAACGTCTATATAATATATCATATATACTATATACTATATCCATCACAGAGTCATAACACAGATATCGCAGCAGAATAAACATATGAAATATTGGATATACTAGGACGTCCGTGTTTTCAATACGAGCCAGTATAAAACACGGATTCCACGGTCGTGATGAATAGCCAATCCCACACCCCTAGACCCCTTCGAGAGCGGCAAGCAACCCTGCCAATTCTAGGGTTAGGAGACCCGGACTCGACTCCTCGAGTTGGTCTCCCACTGAACCCCAGAACCCGGTTACTTGTGCTTCCCTCCTTGGGTCTATCCTAATGCGGAAAAGTAAATAATATACAAAGGGTGACATCTTCCGCTACCTGGAAGTGCCCCAAATAAAAGAATATTACATACAAGTTTTTACATGAATGAAAATGAAAAACACTCATCTCACATAAAAACCCCCGGCTATTCAAACACGACGATCCAATATAACATATCCAGCAACACATAACATCACATGTCATCAACGTAAGTAAATATGCGCATCCCAATTGTCGTTGACATATAGCAACGAAACCGGCGATATCACATATTACACTTACGGTCACAGAAAAGAAAGTGTAAAACTACAACAATTGGAATCCGCAACTTCTTTAGACATCACATGCCTAATCAAATGAAATACTTAGACATCACATGCCTAACAGATATAAATCCCGCATTTTAGTCTCATTATTGAAAACTCTTTTCAATATCATGGGGGACTAAACTGCTAGATTTATAACATTCATTCAGTTATCTCATAACTGTTTGTGAATTCCAATTATTGTATCACATTCCAGATAAACAGAAAATGTTAAACTTTCCGATCGAACAGTCGAATACACAAGTTTTCCCGATACAGTCCAACACATGAAATAAGTCTAACAACATTCAGTTCGTGCCTCAGTACCGACGGTCCAGCCGTAGAAGGGTCAAGCCAACGCCTCACATGTGGCACGTCGTACTGCCCCAAACCCGAAGGTTCAAAGGGCAGTTCAAGACGGTCACATAATCGAGTTAAGGTTTGTTGTCTTCTAGAGGGTCCATCGCGTTACTTGCACTACTTAGAACGTCGTTGAAATACGGAAAAATCCAACACTTGGAAATTTCCCGACAGGGGAAAAATTGGGTATTTATATCCGGTCGAACTTTTTAACATATTCTAAAAATTATCCGGAAATACACAAAAGACGAAATTTGATAATCCGGTCGAAACTTTTGATTCCCAATACAACCCCAGAATACTCTGCTGTAGAGTCACAACAAAAATATCCCAGAAAATATAGAATTATATTATATGAGTTATTGTGCAGAGATCATTAGCCAAGGGAATAGTACGGCCGCGGAACCGCCGCACATGCCTTGCATGTGCCGCGTTTCCGCGGTGGAAAAGTGGAATTAGGCCCTCGTATTTTACAGTAATTCAAATAACACCCTGCTTGATTTTCTGCAAATTTTTAATTGACAAAAATCCCATTTTTTAGAAAAAGTCCAGAGAGCATTTTAAGGTTTTGGATTTCGGTTCGATCGGGTTTCAAACATCGTCTAGACTTCGCCTAAGGCTCTAGCTAGGCTCTGATACCAGTGAAAGGTTCCTAGGCACCCTATAGTGGTCTCACAACGCATCGAACATGCCAATTTAAAATTTTACGGGTGCCGAGAGACCCTTATACGGATCTTTAGACTAGAATTCTAGGCGAAATAAAAACTTAGTTAACTACTTAACTAGAAGTGAGAAGCTACAACCTTTGTAGATCCGGATTTCCACTTCCTTAGCTCCACATGGGTGTCCTCTCGCTGTCCATCATGAATCCCGAACCCAATCGTCGGCTTCATCGGAGAAACGGGCGAGCTAGGTCGTCGGCTTCGTGTCAAAGACGATCTACGTCGAGGTTGCACTAGTTCAAGCTCCGATTTCACAAAGTTGTGAAACTTGTGAAGAAAACACCCAAAACAACTTGGCAAGAGGTAGAGGATGAAGAAATAGGAGGTGGGTTCACTTTAGAATTGGATTTCTCTCACTAGAACTCAAGTTGCCATTAAAGTAGCAAGCTTTTTTCTTTTTAGAAGAAGAAGATGATCAAGCTAGTTATGATAAGTTCTCCTTTTTAAAATGAAAAGAAAATCCAAACTTATCATAAATTTAACTAGGGTTAAGTGTAGAGAATAAACCATGGTCATTTGAGTGGGTTAGGGTTAAGCATGAAGACAAGAATGGTTAGCAAAGTCAAAGCTTCATGAAGCTTCAATATGAAACAAAAATTGCCACCATTTTCATCTTAAAGTTTATCCAAATAAATGAATAAACAAATAAATGAATAAATGCATAATCAAAACCCTAATCTCAAGTTAACTATGGTTTAATTCTATACACTTAACCATATGATCAAGTATCATCAAACATGATACAAAAAAGTGCACAAAAGTATATCACATATACAATGTGTAAATCAAGTGAGAAAAATCCGTTTAAAAATGAACCAATACTAGTTAATGCAAAGTAATATATCAAATATATAATTATACATTAAATCATTAAATCAACACTTGATTCAATGATCCGGTCATGTCGCACATAACCGACTAGTATTCAATGCATCGATTTATCGAATCAATCATTCGATAACTAGGTCATATCTCATACAACCAATCGAAACATTAACCGCGAGAATCAAATACGGTATCACATACACGCATTATTCTCGGTCCCGCACATATCTCATATGCACTCCTATTTCGTTTCGCTTGAGCTAGGAAACCTCTGTGTAGGACTCTAAAGACTCGTCAATACGCCGGTAGCAGATGATGATCATATCAAGCACCCACAAGCCGCAAGCGGTCTGCTAAACGTAACGGCCACCCGGGTATTGAGCGATCAGAAGATCGACGAGCTAGCCCGCTCACACTCCTGCGAATCCGACCAGTAACACTTACCGTACAGTCCGGTCTCTTCGTCTGATATGTCGCATATCAAGTTTAGGGGTGGTAAACGTCAGACCCCAATAACCCGATAAGTCGTGCCGATGTGAGGCTCATAACGGGTCGAGAAACTACTGGTAACACTTACCAGCAAATCTCTGATCAGCCCTGGCCAGGGACTTCCCTGCTTCGGCCAATCGAGCACTGCGCAATATCGACCCCCAATACCGGGAGAGACGAAACCCCTCCTATCGCTCATTGCCTCCATGTGACTCGGGACTGTACCCAAAGACCACCGTTTTGCACGCCCTCATGGACGTGGTAAGGTGGAGATCAAAGCACAGTGGGAATCACATAAGACCCTATGACGATCTCGGGTCTACAGACTAACCTGCACAAGTGTCACCTAAGAACTGCCATCTGACGTGAGGTATAATACCATCTGGGAGTTCTCGGCGAGTCCGTCCAGTGTACCCAGTCTCCACTGAGCACCCGTACACCATCTCTGATGTCAAACACCAATGGATATGGGATCATCCATCGCCCATCTCATGGGTCGAGAAGCGTATACGCTAGTCTACTCTGGTATATCGATGCCCCGTCTCGATACACCCACGACTAGGGACCTTGAAGGATGTACTTATGGACTACCATGTCCCCACTAGTATGATCCGCATCATAGTCCAGGTAGTCAAGTACACATCCTAAGGGCTTTACCAACATGTAACTATAAGACAGTTTAAAGAGACTAGTGTACATGTTAAGATAAAGAGTAACCAGATAGCATACTATCATATCGAGCAAGAAAGTCATCTCTATATATGTCCAAGCATCCAATATAATATACAACATCTGTACAATACTGGCCTCTAGGGCATACATACAACTAACATAATGATATTATCACAATTCATTATTCATCATAAAGAGATTTGTTCTTCTTCTTCCTTCTTCTTTCTTTCATGAAAAGCTTTCAAGCTTTTTATGAAGTGATGAAAATGAGTGAGTTAATGAAAATAAATGAGAGCTAAAATCCTACTTCATCATCCTAATCTATCCTAGCCATTTAGATTAGGGTGTTCACTTCATTTAGTGAGTGAGAGCTTGTGTTAATGAAACTTCAAGGTAGATCATCTTAGTTATCGAAGATCGGAAGCAAGCTTGCATCTTTCTCTTCGTGGAGCCTCTCTAGAGTTCGGGAACTTGATGATCGCAGCGAAGGGACCACAACATGGAGCTTTAGAAGTGAAGGAACGGACTACAAAGGTTGTAATCCCTATCTCTTATATGTTAAAGTGTTTAACATGCTTTGTTTTGCCTAATCTCTAGTTTAAAGATCTTGGTTAGGGTTGTTCGGCACGTCTAAATTTATATCGGGCATGGTTGATGCCTTATAGACCCTTGTGAGAGTGCCTAGTAACCCTACAGAAATATCATAACAAGAGAAACCGGGTTTTCAAAACAATACACATTTCTTAAAATATCCACACGGTTCTCAAATCCAGAAAATCACATGAAATCCATATCTCAATGCGTAAATCCATGTAATATGATGTATGCAACAAAGAACAGTAATATGAGCATATCAAGGGAAAACCACTATTTAAATGCATCAAGTTATTAAATATATCACGCGGTTCCCAATTTCTCCAAAATCCAACGCAACATCATATAAAGGTGAACATGTAGCTATAGCAAGGTATATGTGTAAGCATGTAAGTATGCATGTATGCTATACGTCATATGTGCAATCACATAAGAATCAATGTTTCAATATCACTAATCACTAAAATATCACATATGTATATGTGTTTTGCGTGTTATGGCAATTACCGACGGTGTGTGTAGCATACAATTAGTGCTCGTGCAATATGAACCGTCAATAATAGTGTAGTGTTCAATGGGTACAAGTCCAGGCACAATAAGTAAAAATATGCGATGAAGTTCATACAACATCTCTATATATGTATATAAACAAGCGGCTAATATCATATCATATTTAGGCCTGACGCTTAACGCCATACGGGCGATTTTCCCGTAGATGTTAAATCTACTCACCGACGATCTCGAGCTAGGTAATTCCAATCACCCACTTCCCTTACTTCGCAGCGTTCAAAGTCCCCACGTGTGATCCTATTAACACAAAACATAACAAGTGTAAATATCAGAAATCAACCAATATCACGTACAAACTACGTTTAACCGACGCACCAACTCCAGTCCAACTCTTAAGTGTCCGTCTAGTGGGTAACGTGTCTAGCGACATCCCAAAACCAACCCAAGTGCAGCAGCTACACAAGATCATGAACCGTGTCGAATAACGTAACATGCGTAGTCGTAACACTAGATTATAGCAAAGTGATCCCAGATTTTGTATACTGTCAAAACATAAAAATCAAGCAGTACCAAACACTTCTAAACAACTGCAGACAGCTGCCCTACAAAACCCAATCCCCAATTCCCCCAAAAGACCGAGCTCGCCGAATTTCTCCCTATTGTCGCCCGCCAAAACCGCCCAGGTGGGGTTCGTGCTTCAGGTGTACACTTAGGGTCACTAGTAAATCACTACTATATTTCTAGATTTTCGAGTATACACTTGTTGGATATAGTGCCCTCAGAGTCAATTATTGGATCACAGGCACGTGATTGCAATGATTGAAGGAGGACATATGCCGGTAGGACAGTCTTACTTGAGATATAGTATGCTATCTGGTTTATCTTTATCATCGTGTACTACTTCAGGTGACCTTGCAGATCATTATTACACGTTGATGTAGCCCCTAGGATTCTTGCTTGACTACCAGCAGTATGATGGCGATCATATACGTGGGAGCTGGGGTCTATAAGCACATCCTTAAAAGGTCCCTAGTCGAGGGAGTTTTCGAGATTGGGCATCGATACTCCATTAGTAGACTAGTGTATACAGTCGAGACCCCGACGAGGGGCGGTGGCTGGTCTCACAAGCTATTGGTGTCAGTTGGTTCACCTAAGATGTATACAGGTGCTCATTGGGTTATGAGTACACCGGACAGGACTCGCCGGGAACATGCTAGTTGGTATTATACCTGACGTCAGATAGCAGTTCCCTGGTGACATGTACATGTTAGTTCATCGACTTGAGATCGTCATTTGTCCCGTGTGAGTTCCCACTGTGCTTTGATTACTATCCTACCACAGCTCAAAGGAGTCGTGCAAACAGGTTTTAGTTGGGTACAGTCCCGAGCCATATGGAGGCAAGTGAGCGGATCGGCAGGGGATTCGTCTCTCCCGGTATTAGGGGTGAGATCGCGCTGTGTCTAGGAGAGCTATTACACAAAGCACTCGGCCGAGTCAGGAGATTTACTGGTAGGTACTCCAGTAGTATCTCAGGGTGTTCTGGGCTACACTCTGACACGACTTATACCGCTATTGGGGGTCTGACGTTACCAGCCCCCTAGACCCGATATGCGATACTCATAGACGAACGGACCAGACTGTATGTATATTGTCACTGTTAGGCTCAGTAGGGTTCCAGGATGAGTTCGCTCATCGGCTTCCCTTGTAGTCAGTACATGAGCAGCCGTTACGCACAGCTAGTGCCGCTGACGTGCTTATGGTTAAACCCACTGCCAGGGTACTGATGAGTCATTAGAGTCCCCCACAGATAGTTTCCCAAGTTCGGGCGAAACGTTATAGAGGCCGTATGGTTTTATGGCAGGGTTCGGAAAATGCATGTGCATTTATGCACGTGTCATATTTCGGACAGATAATACTGGTGGGCTTTGGTTTATGCAGGATCCATGTATTATATTGAGTAGATATAATATCTTTGTCTCAGTTGCATTTGTATTCGGTCGTAATAAAAATGCGGGTATGTATGTACAGTTACGGGGTTATCCTGAAATTCGTTTCGGGATCGCTTTTCGAAGTTGCCAGTTTTCTATCACCCGTCTTAAACATTCGGTTTAATGCGGAATTATCTTTTCTTCATTTGGGTGAGTCATGAGGAAGCTTCTAGATTGATGATTAGGTTTCATGACTCATTGTTTGCATTAAATGGTTGATGAGGTGTTTATGTGACTCATTGTTTGCATTAATTCCTTTTTGTATTTGCTTAAGATATTATTGCTAATGGTCACCCCTTTGTTCCTACACTCACCCCCTCTTCTCCTATATGTGGTCGGCCATTTATGCAAGCCAGGGAGTAGGAAAAATGATATGATTCATTTGCAAAATTTCCAAGTTCATTTCTCATCACTTGATTAAAGGCAGCTTGATTAACCGTTCATCCATGGTTTTGGATGAAACGAGACAAAGTATTCTACTCATTCTCTACATCAATCTTGGACATGTCGGCTAGCAAACTTCATGTCCGAGTTGCTTCGGTTCAGAGGCGGGAGCCCGTATAAAGATCAGTTGACGTGGTGCCACCTGGACGAGGAGACCGGAGATTGAGCGAGATCGCAGATGCCGCAAAGGAGCGTGGGATGATGGCTAAAGACCGAAGGACTCGGATCGTTCGGTATAGCCTTTCTACCTCTTTACAGTTTGTTAGTTTAGCGTTAATGGCAAGATCCGGGATATAGTATACGATAGTGCCAGTTATAAAAGTTTTTGTTCCCGCGTTTGGCGTCAGAATGATAGCCGGGGCGCTACCGTAGACTTACAGTTTTAGGTCAGGATGAGAATTGTCCATTGCGGACAGAGGTCTTATGCCGACCGTGTTGGTCGTAAACTTGAGTTCGCAGTGGAAGATCATGTATTCCTACGGATTTTTCCGATAAATTACGTGTTGAGTTTTGGGAAGCTTATCCCAGAATTGTAGGTCCTTTTGAGATCCTTAAGGCGAGTTAGTTTCGTTGCGTTTAATTTGTCACTTCCGCCCAGATTATTGAGTATTCATCCCGTATTCCTGGTGTCGATACTTTCCAATTACCTTCATGACTTTTCTCACATGATTCAGTATCGGACCATTTAGCTTGGACGCGATCTTTCGTTCACAAGCAGCCAATTGTGTAAATGGCTCGGCAGGTGGAGAAAAGTCGGTCAAGGGTCTTGCCATCTGTGAAGGGTGTTTCTTGGACGTAGCGGTATAGTGGGGTAATCACTTGGGAGGCTGCGAGCGAGATTTAAGAGTTAGTAATCTTCTCCTTGAAGGTACGCTTTGTGAAAATTTTAAATTCGGGGACGAATTTTTATAAAGGGGGGGGGGGGGGGAGATTGTAACGCCTTAGATTTCGGTTAGTGTTCGTTTAGACGTTAGTGCGGGTTTACTGTAAAAAGTTTACCAATCCGGGTTCCTCATAGTTTATAACATTTAATTAATAATTTATTATTATTTGTTATAAGTATGCACACACATGTGCACGTAAATGTGAGGATTTGTTTGTGCTAAATTAGTCTTAGCAACCATGACACTTAACCTTAATCTTATCCCTTTGCTTTAATCATTTGCCTTTAATTAACCTTTAATCTTTTGTGTGTGAGAGAGAGAGATATTTGTGGTGGCATGATGAGGTATGGTGCATTAATGGCTTTGATACACTCACCCTCATCTCTCACCCTACACTGACCTCCCTCTCTCATTTCTTCACACCCTCTCTCTTTTTCTCTATCTCTTTCTCATTTCTCAATCTCCCTCAACAAATTATGAACACTCTCTTTCACGCCATCTCAAATCCATCACAAATTCACCAAAACTTCATCAAAATCACATCTTTGTTCACATTTTTCCTCTTGGATGCCATGGAGTGTACAAAGCTTGGATCTTTGTGTTCTTTTGGCTAGGTAATGTTTCCTTGCTGTTGTTTAAGTTATTTTTGTGTAGCTTAGCTTGTTAGTTGCTGTTTTTATCGCGTATCGTATCGTTTCGGATAAATATCGTATTTTTAGTGTCGATTTGGGGTCTCGGATGATCTGCTGTTAAACTAAGTATTTGCTGCAAAAAATGACTTGATAGTAACCTAGTTTAGAGACCTAGAACCTACCCTCAAAATACGAGCCCACTTCCTCCAACTCCAGCCGCAGATTTATTATTTCTGGCCGCAATTTGCGGCCAGAGTAGGGACCTGGGTGTTGGTTTTTGGTGTAGGGGTCTCTGGGGTAAATTGTAGTCTCATGGTAGTTGCAATTTTTACAATTGTTAGCACAGAAAAATTTGGGACCACTTATGTGTTTCTCGTGTTTCGTTTCACGCGATACGTTATTCGATTCGGTGCGTGTTCCGTGTTGCTGTTGCGCTGAGTTGGTTTCGTAGTGTCGCTATACGCGTTAGCTGCAATACGAACCCTTTAGAGTACGTAGGTGTGTCGTGTTGGTCCGTGTAGATTGTATGTATTTTAAGTCTATTATTAATATATTTTTGCTTTGTTGTTTTAATATTGCAGGTTCGTAGGCGGGGACTACAGACACTGCTATAAAGGGGAAACAGGTGGTAGGATTCACCTAGCTTGGAGCGTTGGTGAGTAGATTTAACATCTATAGGGGAATCGTCCACATGGCGTTATGCGTCTGGGTTAGAAATGTTAATACATGTCGCATATTCTATGTCATATTTAGAATTGCGCATTTACCCTATTACTTAGATGTTGTTGTGCTTGGACTAGTAGTCTTAGGACACTGCACATATTATTGATGATTCATGTTGCATGAGCACTGATTGTATGCTACACACACCGTCAATAATTGCCATGTCACACACAACCCACTTATAGATATGACATTGCTTGGTTAGGGACATTCTAACATTGATTCATATTTCTTATCGCATATGACATATAGCATACCTGTATATCTACATGCTTATGTAGGGTTCCTAGGCACTCTAATGGAGTCTCCCAAGTGATCAAACATGCACAAATCAAAAATTCCTAGTGCCTAGAAAACCTAGAACGGATCGTTGACTAGAAATCTAGGCGAAACAAACAAGTAATCGAATTAAATGCTAAGGGAAAGTGACTACAACCTTTGTAGATCCGGTCCACCACCTCCTAGGCTCCGTGATGAAGTCCCTCCGCTGTCCAAAATGAGCCCATGACTCTAGCATCGGTATCATCGAAGAATGGACGGGCTTGATCGTCGGTTCGATGCCGAAGATGATCTACGTCGAGGTATCACAAGAACAAGCTCCAACTTCATCAAGCTTTGAAAACTTGTGAAGGAAACACCCTATACTACTTGGCAAGAGGTAGAGGATGAAGAAATAGGAAGTGGGTAGACTTTAGTTTTGGATTTCTCACTTGTTTTCTCATGTTGCCATTGAACTAGCAAGCTTTTTTTTTTGTTGAAGAAGATGAAGAAGAAGAAGAAGATATGATAAGTGTTATATTTAAAAAGGAAAATAAAAAGAATACTTATCATAACTTCAACCATGGTTTAGTGTAGAGATTTAACCAAGGTTTAGATGAGTGGTTAGGGTTAAAGAAGAAACAAGAATGGTTGACTTGTTCAAAGCTTCAAGAAGCTTTAAAGAAAAAACAAACTAAGCCACCATTTCTTTTTCTCTTTATCTTTTCCAAAACAATAATAAATGGATAAATAAATAAGAGAAAAGAAACCCTAACCATTCACTAAACATGGTTTAATCTTTACACAAACCCAAAAGAGCAAGTATCATCAAACATGATACAATCTTGTGCACAAAAGTATATCACATATACAACTTGCACAATTCAAGTGAGAAAATCCTTTTAAAGTGAACCAATACTTGTTAATGCAAAGTAATATATCAAATATATAAATATGCACTAAATCATTAAATCAACACTTGATTTAACGATCCGGTCATATCGAATATAACCGACTAGTATCATATGTATCGGCTTATCGAATCAATCCTTGATTCGATAACTAGGTTATATCGCATATAACCATTCGATACATTCATCGCGAGAATAGAATACGGTATCACATACACGAATTATTCTCGGTCCCGCACATATCTCATATGCGCTCCTATTTCGTTTCGCTTGAGCCAGGAAACCTCTGTGTAGGACTCTAAAGACTCGTCAATACGCCGGCAGCAGATGATGATCATATCAAACACCCACAAGCCGCAAGCGGTCTGCTAAACGTAACGGCCACCCGGGTATTGAGCGATCAGAAGATCGACGAGCAAGCCCGCTCACACTCCTGTGAATCCAACCAGTAACACTTACCGTACAGTCCGGTCTGTTCGTCTGATATGTCGCATATCTCGCCTAGGGGTGGTAAACGTCAGACCCCAATAGCTCGATAAGTCATGTCGACGTAAGGTCCATAACATTCGTGAAACTACTGATAACTCTTACCAGTATATCACTGCAACCCTGGCCAGGGATTTTCTGTTATGGCCAGTCGAGCATAGCACAACATCAACCCCCAAAACCGGGAGAGACGAATCCCCTCCTATCGCTCATTGCCTCCATGTGAATCGGGACTGTACCCAAAAAACCACCTGTTTGCACAACTCAGTAGAGCCGTGGTAGGGTGGAAATCAAAGCACAGTGGGAGACACACAAGACTCTATGACGATCTCGGGTCAACAGACTAAGCTGTACCAGTGTCACCAGAGAACTGCCATCTGACGTGAGGTATAATACCATCTGGGAGTTCTCGGCCAGTCCGTTCAGTGTACCCAGTCTCCACTGAGCACCCGCATACTATCTTCGATGTCAAACACCAATGGATATGGGATCATCCATCGCCCATCGCATGGGTCGAGAAGATATGCGCTAGTCTACTCTGGAATATCGATGCCCCGTCTCGACATTTCCACGACTAGGAACAATGAAGGATGTACTCATGGACTACCCAGGCCCCACTAGTATGATCTTCATCATAGTCCTGGAAGTCGAGTACACATCCTAAGGGCTTTATCAACATGTAATCAGAGAGACAGAAAGTATACATGTTAAGATAAAGTGCAACCAGATAGCGTACTATTATGTCGAGCAAGAAAGTCCTACCTATATATGTCCCAGCATCCATTATAATATACATCCAATGTACAGTAATGGCCTCTAGGGCATACATATAACTAACAATCTCCCACTTGCACTAGGGCCATCTGTAGCAGTGGTTGCAGTATCTGTTAGTTATATGTATGCCCTAGAGGCCATTACTGTACATAGGATGTATATTGTAGTGGATGCTGGGACATATATAGGGAGGACTTTCTTGCTCGACATGATAGTATGCTATCTGGTTACTCTTTACCTTAACGTGTATACTGATTGTCTCTCTGTTACATGTTGGTAAAGCCCTTAGGATGTGTACTTGACTACCTGGACTATGATGCGGATCATACTAGTGGGGACATGGTAGTCCATAAGTACATCCTTGAAAGTCCCTAGTCGTGGGTGTATCGAGATGGGGCATGATATACCAGAGTAGACTAGCGTGTACCTTCTCGACCCATACAGATGGGCGATGGATGATCCCATATCCATTGGTGTTTGACATCAGAGATGATATACGGGTGCTCAGTAAAGACTGGGTACACTGGACGGACTCGCCGAGAACTCCGAGATGGTATTATACCTCACGTCAGATGGCAGTTCTCTGGTGACACTGGTACAGAGTAGTCTGTTGACCCGAGATCGTCATAGAGTCTTGTGTGGTTCCCACTGTGCTTTGATTTCCATCTTACCACGTCCAAGAGGGCGTGCAAAACGGTGGTTTTTTGGGTACAGTCCCGAGTCACATGGAGGCAATGAGCGATAGGAGGGGATTTGTCTCTCCCGGTATAGGGAGTTGATGTTGCGCTGTGTTCGATTGGCTATAACAGGAAATCCCTGGCCAGGGTTGCTGAGATTTACTGGTAAGTGTTACCAGTAGTTTCTTGAATTGTTATAGACCTCGTATCGACACGACTTATTGAGCTATTGGGGTCTGACGTTTACCACCCCTAGGCGAGATATGCGACATATCAGACGATCAGACCGGACTGTACGGTAGTGTTACTGGTTGGATTCACTGGAGTGTGAGCGGGCTTGCTCGTCGATCTTCTGATCGCTCAATACCCGGGTGGCCGTTACGTTTAGCAGACCGCTTGCGGCTTGTGGGTGTTTGATATGATCATCATCTGCTGCCAGCGTATTGACGAGTCTTTAGAGTCCTACACAGAGGTTTCCTGGCTCAAGCGAAACGAAATAGGAGCGCATATGAGATATGTGCGGGACCGAGAATAATACTAGTATGTGATACTGTATTCGATTCTCGCGATGTGACATTGATCGGTTATATGCGATATAGCCGGGTTATCGAATCAAGTGTTGATTCGATAAGTTGTTACTAATGATACCAGTCGGTTATGTGCGGCATGACCGGATCGTTAAATCATGTGTTGATTTAATGACTTAATGTATAATTATATATTTGATATATTACTTTGCATTAACTGGTATCAGTTGACTTTAAATGGATTTTCTCACTCGGGTGTGCGCATTGGATATGCGATATGATTTTGTGCACTTGTTTGTATCATGTTTGATGATGCAAGAATGCTAGGGTTTGTGTAATGAAGTAAACCTAAGTTAAATAAATAATTAGGGTTTTCTTTTATTCATTCATTTATCTTTTCATTTGGATTTAAAAGATAAATGAGAAAAAGAAAACAAAAGGGTTTCTTTCATGAAGCTAAGTGAAGCTTCATGAAGCTTTGACCAATCTAACCCTTTTGTCTTCTTCTATTAAACCCTAACCATTCATTTAACTATGGTCAACTCTCTACACATTACTATAGTTTAATTATGATAAGAAATGATTATTCATATTCTATTTATTGTTCTTATCATAATAGATCTTCTTCTTCTTCTTCATCTTAAAAGAAGAAAACCTTCACTTCATCAATGGTGAAGTGATAAAAAGAGTGAGAAATCCAAAACTAAAGTCTACCCACTTCCTATTTCTTCATCCTCTACCTCTTGCCAAGTAGTAGAGTGTGTTTCCTTCACAAGTTTTCATGGCTTGGTGAAGGTGGAGCTTGATCTAGTGATGCTTCGACGTAGATCATCTTCGGCACGTCGTCGATGACCTAGCCCGCTTCTTCTCCGATGAAGCGGACGCAAGAGCCCGGATTTCGATTTGGACAGCGAGGATACTTCGTTGCGGAGCTATGGAGGTGGAGAACCGGATCTACAAAGGTTGTATTTCCGTATTCTTATAGTTAAGTGTTAACTAGTTTAATGTTTCGCCTAGATTTCTAGCCAACGATCCGTAGTCGGGTTTCTCGGCACCTAGATTTTTTGAAATTGGCATGGTTGATGCCTTGTGAGACCTCTTGAGAGTGCCTAGGAACCCTACAGTGGTATCAGAGCCTAGCTAGAGCCTTAGGCGATGCCTAGACGGAGTTAGAAGTTCGATCGACCCGAAACCCCGACTTTAAAAGGCTCTCTGGACATTTTTGTACAATGTGGATTTTTGCAAATTAAAAATATGCAGAAAAATCAGCAGGTAAATCTAAGAATTACGATGCAAAAATTACCTAATGATCTTTCTAAAGTGCGGCGGAACCGCGGTATTAGCGTGCTAATGCGGCCCTTCCGCGGCCCTTTTGTCTTATCTGCCATTGAATTTTGCACAGTAACTCCTATTTTTCAGTGCTGGTTTTCCTGGGAATTTTTAATCTGAAATAAAGAGTTGAGTATTTTGGGTTGTATTGGGAGTTCATTCATTCGATCGGATTGTCAAACTTTGTCTATGTGTCGTTCCGGATAATTTTTTTGAATATGTTAAAAAGTTCGACCGGATATAAATACCCACTTTTTCCCCTGCCGGGAAATTTCCAATTGTTGGACTTTTCCGTAGTTTAATGACGTTCTAAGTAGTGCAAGTAATGCGATGGTCCCTCTAGAAGACAACAAACCTTAACTCGATTATGTGACCGTCTTGAACTGCCCTTTGAACCTTAGGGTTTGGGGCAGTACGGCGTGCCACATGTGAGGCGTTGGCTTGACCCTTCTACGGCTGGACCGTTGGTACTGAGGCATGAACTGAATGTTTTTAAACTTATTTCATGTGTTGATCTGTTTCGGGAAAACTTGGGTGTTTGAATGTTCGATCGGAAAGTTTAACATTTTCTATTTGTCCGGAATGTGATACAATAATTGGAATTCACAAGCAGTTATGAGATAACTGAATGAATGTTATAAACATAGCAGTTTAGTCTCACTTGATCGGTTGCCAGGGAATTTTGATGTGATCAAAAGTCCGTCGCAATCACGTAGCGTACGCGGATACTCGCCGGGTAAACTTAATAGACAGCCTCACTCCATAGCCCCGACCAAGTGACTGCAGGAGAACCCCGTCGCCGAAAGCATCCGTTCGGGTGCTCGCGGTAGCGGTGTTCCGCCTTGGTGCACTTTGTCGACGGCGTCGGGGGTGCGGCCGTCTACTAAAGTTTGCGACGAGCATTCGATCAGCATGTCGGGAGTCTTGTTGAATTGCCCGACTTGATATTGAAAAGAGTTTTCGATAAAGAGACTAAAATGCGGGGTTTATAATTGTTAGGCATGTGATGTCTAAGTAATTCATTTGGTCAGGCATGCGATGTCTGAGGTGGTTGCGGATTCCAACTGTTGTAGTTTTCCACTTTCTTTTCTGTGACCGTAAGTGTAATATGTGATATCGCCGGTTTCGTTGCTATATGCCAACGACAATTGGGATACGCAAGTTTACTTACGTTGATGACATGTGATGTTATGTGTTGCTGGATATGTTATATTGGATCGTCGTGTTTGAATAGCCGGGGTTTTTTTTATGTGAGATGAGTGTTTTTCATTTTCATTCATGTAAAAACTTGTATGTAATATTCTTTTATTGGGGCACTTCCAGGTTGCGGAAGTTGTCACCTTTTGTATATTATTTACTTTTCCGCACTAGGATAGACCCAAGGAGGGGAGCACAAGTAACCGGGTTCTGGAGTCCAGTGGGAGACCAACTCGAGGAGTCGAGTCCGGGTCTCCTAACTCTAGAATTGGTAGGGTTGCTTGCCGCTCTCGTAGGGGTCTAGGGGTGTGGGTTTGGCTATTCATCGCGACCGTGGAATCCGTGTTTTATACTGGCTCGTATTGAAAACACGGACGTCCTAGTATATCCAATATTTCATATGATTCTTCTGCTGCGATATCTGTGATGTGATCATGTGATGTTCTGTGATAGATACAGTATATAGTATATATGATATATTATATAGACGTTACTTATGTTTTACACCTGCGCTAGCCCTGCCCTGCTCTGCCGTTAGTTACCTAACCTAACGGTGCACGAGGGGACATCGAGGCGAATGCGGATGGCATAAGTGTACGTCGTATTTATCTGTGATGTTTAGGTATTTAAATGATGGGACTTCATTAATGTGATTAATGAAATAAAAGAAACCTAAGATGTTGTAGAATCGAATTTCAAAATAAAACAGGTAGCTACATTTGTTTGCTTTGCACAGCGTTATATATGATATATCCTGCACCTTATTCGATAAGGAAAGGACCGAGATCCCTTCACCGGGAGTGACTCCTTTAGCAATAACTGGCAGATGCTACACACTCGGTTTGTCTTTTGATTGCTTTTAAGAGTTCTGCTTTGCACAGTGATATATATGATATATCCCGCACCTCATTCGACGAGGAAAGGACCGACGATCCCTTCACCGGGAGTGACTCCTTTAACAAAACTGGAAAAAGCCTAAAAAACACTCCATTTCAAAATTCATTCGATCCTACAACGATATCAAGTTCATTACGCAATAGGTTTTCAGAAAAACCTGTCGTAGCCCTCCGTCATTTCAGATAAGTACTAGTTAGTATTCGTGCTACGTTTGTTGACTATGTCAAGGCGTAGTGTGCGGTAGCTGATTAGCGCTTATCTGCATAAGCATATGATGTGATTGATTTAGGGTAGTCGTGCGACCTTGTTGACCTTTGTCAAGGGTCGTGCGGGTGGGTTTACTTCAATCAAGAAATGACGGGTTGAACTTGACTAGCAGCCTATGGTTTGTTGACCTCTGTCAAGGTCATAGGACGCTAGGGGCAAAACATTATCGGGAATTTCAAGTGTTGAAATTTGCAATGAGATTGCATACCTTCTATGAGATAGTTGGATCCCGATACCCGCTGCGAGTAAGAGTTACTCCTGGGAGTGTTTTATACATTACAATTAGCCGATCAAGTAGGTGTCTAGAAAGGTGTCAACGGGGTTACGCCTCTGGGAAAACGAGGTTTACATTAATTAGGTTCGTGCGAAAGCACGGGGGACCTCCCTCAAAGTACCGACACTGGCCTGGCTGAAAGATTGGCGAACTTGTAGTGTGTAATTAATCCCGGCTAGTCTTTCCTTTTAGGGTTTGAAGGAAGATTTGATAAAAAGCAGTGGGAGCCATCCTGATTAGATAAAATAATAACCAATCTATTCTTGCAAGAGCGCACGCTGAGTGTTTTCTTCTCTCTCTCTCCTGGTAGCGACCATATCACGCCTTAATCAAGATAATAATACGGATAATTGACCGAACCAGCTTGTTATACTGAGCTGGGGAACGTTGGTCCCGCTCCAACTTATAATTGTTATAAGACAGAGCAGGAAATTGGGGAATACCAGATTTCCCGTGCCGCCCAAACGAAGAGAGTGCATGTTGATGCATCATCTTCGGGTGTGTTCATTACAAAGAACTGTTTCTCAGTATCCTCCGAATCCTGGGTATTTGATACCGGATCAGGATCCCAGATATGTAAGATGTTACATAGGGCTACAAAAGGGTAGAAAAACTGCGAACGGGTGATAAGTTTCATGAGGCAGAAAACGGGGCAAGAGTTGCAGCCAAGTCTGTCGGTCACTGTCACCCTGTATTGTAATACATTGATTCTGAACGTATGTTATTAGATACCGAACCTGATATACAAAATCATATCTGTCTCTTTATTAGTAAAGAAACGATAATATTTTGTATTGTTGGATAATGTTTTGAACATTTCCTATATCAAAAGTTGATCGGTTCAGGCACGTTATCTAAAAGCATTAATGTTCTAAATCAAACTACAGTTCTTAGTATATAGAACACACATAAGAGAAAGAGTTCAGAAATGAACGAATTCTTCTTGAGGTATTGTAGACTAGGTCAGATCAATATGACCCGACTAGCTAGAGTTACATTTAGATGGATATTTAAATCAGTTTGAATTTACATCTTGTGAAACTCGCCAGTCATGTCACAAAGATAAGATGACCATAGCTCCGTTTACTGGAGACAGAGAAAGAGTTAATAATCTCTTGGGATGATACATGTTGATGTATGTAGGTCCCCTGTCTACATATACCAGGATTGGTTCTTTATACTTCATTACGTTCTTTGATGATCTCTTTAGATTCAGACATATGTTCTTGTTGAAACACAAGTCCGAACCTTTTGAGATATTCACAGAATATAAGTTAGAAGTAGAGAACCAGAATACGGGTATAAGTATTATGTCCTTTGATGAGATCAGGGAGGAGAATACTTGTGCATGGAATTCCTGGACTATTCTAAAGTAGAATGAGATTCTCTCTCAGAATTACTCCTCCGTATACACCATTGCACGATGGTATGTCGGGGCGGAGCAGATACACCCTATTTGATATGGTGTGCTCTATGATGAGTAATACTGAGTTACCTATTTCCTTTTGGGTGTTATGCACTTGAGAAGTTGCATACCTATTGAATAGGGTTCCAATCAAATCAGTTGCCTACCACTTCATATATGATATGGTATGGGAAGAGCCCATGTCTTAAGCTAGTTAAGATTTGGGGTTGTCCGGCCTATGTCTAAAAGCAAAATCCGGACAAGCTCGAGGCAACGTCTGTTATGTAGAACTGGAAATGTTCCAGCTATACAAACTGGAGTTGATGATTTGGTAGAACCGAAGGATTCAATAGTTACCAACGAACCTCAGCCTCGCCGCCGATCTAGTAGGGTTCCTCACCCACCTGAGAGATACTTCGGTTGCTCTATGACAGTGGGAGCGAGGATTGCATCATGAGATGATGACCCAACTAGCTTCGAGCTGGCCATCAGGAGTAAGACTCTGTAAGAATGGCTGGATGCTTAGTGATCTGAGATGGAATCCATGTACACCAACAAAGTATGGACTTTGGTTGCTATATCTGAAGGGTTAAATCCCCATCAGGAGCAAGTATATCTTGAGAAGATTACTTGGTGTAAATGGAAAAGTTGAGACTTTCAAAGCTAGACTTGTTAAAGGTTTTCGTCATTGACCAGGCGTGGATAATGATCAAACCTTTTCCAGTACCTATGCTTAAGTCCATCCAGATACTACTTGCCACGGCTACATACCATGACTACGATATCTGGTGGTTGGGTGTCATGACAGCTTTTCTAAATGATGTTTTAGAAGAGAGCGTCTATAAGTACACAGCCAGAGGGCCTCGTAGACAGTGGGAGCAGCGGAAACGTGTGCAAGATGCTTTATAGGATAAAGCAGGCATCGCGGAGTTGGAACATCTGTTTTGATGGATTAGTCAAGGAAGTTGACATTATCAAAATGGTAGATGAACCTTGTATATACAAAAAGGGAGTAGGGAGTATGGTGGTGATCCTCGTAGAGTACGTGGATGACATACTCTTGATAAGAAAGGAGTTTCTTATGCTACGCTCGATCAATCTCCGTTTATCACAAAGATTCTCCGTGTAGGATCAAAATGATACCTCCTAAATCCTGAGTTTTGGATCTATGAGATAGATTTAATTGGATATTAGGATACTCACTAGTTGTAGTGAGATGGTATCAATTGATCCTGGGGAGAATCACTGGAAGTGTTCCAGAGTGAAAAGAATGACTGAATGTCAGTCACAGGCATTGTCTTTACCCTCAATAAAGGGACGGTATGTTGGAAGAGTTCCAAGCTAAATACCGTGACATACTAGACGATAAAGGCAGGATACATCGCTACTTAAGATGCTACCAAAAAAGAAGTCTGGGTGTATATTAGTTCATGAGATGAACTTAGTTCCCCCCATTGTGTGACAATGGAGTTGTGGCTTATACCAGGAACACCCGTCCCATCAGTGATCCAGACATATTCTAAGGCAGTATCACCTGATCATGGAGATGGATGATCTCCAAGGTGATCGAGGTTAGGAGAGTAGACTCAGAGGACAACACGGCGGATCCACTCACGAAGGCCTATTCCCAGAGAGAGACTTTTGTGGAATGGTTGAGTATGAGATACTACAACCACTGCTACAGATGGCCCTAGTGCAAGTGGGAGATTGTTAGTTATATGTATGCCCTAGAGGCCATTACTATACATAGGATGTATATTGTAGTGGATGCTGGGACATATATAGGGAGGACTTTCTTGCTCGACATGATAGTATGCTATCTGGTTACTCTTTACCTTAACGTGTATACTGATTGTCTCTCTGTTACATGTTGGTAAAGCCCTTAGGATGTGTACTTGACTACTTGGACTATGATGCGGATCATACTAGTGGGGACATGGTAGTCCATAAGTACATCCTTGAAAGTCCCTAGTCGTGGGTGTATCAAGATGGGGCATCGATATACCAGAGTAGACTAGCGTGTACCTTCTCGACCCATACAGATGGGCGATGGATGATCCCATATCCATTGGTGTTTGACATCAGAGATGATATACGGGTGCTCAGTAAAGACTGGGTACACTGGACGGACTCGCCGAGAACTCCCAGATGGTATTATACCTCACGTCAGATGGCAGTTCTCTGGTGACACTGGTACAGAGTAGTCTGTTGACCCGAGATCGTCATAGAGTCTTGTGTGGTTCCCACTGTGCTTTGATTTCCATCTTACCACGTCCAAGAGGGCGTGCAAAACGGTGGTTTTTGGGTACAGTCCCGAGTCACATGGAGGCAATGAGCGATAGGAGGGGATTCGTCTCTCCCGGTATAGGGAGTTGATGTTGCGCTGTGTTCGATTGGCTATAACAGGAAATCCCTGGCCAGGGTTGCTGAGATTTACTGGTAAGTGTTACCAGTAGTTTCTCAAATTGTTATAGACCTCGTATCGACACGACTTATTGAGCTATTGGGGTCTGACGTTTACCACCCCTAGGCGAGATATGCGACATATCAGACGATCAGACCGGACTGTACGGTAGTGTTACTGGTTGGATTCACTGGAGTGTGAGCGGGCTTGCTCGTCGATCTTCTGATCGCTTAATACCGAGGTGGCCGTTACGTTTAGCAGACCGCTTGCGGCTTGTGGGTGTTTGATATGATCATCATCTGCTGCCGGCGTATTGACGAGTCTTCAGAGTCCTACACAGAGGTTTCCTGGCTCAAGCGAAACGAAATAGGAGCGCATATGAGATATGTGCGGGACCGAGAATAATACCAGTATGTGATATTATATTCGATTCTCGCGATGTGACATTGATCGGTTATATGCGATATAGCCGGGTTATCGAATCAAGTGTTGATTCGATAAGTTGTTACTAATGATACCAGACGGTTATGTGCGGCATGACCGGATCGTTAAATCAAGTGTTGATTTAATGACTTAATGTATAATTATATATTTGATATGTTACTTTGCATTAACTGGTATCGGTTGACTTTAAATGGATTTTCTCACTCGGGTGTGCACATTGCATATGCGATATGATTTTGTGCACTTGTTTGTATCATGTTTGATGATGCAAGAATGCTAGGGTTTGTGTAATGAAGTAAACCTAAGTTAAATAAATAATTAGGGTTTTCTTTTATTCATTCATTTATCTTTTCATTTGGATTTAAAAGATAAATGAGAAAAAGAAAACAAAAGGGTTTCTTTCATGAAGCTAAGTGAAGCTTCATGAAGCTTTGACCAATCTAACCCTTTTGTCTTCTTCTATTAAACCCTAACCATTCATTTAACTATGGTCAACTCTCTACACATTACTATAGTTTAATTATGATAAGAAATGATTATTCATATTCTATTCTATTATTCTTATCATAATAGATCTTCTTCTTCTTCTTCATCTTAAAAGAAGAAAACCTTCACTTCATCAATGGTGAAGTGATAAAAAGAGTGAGAAATCCAAAACTAAAGTCTACCCACTTCCTATTTCTTCATCCTCTACCTCTTTCCAAGTAGTAGAGTGTGTTTCCTTCACAAGTTTTCATGGCTTGGTGAAGGTGGAGCTTGATCTAGTGATGCTTCGACGTAGATCATCTTCGGCACGTCGTCGATGACCTAGCCCGCTTCTTCTCCGATGAAGCCGACGCAAGAGCCCGGATTTCGATTTGGACAGCGAGGATACTTCGTTGCGGAGCTATGGAGGTGGAGAACTGGATCTACAAAGGTTGTATTTCCGTATTCTTATAGTTAAGTGTTAACTAGTTTAATGTTTCGCCTAGATTTCTAGCCAACGATCCGTAGTCGGGTTTCTCGGCACCTAGATTTTTTGAAATTGGCATGGTTGATGCCTTGTGAGACCTCTTGAGAGTGCCTAGGAACCCTACAGTATCTAATACTCAACCATCCCATATGAGTCTCTCTCTGGGATATGGCCTTCGTGAGTGGATCCGCCGTGTTGTCCTCTGAGTCTACTCTCCTAACCTCGATCAACCTGGAGATCAACTATCTCCATGATCAGGTGATGCTTCCTCAGAATATGTCTAGGTCACTGATGGGACCTGGGTTCCAGGGCCTAAGCCACACTTCCATTGTCATACAATGGCAGGAACCTAGTTCATCTTATGAACCAATATACACCCAAACTGCCTCTTTGGTAGTATCTTCAATAGCGATGTTACCAGCCTTTATCGTCTAGTTTGCCATGGTATCTAGCTTGGAACTCTTCCAACATACCGTCCCTTTACTGAGGGTAAAGACAATGCCCGTGACTGACATTCAGTCGTCTTTATCACCTTGGAACGTTTCCAGTGATTCTCCCCAGGATCGATTGATACCATCTCACTACATCTAGTGAGAATCCTAGCATCCAATTACATCTATCTCATAGATGAAAACTCAGGATTTAGGAGGTATCACTTTGATCCTATTTGGAGAATCCTAGTGATAATAGGAGATTGGCCGATCGTAGTATAGGAAACTCTTTTCCTATCAAGAGTATGTTGTCTACATACAATACGAAGATAACCACCTTACTCTCTACTACCCTTTTGTATATACAAGGTTCGTCTGCCATTTTGATGAAGTCAAACACTTTGACTTTCACATCAAAACAGACGTTCCAACTCCGCGATGCCTGCTTCATTATGTAAAGTAACTTGCACACGTTTCCGCTGCTCCCACTGTTTACGAAGCCCTCTGGCTGTGTTCTTATAGACGTTCTCTTCTAAATCAGTATTTAGAAAAGTAGTCATGGCACCCAACCAACAGATATCGCAGTCATGGTATGTAGCCGTGGCAAGTAGGATCTGGATAGACTTAAGCATAGTCACTTGGAAAAGGTTTCATCATTATCCATGCCTGGTTGATGACTAAAACCTTTAATAAGCCTAGCTTTGAAAGTCTCAACCTTTCCATCTACACCAAGTAATCTTCTCAAGATATACTTGCTCCTGATGGGGATTTAACCCTTCAGATATAGCAACCAAAGTCCATACTTTGCTGGTGTATATGGATTCCATCTCAGATCGCTAAGCATCCAGCCATTCTTACAGAGTCCCTACTCTCGATGGCCTGCTCGAAACTAGTTGGGTCATCATCTCATGATGCAATCCTTGCTCCCACTGTCATCGAGAAACCGAGGTATCTCTTAGGCGGATGAGGAACCTTACTAGATCGGCGGAGAGGCTGAGGTTCGTCGGGAACTATAGAATCTTATGGTTCTGTCAAATCATCAACTGCAGTTTTGTATAGCTGGAACCTTTCCAGTTCTACAGAACTGATCCTGCCTCGATCTTGTCCGGATTTTGCTTTAAACATAGGCCGGATAACCCCAAATCTTAACTTACTTAAGAGATAGGATCTTCCCGCACCATATCTTATATGGAGTGGTAGGCACTGATTTGATTCGAACCTAATTCAATAGGTATGCAGCTTCTCAAGTGCATAACCCCAAAAGGAAATAGGTAACTCAGTAATACTCATCATAGAGCACACCATATCTAATATTGTGCAATTGCTCCGCCCTGATACACCGTTGTGCTGTGGTGTATTCAGAAGAGTAACACTGAGAGAAAATCTCATTCTCCTTTAGAATAGTCCAGGAATTCTATGCACAAGTATTCTCCTCCCTGATCTTATCATAGGACATAATACTTATACCCGTATTTTGGTTCTCTACTTCTAACTTATATTCTGTGAATACCTCAAAAGCTTCAGACTTATGTTTCAACAGGAACATATGACTGAATCTTGAGAGATTATCAGAGAATACAATGAAGTATAAAGAACCAGTCCTGGCATGTGTAGACAGGAGACTTTACATACATCATCATGTATCAGTCCCAAGAGTTTACTAACTCTTTCTCTGTTTCCAATAAACAGAGCTATGGTCATCTGATCATTGTGACATGACTGGCAAGTTTCACAAGATGTAAATTCAAACTGATTTAAATATGCATCTAAAATGTAACTTCAGCCAGTCGGGTCGCATTGATGTGACCTAGTCTACAATGCCTCAAGAATGATTCGTTCATTTCTGAACTCTTCCTCTTGTGTGTGTTCAATATACAAGGAACTGTAGTTTGATTTAGAACGTCAATGCTTTTAGATAACGCGCCTGAACCGATCAACTTTTGATATAGGAAATGTTCAAAACATTATCCAACAATACAAAATTATATCATTTCTTTACTAACAAAGAGACTGATATGATTTTGTATATCAGGTTCGGTATCTAATAGCATTTGTTCAGAATCAATGTATTGGTAATACAGGGTGACAGTGACCAACAGACTTGGCTGCAACACTTGCCCCGTTTTCTGCCTCATGAAACTTATCACCCTTTCTCAGTTTTTCTACCTTTTTGTAGCCCTATGTAACATATTACATATCTGGGATCTTGATCCGGTATCATATACCCAGGATGCAGAGGATACTGAGAAATAGTTCTTTGTAATGAACATACCCGAAGGAGATGCATCTCATGCACTTTCTTCGTTTGGGCGGCATGGGAATCCTAGCATTCCCCTATTTCCTGCTCGGTCTTATAACAATTATAAGTCGGATCGAGACCAACGTTCCCCAGCTCAGTATAACAAGCGGGTTCGGTCAATTATCCGTATTATTATCTTGATTAAGGCGTGATATGGTCGCTACCTAGAGAGAGAGAGAAGAAAACACTCTGCGTGCGCTCTTGCAAGATCAGATTGGTTATATATTTTATCTAATCAGGATGGCACCCACTGTTTTTATCAAATCTTCCTTCAAACCTTAAAAGGAAAGACTAGCCGGGATTAATTACACTCTACAAGTTCGCCAATCTTTCAGCCAGGCCAGTGTCGGTACTTTGAGGGAGGTTCCCCGTGCTTTCGCACGGACCTAATTACTGTAAACCTCGTTTTCCCAGAGGCGTAACCCCGTTGACACCTTTCTAGACACCTACTTGATCGGCTAATTGCAAAGTGCAAAACTCTCCCAGGAGTAACAATTACTCACAGTGGGTATCGGGATCCAACTATCACATAGAAGGTATGCAATCTCATTGCAAGTTTCAACACTTGAAACTCCCGATAATGGTTTTTACCCCTAATACCTATGACCTTAACTAAGGTCAACAAATCATAAGTACTAGTCAAGTTCTACCCGTCATTTCATGATTAATTAGACCCACCCACATGACCCTTAACTAAGGTCAACAAAGTCACGCGACTGTCCTAACTAATCGCATCATATGCGGTGTAGGAAGACATCACTTAGCTACCGTACACTATTCCTTGACTATGGTCAACAAACACAGCACGAATACTAAGTACTCTACTTCCTAAAATGACGGAGGGTTGCGGCTGGTTTTTGTGAAAACCTTTAACGCTTTGAACTTGATCTCGTTGCGGAATCAAATGGTTTTTAAATGGAAAGTTTTTGAAGCTTTTCTAGTTTTGCTAAAGGGGTCACTCTCGGTGAAGGGATCGTCGGCCCTTTCCTCGTCGAATGAGGTGCGGGATATATCATATATATCACTGTGCAAAGCAGAAACTATAGAAGCTATCAAAAGACAAACCGAGTGATGTAGCATCTGCCAGTTATTGCTAAAGGAGTCACTCCCGGTGAAGGGATCTCGGTCCTTTCCCTATCGAATAAGGTGCAGGATGTTCTACAAGGAACACCGCGATGCAAAGCAAGAACTGTAGCTACCTGTTTTATTTTGAAATTCGATTCCACAACATCAATTAGGTTTATTTTCTTTCATTAATCTCATTAATGAATATCCCATCATTTAAATTACCTAAACATCACAGATAAATATGACGTACACTTATGCCATCCGCATTCGCCTCGATGTCCCCTCGTGCACCGTTAGGTTAGGTAACTAACGGCAGAGCGGGGCAGGGCTAGCGCGGGTGTAAAACATAAGCAACGTCTATATAATATATCATATATACTATATATAATACCTGTCACAGAACATCGCATGATCACATCATAGATAAAGCACAGCAGAAGAATCATATGAAATATTGGATATACTAGGACGTCCGTGTTTTCAATACGAGCCAGTATAAAACACGGATTCCACGGTCGTGATGAATAGCCAATCCCACACCCTTAGACCCCTACGAGAGCGGCAAGCAACCCTACCAATTCTAGGGTTAGGAGACCCGGACTCGACTCCTCGAGTTGGTCTCCCACTGGACCCCAGAACCCGGTTACTTATGCTCCCCTCCTTGGGTCTATCCTAGTGCAGAAAAGTAAATAATATACATCAACGGTGACAACTTCCGCAGCCTGGAAGTGCCCCAATAAAAGAATATTACATACAAGTTTTTACATGAATGAAAATGAAAAACACTCATCTCACATAAAAACCCCCGGCTATTCAAATACGACGATCCAATATAACATATCCAGCAACACATAACATCACATGTCATCAACGTAAGTAAATATGCGCATCCCAATTGTCGTTGACATATAGCAACGAAACCGGCGACATCACATATTACACTTACGGTCACAGAAAAGAAAGTGCAAAACTACAACAGTTGGAATCCGCAACCACCTCAGACATCGCATGCCTGACCAAATGAATTCTTTAGACATCGCATGCCTAACAATTATAAACCCCGCATTTTAGTCTCATTATCGAAAACACTTTTCAATATCAAGTCGGGCAATTCAACAAGATTCCCGAAAAACTGATCGAATGCTCGTCGCAAACTTTAGTAGGCGGCCGCACCCCTGATACCGTCGACGAAGTGCACCAAGGCGGAACACCGCTACCGCGAGCACCCGAACGGATGCTTTCGGCGACGGGGTTCTCCTACAGTCACTTGGTCGGGGCTATGGAGTGAGGCTGTCTATTAAGTTTACCCGGCGAGTATCCACGTACGCTACGTGATTGCGACGGACTTTTGATCACATCAAAATTCCGTGGCAACCGATCAAGTGAGACTAAACTGCTACGTTTATAATATTCATTCCGTTATCTCATAACAATTTGTGAATTCCAATTATTGTATCACATTCCGGATAAATAGAAAATGCTAAACTTTTCGATCGAACTATCGAACACCCAAGTTTTCCCGATACAGCTCAACACATGAAATAAGTCTAACGACATTCAGTTCGTGCCTCAGTACCAACGGTCCAGCCGTAGAAGGGTCAAGCCAACGCCTCACATGTGGCACGCCGTACTGCCCCAAACCCGAAGGTTCAAAGGGCAGTTCAAGACGGTCACATAATCGAGTTAAGGTTTGTTGTCTTCTAGAGGGTCCATCGCGTTACTTGCACTACTTAGAACGTCGTTAAACTACGGAAAAATCCAACAATTGGAAATTTCCCGGCAGGGGAAAAAGTGGGTATTTATATCCGGTCGAACTTTTTAACATATTCTAAAATTACCCGGAAAGCCACACCTGACAAAATTAGACAGTCCGATCGAATATACAGAGTTCCCAATACAAGCCAGAAAATAAAACTCTGGAATAAATATTAAAATAATCCCAGGAAAACCAGCACCAGAAAACAAGAATTACTGTGCCAAGTTTAAAGTCCAATCATGTCATGTGACCACGGAACCGCCGCAGAAGCCAGGCTTCTGCCGCGGTTCCGCCGCTTAATAATGGTATCAATGAAAAATTTTTGCATCGTAATTCTTAGAATTCCCTGCTTGATTTTCTGGATATTTTTAATTTCGAAAAATCCACATTTTACAAAAAAGTCCAGAGAGCAATTTTCAAGTCGGGTTTTGGGTCGATCGGACTTCTGATTCCGTCGGGACTTCGCCTAAGGCTCTAGCTAGGCTCTGATACCATTGTAGGGTTCCTAGACACTCTAATGGAGTCTCCCAAGTGATCAAACATGCACAAATCAAAAATTCCTAGTGCCTAGAAAACCTAGAACGGATCGTTGACTAGAAATCTAGGCGAAACAAGCAAGTAATCGAATTAAATGCTAAGGGAAAGTGACTACAACCTTTGTAGATCCGGTCCACCACCTCCTAGGCTCCGTGATGAAGTCCCTCCGCTGTCCAAAATGAGCCCATGACTCTAGCATCGGTATCATCGAAGAATGGACGGGCTTGATCGTCGGTTCGATGCCGAAGATGATCTACGTCGAGGTATCACAAGAACAAGCTCCAACTTCATCAAGCTTTGAAAACTTGTGAAGGAAACACCCTATACTACTTGGCAAGAGGTAGAGAATGAAGAAATAGGAAGTGGGGTAGACTTTAGTTTTGGATTTCTCACTTGTTTTCTCATGTTGCCATTGAACTAGCAAGCTTTTTTTTTTGTTGAAGAAGATGAAGAAGAAGAAGAAGATATGATAAGAGTTATATTTAAAAAGGAAAATAAAAAGAATACTTATCATAACTTCAACCATGGTTTACTGTAGAGATTTAACCAAGGTTTAGATGAGTGGTTAGGGTTAAAGAAGAAACAAGAATGGTTGACTTGTTCAAAGCTTCAAGAAGCTTTAAAGAAAAAACAAACTAAGCCACCATTTCTTTTTCTCTTTATCTTTTCCAAAACAATAATAAATGGATAAATAAATAAGAGAAAAGAAACCCTAACCATTCATTAAACATGGTTTAATCTTTACACAAACCCAAAAGAGCAAGTATCATCAAACATGATACAATCTTGTGCACAAAAGTATATCACATAGACAACTTGCACAATTCAAGTGAGAAAATCCTTTTAAAGTGAACCAATACTAGTTAATGCAAAGTAATATATCAAATATATAAATATGCACTAAATCATTAAATCAACACTATAACCCGACTAGTATCATACGTATCGGACTTATCGAATCATCCTTGATTCGATAACTAGGTTTATATCGCATATAACCATTCGATACATTCATCGCGAGAATAGAATACGGTATCACATACACGAATTTAGTCTCGGTCCCCTGCACATATCTCAACTAGAGCGCTCCTATTTCGTTTTCGCTTGAGCCAGGAAACCTCTGTGTAGGACTCTAAAGAGACTCGGTCCAATACGGCCGGCAGTAGATGATGATCATATCAAACACCCCACAAGCCGCAAGCGGTCTGCTAAACGTAACGGACACCTCGGGTATTGAGCGATCAGAAGATCGACGAGCCAAGCCCGCTCACACTCCTGTGAATCCAACCAGTAAACACTTACCGTACAGTCCGGTCTGTTCGTCTGATATGTCGCATAATCTCGCCTAGGGGTGGTAAACGTCAGATCCCAATAGCTCGATAAGTCATGTCGACGTAAGGTCCATAACATTCGTGAAACTACTGATAACTCTTACCAGTATATCACATGCAACCCTGGCCAGGATTTCCTGTTATGGCCCAGTCGAGCCATAGCATCAACATCACTCCCGCAATACCGGGAGAGACGAATCCCCTTCCTATCGCTCATTGCCTCCATATGAATCGGGACTGTACCTAAAAAACCACCTGTTTGCACAACTCAGTAGAGCCGTGGTAGTGTGGAAATCAAAGCACAGTGGGAGACACACAAGACTCTATGAAGATCTCGGGTCAACAGACTAAGCTGTACCAGTGTCACCAGAGAACTGCCATCTGACGTGAGGTATAATACCATCTGGGAGTTCTCGGCGAGTCCGTTCAGTGTACCCAGTCTCCACTGAGCACCCGCATACCATCTTCGATGTCAAACACCAATGGATATGGGATCATCCATCGCCCATCGCATGGGTCGAGAAGATATGCGCTAGTCTACTCTGGAATATCGATGCCCCGTCTCGACATTCCCACGACTAGGAACAATGAAGGATGTACTCATTGACTACCCAGGCCCCACTAGTATGATCTTCATCATAAGTCCTGGAAGTCGAGTACACATCCTAAGGGCTTTATCAACATGTAATCAGAGAGACAGAAAGTATACATGTTAAGATAAAGTGCAAGCCAGATAGCGTAACTATCATGTCGAGCAAGAAAGTCCTACCTATATATGTCCCAGCATCCATTATAATATACATCCAATGTACAGTAATGGCCTCTAGGGCATACATATAACTAACAGCTTACACATATGCCTTCATATACTTATATGCTAGATACCCGTATACCTATAGAGTATTGTACCATTAGTGATAGGTACATACACACTTTACGACATAGCTACAGGTATACCTTGCACATATTTCACTTATACCCAGGGGGTATACTACTTCATTTACTTATAGGTAGATACATATACCTTGCTATACCTTTGTGTTTACACATACAACAGTTATAGCTACATATTTACCTTTACGTGATGTTATTTAGAATTGGATAAAATAAGAACCGCATGATATTTTATATTAATTTGTTGCAGTTAATTAGCGGCTTTTCCTTTATATGCTTACATTTCAGTTTATGTTGCATATATCATATTCATTGATTTTCGTATTTGTTATTTGGATTTTTCATGATGTTTTCTGGATTTGGGGACCGTGGGAGTTCATGAAATTATGCATTATTTGAAAAACCCGGTTTCCCTTGATATGATATTTCAGCATCCACCATGAGTTTTTGTAAGTGCACGGCGGCACCCCGGCCGTCAATCCGAGGCCAAAATGCGGAAACGATAATTTACTTTAACTTTTGAACCGGCACCACCGCACTATAAACCCGGATCGGGCCATTAATCTAGTCCTAACTAACTAAAGAACGGATATAGAGATATACCGAGCGATCTGTGTCCTTCGGTCATCTCGTCGTCGTCCCGATCTCCCCGCGGAATCTCCGGTCTTCACCTTCTCGCCGGAAGGGCACCACGTCGCCGGCTTCTTTTACGGGCTCCCACCTCTGGACTGAGGCAACTCGGGCACGAAGTTGGCGAGCCGACGTGCCCAAGAATTGCTGTAGAATGTAGTGTAGTGCTATGTCTCACTTGGGGTCACTAGAAGTTGCCTTTTGAGAAGGTGGAGGAATGGAGTTTTGGAGATGGAGCTAAATGGATTTTGTGCAAACTAAAAGAACAAAATTCCCACCACCAAAATTTGGGACAGCCCCCATCAAAGTGGCCGGCCTCTCCTCATGAGGAATGAGAGAATGGGGAGTATGAAATGAGGGGAGCCACACAATAATGCAAGGGAGAAAATGATATGTAATCATGAGAAGAAAGTCCAACACACCATCAACAAATCATGTCTCTACAAGTCAAGCCATCATGAAGTCATGGAGTCAATTAAATCTACACCCATCATGAAAACTATCATGAAGCAAAAGAATGTCAAGGGTAGGAGAAACATCATGATACGATAATATGCAAAGAACACCCTCCACAATGCTTATTTGCACAATTGCAAATAAGCCATCCTCCACCAATTTTCAGCCAAGGATAGATACAAAGGAAAATGGACGAAACGGAAAACAAACTGGCAACTCCAAAAAACTGATCCCGTAATAAAATACAGGAAAACCCCGCTACTATATATACATACCCGCATTTGTATTATGACCGAATACAAATGCAATGAGACAAATCTACACCGTACAATACTAGGATCCGGCTTAAACCAAAAGCCCGCTAGTATTATCCGTCCGATCATGATCCGTGCAATACCGCACGTACATGACCGAACCCTGCCATATCTCCATACAGCCTCTACAGCGTTTCGCCCGAAACTTGAGAAACTGGTCTTTGGGGGACTCTAAAGACTCGTCAATACTTTGGTTGTGGATTTAACTACTAGCACGTCAGAGGTATTAGCCTATACGTAACGGGCTACCAGGTATTGACCAAAAAGGACGTCGATGAGCGAACTCATCCTGACACCCTACTGAGCCTGTCAGTGACAATATCCGTACAGTCTGGTCCGATCGTCTATGAGCATCGCATGGCGGACCTAGGAGGTTGGTAAAAGTCAGACCCCAAAAGCGGTACAAGTCGTGTCGGAGTGTAGCCCAGAACACCCTGAGATACTATTGGAATACCTACCAGTAAATCTCCTGCCTTGGCCAAGGACTTCGTGTAATGGCTCTCCTAGACACAGCGCGACCTCACCCCCAATACCGGGAGAGACGAACCCCTGCAGATCCGCTCACTGCCTCCATATGGCTCGGAACTGTACCCAACTAAAACCTGTTTGCACGTCTCCTTTGAGTGTGGTAGGGTAGTAATCAAAGTACAGTGGGAACTCATACGAGACAAATGACGATCTCAGGTCGATGAACTAACCTGTACACATATCACCAGGGAACTGCTATCTGACGTCAGGTATAAGACCAACTAGCATGTTCCCGGCGAGTCCTGTCCGGTGTACTCATAACCCAATGAGCACCTGTATACATCTTAGGTGAACCAACTGACACCAGTGGCTTGTGAGACCGGCCACCGCCCCTCGTCGGGGTCTCGACTGTATACACTAGTCTACTTTGGAGTATCGATGCCCTGTCTCTAAACTCCCACGACTAGGGACCTTTTAAGGATGTGCTTATAGACTACCAGCTCCCACGTATATGATCGCCCTCATACTGCTGGCAGTCAAGCAAGAATCCTAGGGGCTCTATCAACGCGCAATAGTGACCTGTAAGGTCACCTAAAGCAGTACACGATGATAAAGATAAACCAGATAGCATACTATCATCTTGAGTAAGACTGTCCTACCGGGATAGGTCCTCCCTCAATCATTGCAATCACGTGCCTGTGATCCAATAATTGACTCTGAGGGCACTATCTCCAACAATCTCCCACTTGCACTCAAGGCTAATTATTGCGAAGTCGCATACTCACAGCCCGTGTGATACCGAACAACCAACTCCTCTACTAATCAGTCTCACAAAACCCGTTTGCGAAACAATTGCGTTCGAGGAATAGCCTAAGTGAGTGGATCCGCCTTGATGTTTCTTTCTATGTCTCTCTATATCTCAAGTTCGCGGAGAAAGCCATCTCCCGAAATGAGCAATACCTGTCTTAGAGTATGTCTGGATATCTGATGGGACCTAGTTCTTAAATGAACTCAAAATCCAAACTTCTTAGACTGTATCGTCAACTGAACTTAATCAGTATCCTACGTCATGCCTCTCTCAGTATCCCCTTGGACCACCTATCCAAAATACTGCCCCTTATCAGAAGGAAAACTATAACTCTGACAACCAATCTGTCATCCGGGTCACCTTGGAAGCATGGAATGATAACTGTCTCCCGAATGAGGCTGTTGTTATCATATCCCTAGAACATTCACTTATGTTCTAAAACTGCTTCCGTTCGTTTATCCAGGATTGGATCAATATCAATTTATTGCATCCACTGCAAAAACAACATCTGGTGTGGTACTTGACATCTCATGATTGACTCAATTGCCTAAGCAAGTGATCTGCCAATCATGCACATCCCTCTCCTCTTTAGTCTGTAAGACACCTTTAGAGAGGGCGACTACATCACCTGCATGTACACCACCATGCCAGGAGTCGTCCATTCTAAAGCACCTTTAGAATGCCGTCTAAGTACCCTGATTGGGAAACTACCCAAATCTAGATCTAAAACCATAGATCCAGTAACCAGAATGTCTGATATTATATCTATATCCTTATGTGGAGAAACCACTGTGTGACAACCAAAGCATAACCGATCGTAGTATAGGAATATCACTTCCTACTCTGTGTATGTCATCCAAATACCAGGACATCACACGCTACTACCTTCTTAACAGATCCATCCCCTATTCTGATGAAGTTAAACCTATGACTGTCACATCAGAAATAGATGATCTATCTCCGCTATATCTGCTTTAGTCTATAAATAGACATAAGGCACTTGTCCACCAATGCTTCCGCTGCTCCTACTGACTATGACAACCCTCTGGAAGAGTCATATAGACGTACACTTCTAAAGCTAGTCTAGAGCGACGCTATACTCATCCTCCTGCCAGGTCTCGCAGCCTGGAACAACAGCAATGGCATGTATGGGTAAACAAGAACCCCTTGTTACCGTCCTTGAGGCTACCGGAGTACCCCTCGGGTGCCTGAGGTTACCTACCGTATCTGCGGAGTGCCCAATGGAATGTCAAACCAGATTGAATCTTCAGGTTCTTATCAAATCTTCAGTAATCGTTTGCGGTTCTGGAATCACTTCCAGTTCTACCATACTCCCACTACTGTTTTCTGAAAAAATCCATTTTTATTAAAACTGTGGCGAGTCTAGAACAATATCACCATTGATCTTCCAGATGGTAGAAAGTCAACCCTCGTCATAGCCTGGGTCAACCCACAAACAGCCATTACAGAAACGTGCCTTGAGTTATCCAGAGTCTGGTTTTAAGCATAATCCGGACAACTCCCCGTACCTTAACATCGTTAAGATATGAACTGTTCTATATCCAATATAGAACCAGAGGCACTGATTTAATTAAACCAAATTCAAATCATGCATCTGTCTCAAGTGCATGTCAACTAAATGGAAGGAGGCCGATCAGCGTTACTCAACTTAGGAGTACTTCCAATTATGTGTAACCTGAAAAAGAAGCAAGTTCTCAAAACCATTACTGTCAACTGAATACCATACACAAGTATCTACATCTTCGATCACCTTGAAGAATCCCGATACTTGCAACACCTGGTTCTCTACTTTATTCATATACTTATAACTTCTCAAAACACAGACCTTGTGTTTCTACGAAACACCTGTCTAAGAACTAGAGAAATCATAAGTAAACCGAATATAGTACGATGACCAACCCCTCTGTCCTAATGGACACTGGACAACATACAATACTCTGTATAAGTCCCTTGAGTCTGATAACTCAATCCCTGTGTGTCGTAGGTTGAAAACTGTACTTATGGTTAAGAAGAATTACACCGCTGTTTAATACTCCTTACCTAACCATCCACTGATATAGGTAAATGTCATGGACATAATTTCAAAAAAGTATATCTCACTCTATGAAAATAGACGTACAGATATATCAATTTGAAATTGGTGCATAACAGCGGATATTCAAAACCAAATATTTGCCGTCCGACAAACAACCCAGGTGACTTCCTCAAATATCACTGATTACAACGAATCCCGATATAATGAGGATGATCACCCAATTCCCAATAACTTACTCCCACTCATCATCTGTAAAACCATACAGATGTGAGAATCATACCTGGTAAATACATACCCTGGAGCAAGATCTGATTAGGAAATCAGTTTTCCTTTAACAGTACACAGTGAAACTGAAACATTGAAATGTTTCGTAGGGGTATCCGGGTATTCCTAGTAATGCCTCTTCCATTATCCAGATTCACAACTGTAACCGTATATTTCTATGCCATCTCTCCAAATCCCTTCATATGTCTTTAGTCATTACCTTCTGTACACCCCTTTAGGCAAAATGGTTTTCTTCCTTCCCCACCGTTCGGCACCAGCCTATAGTTTGGAAGAAGACTATCCAACAAGCATAATGGGTGTACTGTCCTAATCCTAGGAGCACTCGCAATGTGAGAGAAGGTGAAGATAAAAGAAACTTGAATAAACCTTATTCCTATTTCTCCTGAACCAGAATCCATCCCCGAACTGGAACAACTTCCTTTCGAGTTCGTATATAATCATACGATGGAGTATCCAATAAACTGTGGATCTTCGTAGTGATACGGAGTGTCCTGGAGAAATAAAAAGGTGAAGTGGGAGTGGTAATGAAATACTTGGTTTGGTCGTGAATAGCAGTCACATTTTACTTTGCCCTCTTACTAATCCCTTGATATGTCTTTACTTAATACCTTCTGTACACCATCGTTATGCTAATTGGTTTTCTTCATTCCCCACTGTTCGGCACCAGCCTAAGGTTTGGAAGAAGACTATCCAATTTGCGTAATAGGTGTACTATCTCCTAAACCAAGGAGTACTCGCAACTTGAGAGAAGGTAAAAGGAAAAGACAACTGAGTAATCCTATCCGTTTTCTCCAGAACCGGAAACCATCCTCGAATAAATTCCTTCGAGTTCGTATATAACCATACGATGGTTTTATCCAATGGAAGAGGACGTTCGTAGTACTACGGGGTGTCCTGGAGAAAAGGGTAAAAGTAGGAGTGGCAATGAGGTTTGCAACTCTGACAATCCAAAAGCCAGTGTTTAAGAAGTTTCGGTCAATATTGGTCTCTGAGTCATAGTCTTAGGGTCGGGTCAATGGTCGCTGCCAAAGAGAGAGAGAGAGAGAAAAGAAACACTCAGCGTGCACTCTAACCTAGATCAGAATGGTTACCAATTTATCTAATCTGGAAACCTCCCACTGTACCGTCAAATTCCCCTCCGAACCTGAAAGAAGAATTAGTCGGGATCACCCGAGGAGTAAACCAACTCATCAGTGGGAATCGGGATCCAACTATCATCGCATGATAACGTGACGGAATCCGCTCACGTTATCACACTCCAGAAGGTATGCGCATATCTGGCAAGTTTCGGTTTCTTTAGAAACTCCCGATGTGATTTTTGCCCCATGCTCTTATGACCTTGACTTTGGCCAACAAATCATAAGTCACATGTCAAGTTCTACCCGTCATTCTCCAGGTTAATTTGAGCCCAACCGCACAAGCCCTTGACTTTGGCCAACAAGGCTATACGACTGCCCCAAACCAACGCATCTATCTATGCTGCACATGAATACCCAATAGCTACCAATCACTATGCCTTTACTTTGGCCAACAAACATAGCTTGAATACTTATTGACTATCCATGTGAAACGACGGAGGGCTACGAATGGTTTCTAGCGAAAACCTTTAACGTAATGAACTTGATATCGTCGAAGGAACCGGATAGCTTTATAAAAAAATAGTGGTGAAAACCTTTGCTAAAGAGGTCACTCCCGGTGAAGGGATCTCGGCTCTTTCCCCATAGAATGAGGTGCAGGATATTCCAACTGAATACCACTATGCAAAGCAAAAGTAAACGACTATAGTGAAGTTATTGCCCTGACGCAAACTTTTGTCCAAGGGGTCACTCCCGGTGAAGAGATCTCGGCCCTTGCCTCGTCGACTGGGGAGCAGGATATTCCAACTGAATACCACGATGCAAAACAAAAGAGAACGTCCTTGCAATAACAGCTTTTTGAAAAGTATTCCAACAACATCAGAATAGGTTTGTTTAGCTTGCATTGATCCGAATCAACGCAGTCCCATCAATTGATCACACCAATAAAGAACGAAAATAATGATGTACGTATATGCCATCCGCATTCGCCACTGGGTCCCGTCATTACCTGTTAGGTTACTTAACTAACGACAGAGCGGGGACTGGACTAGCGCGGATGCAAAACATATACAACATCTACTAGTATATATATCAATATATAATATTTCGCTCAAGGCGTGATAAAATGCAACATCACAGAAATGTTATAAGCATCACAGAACAATACAGATATCTGGGATCCCCGGGTTTCACAGAGCCGCTAGTGAAACACGACGTTCCCGTGGTCTTGTGGATAGCCTGTGCAATGAAATCCTAGACCCCTATGGGCGCGGCAAGTTACCCGCCAAAACCTGAAGCGAGGCAGCCCCTTCAGCAACGTGAATGGACCACCCAGTACTTCACGGAATCCGGTAACTTGTGCACCCCTCCTGGGTCAACCTGTACCCCCTACGAGTGCGGCGAATAGCCCGCCAATTCTAGAGTAAAGCCCCCTCCGTCTCAATGCCATGAGATGCGGGCTCGTTTCCCTCTAGAACCCGGCTATCCGTGCACCCCACCTTGGGGTAATCCTAGTACAGAAAGTAAAATATACATACAACGGGTACATCGACCTCACCCCGGTCGTGCCGCAAAATAATAATATACAAACAGGCAGTGACGACAGTCCACATGTCGGACGCTCGCCCCTCAATATCAAATGTACATAATACAACCAAAACTGTACTAGCATTGCATCCAGGCTATCCCCACGACCAATCCGCAACATCACAGCACAACACAGAACATCAACGTGAATATCACGTTCGCAAATCCGTCTAACCGGGCTATAGCAGTTAGACAGGATTTACCGATCAAGTGACATTCACGGTCGCAGATATAATGTAAATACTGTGAACTGATGTGTTTAAAATTTTCGATCGATCAAATTTTCCTAAGTGGGCCCCCAAGCACTACTGTAGCACTTAAAGAAATTCTGGGCCCAAAAAGAATATTCCAAAAACCCCAATTTCAACTCAGAAGCCCACTGTTAAAATTTGGTGCGTTGACAAGTTAAAGTGGCGGCGGAACCGCGGCCAATGCGTGGGTTTGGCCGCGGTTCCACGGTGGAATGGTGACATCACGCGACCAAATTTTCACAGAATGCTTAGAATTCCCTGCACGTGTTTCTGCAATGACCTGAAAAATTTTTGGAGCTAAAAAAAATTCGACAGAAACTGATGCACTTGAAATCGGGTTTTCGGAAAATCCGTTCGATCGAACTTGTAAACACGTTAGACCAAGCTAGACTAGGTTAATGGCGTGGCTCTGATACCATGTAAGTGCACGGCGGCGCCCTGGCCGTCAATCCGAGGCCAAAATGCGGAAATGATGATTTACTTTAAACTTGTAAACCGGCACCACCGCGCACAAAAATCCCGGATCGGGCCATTAATCTAGTCCTAGCTAACTAAAGAACGGATAGAGAGATATACCGAGCGATCCGTATCCTCCGGTCTTCTCGTCGTCGTCCCGATCTCCCCGCAGAATCTTCGGTCTTCACCTTTTCGCCGGAAGGGCACCACGTCGCCGGCTTCTTTTATGGGCTCCCACCTCTGGACCGAGGCAACTCGGGCACGAAGTTGGCGAGCCGACGTGCCCAAGAATTGCTGTAGAATGTAGTGTAGTGCGATGTCTCACTTGGGGTCACTAGAAGTTGCCTTTTGAGAAGGTGGAGGAATGGAGTTTTGGAGATGGAGCTAAATGGATTTTGTGCAAACTAAAAGAACAAAATTTCCACCACCAAAATTTGGGACATCCCCCATCAAAGTGGCCGGCCTCTCATGATGAATGAGAGAATGGGGAGTATGAAATGAGGGGAGCCACACAATAATGCAAGGGAGAGAATGATATGTGATCATGAGAAGAAATCATCACAAAGAAAGTCCAACACTCAATGAACAAATCATGTCTCTACAAGTCAAGCCATCATGAAGTCATGGAGTCAATGAAAGCTACACCCATCATGAAAACTATCATGAAGCAAAAGAAAGTCAAGGGTGGGAGAAACATCATGATACAACAATATGCAAAGACTACCCTCCACAATACTTATTTGCACAATTGCAAATAAGCCCTCCTCCACCAATTTTCAGCCAAGGATAGATACAAAGGAAAATGGCCGAAACGGTAAACAAACTGGCAACTCCCAAAAACTGATCCCGTAATAAAATACAGGAAAACCCCGCTACTGTATATACATACCCGCATTTGTATTCCGACCGAATACAAATGCAATGAGACAAATCTACACTGTCAATACTAGGATCCGGCTTAAACCAAAAGCCCGCTAGTATTATCCGTCCGATCATGATCCGTGCAATACCGCACGTACATGATCGAACCCTGCCATATCTCTATACGGCCTCTACAGCGTTTCGCCCGAAACTTGAGAAACTGGTCTGTGGGGGACTCTAAAGACTCGTCAATACTTTGGTTGTGGATTTAACCACTAGCACGTCAGAGGTATTAGCCTATATGTAACGGGCTACCAGGTATTGAACAAAAGGGACGTCGATGAGCGAACTCATCCTGACACCCTACCGAACCTGTCAGTGAAAATATCCGTACAGTCCGTTCCGTTCGTCTATGAGCATCGCATGGCGGGCGTAAGGGGTTGGTAAAAGTCAGACCCCCAAAAGAGGTACAAGTCGTGTCGGAGTGTAGCCCAGAACACCCTGAGATACTACTGGAATACCTACCAGTAAATCTCCTGCCTTGGCCAAGGACTTCGTGTAATGGCTCTCCTAGACACAGCGCGACTTCACCCCCAATACCGGGAGAGACGAACCCCTGCAGATCCGCTCACTGCTTCCATGTGGCTCGGGACTGTACCCAACTAAACCTGTTTGCACGTCTCCTTTGAGCGTGGTAGGGTAGTAACCAAAGTACAGTGGGAACTCATACGAGACAAATGACGATCTCAGGTCGATGAACTAACCTGTACACATGTCACCAGGGAACTGCTATCTAACGTTAGGTATAAGACCAACTAGCATGTTCCCGGCGAGTCCTGTCCGGTGTACTCATAACCCAATGAGCACCTGTATACATCTTAGGTGAACCAACTGACACCAGTGGCTTGTGAGACCGGCCACCGCCCCTCGTCGGGGTCTCGACTGTAAACACTAGTCTACTCTAGAGTATCGATGCCCTGTCTGTAAACTCCCACTGCTAGGGACCTTTTAAGGATGTGCTTATAGACAACCAGCTCCCACGTATATGATCACCCTCATACTGCTGGCAGTCAAGCAAGAATCCTAGGGGCTCTATCAACGCGCAATAGTGACCTGTAAGGTCACCTAAAGCAGTACACGATGATAAAGATAAACCAGATAGCATACTATCATCTTGAGTAAGACTGTCCTACCGGGATAGGTCCTCCCTCAATCATTGCAATCACGTGCCTGTGATCCAATAATTGACTCTGAGGGCACTATCTCCAACAGTTTTATCGGTTCTGATATATATATACCCCTACGAGGAGGCGTCGAGACCGTATAAGGGTACATGGTGGGGACCGGAGGTACCCGGGGCAAGAAAGGGATGTCGATGTACCACGCCGATGAGCCCGGCAGGGGAAACATACCATCCGGTGACATTACCTATGACTCGGCGGTTATCATGGGGATACCGACGGGAGTCATGTGCGTATGGATACGTCGAAAGGCGAGGGTCAGAGCTAGGCACTCGTGCTTTCGGAATAGCGTATGATACGTACCTATCAGGGTGCCAGTCTTGGTGACAGCACCTGATAGATCAGCATTTCTGTGTCGATGCTTGACACATTGGTTTCATGATATTTCTTTTTACTCCTTTGTATATATAACAGGGGATTAGGCCGCTGTTATATATGCCCTTACACCAATTTTAGTGGAATGGGACGCTAATATATGTGTATTGACATTAATTTATATACATCATCATATTAATTCATGCAAATATATTTAGGGTGTTAGACTTTTACTTGAGATTAGATTTGGGGTATAGGTGATTTATTTGAGATTTGATACAGGATATATATGAGATTGCTGATTTGTACATTTAGGATATAGGATATTTATTCGAAAGTGTACATTCAGGATTTGTGAGACTTATTTGATATTACAGCCAATTTGGGGGCCGATTTGAGGAATTGGGATTTGGATTGTCTTGATGGATTGTGATCCTACCACGATGTCATAATTCCGTGGAAATGACATTTCATTCCATACTCCACATTTATTGTTTATGCACTGTTTCATGTATTAGTAGTACTTGTTAGTGTACCTTCCATGACTGTTGCATATATATACAATTTCATATCATTATTGCATACTGATTGTCATATTATTATTGCTTCATGTATTTGTTGTACCTGCTAGTGTACATTTCATGATTTTTGCATTCATATGTCCTGTTATTGTTATTAATTGCATATGTTAGATTCACGATGTACGTGCATACTTGCGATTGCCTGCATATGTTATTTACTATTCACGAGTTAGCAACTCACCCCCGTTGTGCCACAGTTGTTTTGCAGGGTGTTCCCCAGAGTAGCCGAGGCTGGCTATTCATCTATCTGATCATCTTTTGCTACGGATACCGCTTCAGCTCATAGTGTGCAGTTTTGATTAGGTGGGTTTTGTGGTTATCCGTATTGTTGTATTGTATATTCGTTGTATCCTTGTACTCTCCATCAACTTTTATTTTGTTGACTTAGAGACTTGGTGAGGACGATATTTTATATTATTTGTGACTTGTTTGTCTTTTATACAGCTTTCTTCCTATCGTCTTTTATTTCTTCGCTACGGCGTTGTATATTTGTTGTGGTGGTTGTTTTCCGCCTTTGGACGTGTATTTGCTCCCGTTTGGGGATGCTTCATTTATATTTATGTTGTACCCATTTTTGGGGCTAGTTTTTACAAAGGAGGTGCTGCCAAAACTTTAAAGAAAGAAAAGTTGGACTTTTAAAGAATTTGGGTTGTGATTTCAAATGTTTCAAAACATCTATTATTTTTTCTTGTCTTTTTAATGGTTTAGATTTCTGGGTTTTGGCTTTCTTTTACTGCGTTACGTCTGAAGACGTTGCGTAGTATTAGGGCTGTCATGTGCCAATTTCGGGTCGTGATAAAGTTGGTATCAGAGCGCTAGGTTTTACCTTTCGGAGTATAGGATGACCTTGGTATGATGGAGTAGGTAGCTTAAGCAGAGTAGCGTAGTGTATGTATGTCTGCAACATACTAACAATATGGTACTTCGCCTAAAGTGACCTATGTACATTGCTTGAAATTCCTTCTTTGATGATTCATATCCTTGTGATTCGATTTTCGTGTTCTAATCGAATCTTATTTCCATTTATAGCCATGCCGCCGATGACTATGGGGACTGAAAGCGATGCAGCAAGGGCCGAGGTCAGAGTTGGTTCGGGTGAGATGAGCACTGACCAGGATGGCACGCTAGTTGTACAGGTGCAGACGGATCCGCCTTCGACAGATCAGCTCGCTAGGCTTGTGGCAGAGATGCAGGACTTGCGCCAGACAATGAGTTCATTGGTTGAGACCGTTCGAGCGCATCGACAGGAGGTTGTCACCCTTGTTACTCAGTTGTTCCTTGCGATCAGCATGCAGCAGTCCGTCACCTACATAGCACCAGTGGATGCAGCCCCAGTTTACGAGACACGTCTTCCAGAGACTTTGAGAGTTCCGGAACAGTGGAGGACTCGTACCGGTGTACCAGCCCAGAGACATAGGCTTAGTCGTCGAGACAGATTTCATGACCGTCACGGGAGTAGCAGAGGTTTAGGACGTGGACAGTCCTTCAGCTCTCATACCCAGGAGGGTCAGCAGTCGTCACGTGGATGTTTTCGATGCGGAAGCCTTCAACAATTCGTCAGACATTGTTCCTTAGCACCACGTCAGGGTCATATTCTGAGACGTCATGGACGCGGAGGGTTCACTCAGAGGGGTCAGTCTAGCAGAGGAGGAGTTCAGCCAGTTACGGTTAGGGGGAAAACAAGAGAATTTGTTTCTACTCATCGGGACGCACGGGCGTCCAATGCAGAGTTTTCAGGTATCCTTAATTCGTATGTTCTTTTGTTGTGCTTGTTGTTTTACACACTTATGCTGTGGTTGGGACGAGAGTCGTGTTATGTAGATCAGCCGTTTGTTGTGTTAACTTCTGTCAGTGATTATTTTGTTACGCGACACGTAATTCGGTCGTGTGTCAATCAGATAGGAGATAGAGATTCGTCCGTCATTTTGATCCTTCTAGAGATGTTGGGTTTGACGTTCTCCTGGGCACGGACTGGTTAGCTACGTGCTAGGCGTCTGTGGACTACCATGAGGAAATAGTCAGGTTTTGTTTTCCCCGGCGAGTCAGTTCTTGTTGTGCAGGTGGATAGTTGTGCCGCCTCTCACAGCTTGAATTCAGCCTTTTTGCTAGTCGTCTTTTGAGGAGATCTCGTGGATTCTTAGCGTTCATTCGTGATACCGGAGCAACAGTTGGTTTGTTGGACCGGGTTTCTATCTTGGGAGAGTTTTCCGACGTTGTTCCAAATGAGCTGGCGAAGCTTAAGGAGCTTAAGGATCAGCTGCAGAGTTGTTTGTTGGGGGGGCTTGTGCGTCTGAGTGTTTTGCATTAGGGAGCTCCTATTTCTGTTCGTCAAGGAGAAATACGGCAGATTGAGGTTGTGTTTTGATTGATCGTCGATTGAACCGGCTTACGGTGCAGATAGGTATCCTTGACCTCGCATTGATGATTTCTTCGATCAGCTCCACAGTGTGAGACATCTTCTAAGGTTATTCGGGATCAGGTCATCATTGTTGCGGGTTCGGAGTGATGACATTCCGAAACTGCCTTGTGCGTGTTACGGGCTTCGTGTGTATTGGTGTGTCATTGGATTCACCAATGCCCTAGCAGTATTCGTAGATATGATGAACCAGATTTCTTCAGGCCGTTCCTCGACCAGTTTTTGTTGTGTTATTGACGACATTCTGGTCTATTTAATGTGTCTTGAGGGACAGGAGTAGCACTTGAGGATTTGTTTTGCAAACATTGGGAGAGCCCCAGCGGTTTGCTAGATTCACGGAGTGTTCCTTCAGGCTTGTTTGTGTTGACTCCTAGGTCTTGTAGTTACGAGAGACGGTTTTCGTATGGTTCCAAGAAAGATCGAGGCCGTACAGCTTATGCCCAGACTTGTGTGCAGGACGGAGGTCCGCAGATTTTTGGGCTTAGCAGCTTTTTACCGCCGTTTCATGCAGGATTGCTAGAGTAGTGCTGTACCGTTGACTAAATTGACCAAAATGGAGGTTTCTTTTCTTTGGACTGAGGCATGTGTGCGGAGTTTTCGGCAGTTGAAGATTCGGTTAACAACTGCATTAGTTCTTTCTTTGCTTCTGGTTCGGGCAACTTGTTGTTTAACTGTAATGTTTCACGAGTGGGGCTCGATTGTGTACTGAGGCAACACTATAGAGTTATCGCTTTTGCTTCCCTACATTGGAGGAAGTACGAGAAGGATATCCCACTCATGATCTAGAGATGGCCGCGGTGGTCTTGCGTTGGAGATTTGGAGACACTGCTTGTTCGAGAGTCGTGTCAGATTGTCACGGACCACCAGAGCTTAATATACATCTTCCTGCAGCGGGTGTTGATTGTAGAGACAGTCTTCTGCAGATTTACAGTTCTTGCGCGATCGTTGAGTACAGCTTAAGTTCATCTCTACCGAGGGGACAGCTTGCTCATGTCCGTGCCCGACCACTTTTCTTTAATCGCTTTCGCGAGACACTGCCCACCGATGCTCGTTCGTCAGAGATACTTGAGCATAATCGGCTGGGTAAAGATTCAGAGTCCTTGAATTATGACAAGGGTGTGCTAAGTTTAGGGACGTGTTTGTGTACCTGATATTATTGGGTAGAGACGTAAAATCCTAGAGCAGGCACATCTGTCAACTCTCTGTATTCAATCAATTTCCACCAACATGGACATGACTTGTGAGATAGTTACGGGTAGGCAGAGATGTAAAGAGAAGTTTCGGGTTTCGTTTCAAGGTGTTTGTCTTGTTGTGTGTTTTGGTTGAGCATCTGAGACCGGCTGGAGAGTTGCAACCTTTAACCATTCCGAAGTAGGAGTGGGAGCAGATCTCCATGAAATTCGTTATGGTGTCTACCCAGGTTTAGTCAGGGGTGTAACTCCATGCGGATGCTTGCTGTCCAGTTATGCTCAGTTTGCTCAGTTGTTCTTTGTTAAGTTTGTGCGTACGTATTAATTGTTGTCGGCAGTTGGGATCGTCATTTGCCATCGTTAGGATACTTCTTCGATAGCTGTTATCGGGAGTCATTCCAATTGGCAACCTTTATGTTTAGGGGTTAGGTCGTGTCGATCACCAGTCTGTTTTTCTGACTCTGCGTTGTAGGATTTTGGACCCAGCTAGTCTAGAGACTTTGGAGATGATCCAGTTGTTTTCGTTGGTTATAGTGCCCTCAAAGTCAATTATTGGATCGCAGGCACGTGATTGCAATGATTGAGGAGGACCTATACCGGTAGGACAGTCTTACTCGAGATGATAGTATGCTATCTGGTTTTCCTTTATCAGTCGTGTATAGGTTCAGGTGACTGATCACTATTACATGTTGATAGAGCCCTTAGGATCTTGCTTGACTACCAACAGTATGATGGCGATCATATACGTGAGAGTTGGGTAGTCTATAAGCACATCCTTATTAGTGGTCCCTAGTCGTGGGAGTTTCGAGACAGGGCATCGATACTCCGGAGTAGACTAGTGTATAAAGTCGAGACCCCGACGAGGGGTGGTGTCCGGTCTCACAAGCTACTGGTGTCAGTTGGATCACCTAAGATGTATACATATGCTCATTGGGTTATGAGTACACTGGACAGGACTCGCCGGGAACCTGCTAGTTGGTATTTATACCTAGCGTCAGATAGAAGTTCCTTGGTGACATGTGTACAGGTTAGTTCATCGACCTGAGGTCGTCATTTGTCTCGTGTGAGTTCCCACCGTGCTTTGATTTCTACCCTACCACGGCTCAAAGGAGTCGTGCAAACATGTCTTTTGTCGGTACAGTCCCGAGCCACATGGAGGCAAGTGAGCGGATCGGTAGGGGATTCGTCTCTCCCGGAATTGGGGGTGAGATCGCGCTGTGTCTAGGAGAGCCATTACACAAAGCCCTAAGCCGAGGCAGGAGATTTAGTGGTAGGTACTCCAGTAGTATCTCAGGGTGTTCTGGGCTACACTCCGACACGACTTATACCGCTATTGGGGGTCTGATGTTACCAGCCCCCTAGGCCCGATATGCGAAACTCATAGACGAACGGACCGGACTGTATGTATATTGTTACTGTTAGGCTCAGTAGGGTTCAAGGATGAGTTCGCTCATCGGCATCCCTTGAGGTCAGTACATGGGCAGCCATTACGCACAGCTAGTGCCGCTGACTTGCTTGTGGTTAAACCCACTGCCAGGGTACTGATGAGTCATTAGAGTCCCCCACAGATAGTTTCCCCAGTTCGGGCGAAACGTTGTAGAGGCCGTATGGTTTTATGGCAGGGTTCGGAAAATGCACGTGCATTTATGCACGTGTCATATTTCGGACAGATAATACTGGTGGGCTTTGGTTTAAGCCGGATCCATGTATTATATTGAGTAGATATAATATCTTTGTCTCAATTGCATTTGTATTCGGTCGTAATACAAATGTGGGTATGTATGTACAGTTACGGGATTATCCTGAAATTCGTTTCGGGATCGCTTTTCGAAGTTGCCAGTTTTCTATCACCCGTCTTAAACATTCGGTTTAATGCGGAATTATCTTTTCTTCATTTGGGTGAATCATGTGGGTGAGTCATGAGGAAGCTTCTAGATTGATGACTAGGTTTCATGACTCATTGTTTGCATTAAATGGTTGATGAGGTGTTTATGTGACTCATTGTTTGCATTAATTCCTTTTTGTATTTACTTAAGATATTATTGCTAATGGTCACCCCTTTGCTCCAACACTCACCCCCTCCTCTCCTATATGTGGCCGACCATTTATGGAAGCCAGGGAGTAGGAAAAATGATATGATTCATTTGCTAAATTTCCAAGCTCATTTCTCATCACTTGATTAAAGGCAACTTGATTAACCGTTCATCCATGGTTTTGGATGAAACGAGACAAAGTATTCTACTCATTCTCTACATCAATCTTAGACATGTCGGCTAGCAAACTTCATGTCCGAGTTGCCTCGGTTCAGAGGTGGGAGCCCATATAAAGATCCGTTGACGTGGTGCCACCTGGACGAGGAGACCGGAGATTGTGCGAGATCGCAGATGCCGCAAAGGAGCGTGGGATGATGGCTAAAGACCGAAGGACTCTGATCGTTCGGTATAGCCTTTCTACCTCTTTACAGTTTGTTAGTTTAGCATTAATGGCAAGATCCGGGGTATAGTATGCGATAGCGCCAATTATAAAAGTTTTTTTTCCGCGTTTGGCGTCAGAATGACGGCCGGGGCGCTACCATAGACTTACAGTTTTAGGTCAGGATGAGAATTGTCCATTGCGGACATAGGTCTTATGCCGACCGTGTTGGTCGTAAACTTGAGTTCGCAGTGGCAGATCATGTATTCCTACAGATTTTTCTGATAAATGACTTGTTGAGTTTTGGGAAGCTTATCCCAGAATTGTAAGTCCTTTGGAGATCCTTAAGGCGAGTTAGTTTCGTTGCCTTTAATTTGGCACTTCCGACCAGATTATTGAGTATTCACCCCGTATTCCTGTAGGGTTGCTAGGTACGCATACAAGGGTCTACGAGGCATCAACCATGCCCGAATAAAATTTTAGCCATGCCGAACAACCCAAAGCCGGATCTTTAAACTAGAGTTTAGGCGAAAACAAGCATGTTAAACATTTTAACACTAAGTGAGAGAGATTACAACCTTTGTAGATCCGGTCCTTCACTTCAATAGCTCCGTGTAGATGTCCCCTTCGCTGCGATCGTGAACTCCAGACTGTAGAGAAGCTCCATAAGAAGAACGAACGTGCTTGCTTCGATGACTTCGAAGCCGGAGATGATCTACGTCGGGGAGACACTAACTCAAGCTAATCCTTCACTAGGTCAAGAACTTTGTGAAGAGAACACACTCTACTACATGGAAAGTTGTTGAGGATGAAGAAGTAGGAGGCGGGCTCACTTTAGAATTGATTTTCTCACATTTTTTCTCAAGCTCCATTGAAGCTAGAAAGCTTTTGTTGAAGGAAGAAGAAGAAGTGAATAATTCATCCAAATGAAAACTTATCCTTTGAATTATTGCACCATGGTTGAGTTAAGCCATCATGCTTAACTCATGTAGAGAATTAACCAAAGTATGAGCTTAAGGGTTGGTTAACTAATATCCTGAGGAATGACAAAAGAGTTGACTTTGTCAATGTTGCATACAAGCTTCTACAAGCTTGATAACATTGACTAAAGTCTCCTCTCTTTTGTTATTCTTAAGGAAATAAGTAAACCCTAATTTAACCTAAACTTGATATAAGTCTCATACACCCATCTTGTATGTATCATCAAGCATGATACAAACATGTACACTTGCATATATCACATATAAACAATGTGCACAATCTAGTGAGAAAATAAATCATAAGTGAGGTAATACTAGTTAATGTAATGTAATATATCAAATATATAATTATACATTAAATTATTAAATCAACTCTTGATTTAATAACCCGGCTATAACCGACTAATATCATGTGTAACAACTTATCGAATCAACACTTGATCCGATAACCCGGCTATATCGCATACAACCGATCAATGTCACGAATCGCGAGAATAGAATACGGTATCTCATATCGTATCAATCTCGGTCCCGTACATATCACATATGTGCTCCTACTCCATTTCGCTAGAGCCAGGAAACCCCTGTGTAGGACTCTAAAGACTCGTCAATACGCCGGCAGTAGGTGATGATCATATCAAACACCCACAAGCCGCAAGCGGTCTGCTAAATGTAACGGCCACCCGGGTATTGAGCGATTAGAAGATCAACAAGAAAGACTGTACATTCTCCTGTGAATCCAATCAGTAACACTCCCGTACAGTCCGGTCTCATCATCTGATATGTCGCATATCTCGCCTAGGGGTGGTAAACGTCAGACCCCAGTAGCTCGATAAGTCGTGTCGATATGAGGTCTATAATAGTTCGAGAAACTACTGATAACACTTACCAGTAAATCTCAGCTGGCCAGGGATTTCCGGTTATAGCCAATCGAACACAGCACAACATCAACTCCATATACCGGGAGAGACGAATCCCCTCCTATCGCTCATTGCGTCCATGTGATTCGTGACTGAACCCAAAAGCCACCTTTTTGCATGCCCTCTTAGACGTGGTATGATGGAAATCAAAGCACAGTGGGAATCACACAAGACTCTTTGACGATCTCGGGTCTACAGATTAACCTGTACCAGTGTCACCAGAGAACTGCCATCTAACGTAAGGTATAATACCATCTGGGAGTTCTCGGCGAGCCTGTCTAGTGTACCCAGTCTCTATTGAGCACCCGTACACCATCCTTGATGTCAAACACCGATGGATATGGGATTATCCATCGCCCATCATATGGGCCATGATGCGTATACGCTAGTCTACTCTGGTGTATCGATGCCCTGTCTCGATACACCCTCGACTAGGAACTATTATAGGATGTACTCGTCGACTACCGTGGCCCCACTAGTATGATCTCATCATAGTCCCAGTAGTCGAGTACATATCCTAAGGGCTTTATCAACATGTAACATAGAGACAATCAGAATACATGTCAAGATAAAGTACAACCAGATAGCATACAATCATGTCGAGCAAGAAAGTCCTCCCTATATATGTCCAAGCATCCATTACAATATACATCATATGTACCGTAATGGCCTCTAGGGCATACATATAACTAACAATCTCCCACTTGCACTAGGGCCATCTGTTGTGGTATCACATACCCAACAATTAGCTGTGGTTGAAATATCCCATACTCAACCATCCCATAAAAGTCTCTACTGGGAAAAAGGCCTTTGTGAGTGGATCCGCGCTGTTGTCCTCTGTGTCTACTCTCCTAACCTCGATCTCCCTGGAGATCAACCATCTCCATGATCAGGTGATACTGCCTAAGAATTATATCTGGATTTCTGACGGGACGGGGGTTCCTTGGCATAAGCCACAACTCCATTGTCACACAATGGTAGGAACGAAGTTCATCTCATGAACTTATATATTCAGACTGCCTCTTTGGTAGGATCCTTGGTAACGATGTATCTTGCCTTTAATCGTCTAGTTTGTCACTGTATCTAGCTTGGAACTCTTCCAACATACCGTCCCTCCACTGAGGGTAAAGACAATGCCTGCGACTGACATTCAGTCGTCCTTATCACCCTGGAACCTTTCCAGTGATTCTCCCCAGGATCGATTGATACCATCTCACTACAACTAGTGAGTATCCTAACATCCACTTGTAAGCCCGCGGGGGCGCCCCGGCCGTCGATCCGACGCCGGAAACGCGGAAAACAAAAACTTTGCGGACTTTGCAAAACGGCACCACCGCGGACTTTTTACCCGGATCGGGCCATTAACCTAGCTAGCTAGCAAAATAAGAAAAGAGTAGAGAAGTATACCGAGCGATCCGTGTCCTTCGGTCTTCGTCTCCACTCCGATCTCCCGCGGAATCTCCGTCACCTCCTCACTCGTCGGAAAGGGCACCACATAGCCGGAATCTTTTACGGGCTCCCGCCTCTTGACCGAGGCAACTCGGGCGCGAAGTTGGCTAGCCGACGCGTCCAAGGCTTGCTATAGAATAGTGTAGTGGGTTGTCTCTTGGGGTTATGAGGTTGCCATGGTTGGAGGGATTTTATACAAGAATTTTCATGGATGAAAGCCAAAGGAAAAATGAGCATCTCCTCAAAAGAGCTCGGCCAGCCCATCTAAATATTGCTCACTGTAAAAGAATGAAGCATCATCCTCATGTGTAAAGAATGTGTGTATGTATCCCAATTAAAACCAAGGAGAAAAGAATGTTTTGCTTTCACAGCACACACACACATTACTAAGGAGGGGGTTCCCACGAAATTTGCAAGTAACAAAATTGCCACACAAATTAACCTCCCTCTCTCTCCTAATCAACAGTGGCCGGCCCCTCTTAATCCAAGTGGGGGGAAAAAGGAATATTTCAAGATGAGAAAAATGCATGAACCAAAAATAATCTCACATCAATTTCTTTTCTCACCTAATCAAATCACCATCTCATAAATGCAAGAGAATGACCAAAATGGAATATCATGATGATGGTCAAATCATAATCCACACTCATGCAAAGAAACCCCTCACAAAAATGTTAATTGCAAACTTGCAATTAACACCCTCCAACGAAAAGTCCGGCCGAGAAGAAAAAAGAGAAAACCGGCCGGAACGGAATGCAAACTGGCAACCCCAGAAAACCGATCCCGTAATAAATTACAGGAAAACCCCGCTACTGCAAATACATGCCCGCATTTGTATTCCCACTGAACACAAATGCAAAGAGACAAAACTACACTATCAAATACTAGGATCCGGCTTAAACCAAAGCCGGCTAGTAAAAAACCGTCCGATCACGATCCGTGCAATACCGCACGTATCTGATCGAACCCTGCCATATCTCCATACGGCCTCTACAGCGTTTCGCCCGAAACTTGAGTAACTGTCTGTGGTGGACTCTAAAGACTCGTCAATACTATGGCTGTGGATTTAACCACTAGCACGTCAGAGGTATAAGCCAATACGTGACGGGCCACCAGCTATTGACCAAAAGGGACGTCGATGAGGAAGCTCACCCCGACACCCAACTGAGCCTGTCAGTGACAATATCCGTACAGTCCGGTCCGTTCGTCTATGAGTATCGCATGGCGGGCCTAGGGGGTTGGTAAAAGTCAGACCCCCAAAAGCGGTACAAGTCGTGTCGGAGTGTAGCCCAGAACACCCTGAGATACTACTGGAATACCTACCAGTAAATCTCCTGCCTTGGCCAAGGTCTTTGTGTAATGGCTCTCCTAGACACAGCGCGACCTCACCCCCAATACCGGGAGAGACGAACCCCCGAAGATCCGCTCACTGCCTCCATGTGGCTCGGGACTGTACCCAACTAAAACCTGTTTGCACGACTCCTTTGAGCCGTGGTAGGGTAGTAATCAAAGTACAGTGGGAACTCACACGAGACAAATGACGATCCCCAGGTCGATGAACTAATCTGCACACATGTCACCAGGGAACTGCCATCTGACGTCTGGTATATGACCAACTAGCATGTTCCCGGCGAGTCCTGTCCGGTGTACTCATAACCCAATGAGCACCTGTATACATCTTAGGTGATCCAACTGACACCAGTGGCTTGTGAGACCGGCCACCGCCCCTCGTCGGGGTCTCGACTGTATACACTAGTCTACTCTGGAGAATCGATGCCCAGTCTCGAATCTCCCACGACTAGGGACCTTTTAAGGATGTGCTTGTAGACTCCCAGCTCCCACTTATATGATCGCCCTCATACTGCTGGTGGTCAAGCAAGAATCCTAGGGGCTCTATCAGCGTGTAATAGTAACCTGTCAGGTCACCTAAAGCAGTACACGATGATAAAGGTAAACCAGATAGCATACTATCATCTCGAGCAAGACTGTCCTACCGGGATAGGTCCTCCCTCAATCATTGCAATCACGTGCCTGTGATCCAATAATTGACTCTGAGGGCACTATCTCCAACAATCTCCCACTTGCACTCGAGGCTAATTATTGCGATGTCGCATACTCACAGCCCGTGTGATACCGAACACCCAACTCCTCTACTAGTCAGTCTCACAAATCTCGTTTGCGAAACTATTGCGTTCGAGGAATAGCCTCAGTGAGTGGATCCGCTCAGGTGTTTCTTTCTATGTCTCTCTAAATCTCAAGTTCGCGGAGAAAGCCATCTCCCGAAATGAGCAATACCTGTCTTAGAATGTCTGGATGTCTGATGGGACCTAGCTCATAAATGAACTCCAAATCCAAACTTCTTAGACTGTATCGTCAACTGAACTTAATCAGTATCCTGCGCCATGCCACCCTCAGTATTGCCTTGGACCACCTGTCCAAAATACTGCCCCTCGTCTGAAGGAAAACTATAACTCTGACAACCTACTTGTCGTCCAGGTCACCTTGGAAGCCTGGAATGATAACCGTCTCCTAAAAGAGGCAGCCGTTATCATATCCCTAGAACAGCCACTTATGTTCTAAAACTGCTTCCGACTGTTTCTCCAGGATTGGATCAATATCAACTTATTGCATGTAATGCAAGAACAACATCTGGTGTGGTACTTGACATCTCATGATTGACTCAATTGCCTAAGCAAGTGATCTGCCAATCATGAGTATCCCTCTCCTATTTAGTCTATAAGACACCTTTAGAGAGGGTGACTCCATCACCTGCAGGTACACTACCGTGCCAGGAGTCGTCCATTCTAAATACTCATAGAATGCTGTCAAGGTACCCAGATTAGGAAACCACCCAAATCTAGATCTAAAACCATAGATCTAGTAACCAGTATGTCTGATATAATGTCCAAGTCCTTTGTGGAGAAACCACTGTGTGACGACCAAAGTATAACCGATCGTAGTAAAGGAATATCACTTCCTACTACCTTCTTAACTGATCCATCCCCTATTCTGATGAAGTCAAACCTATGACTGTCACGTCAGAAATAGATGATCTATCTCCGCTATTTCTGCTTTAGTCTATAAATAGACATAAGCCTGATGTTCACCAATGCTTCCGCTGCTCCCACTGACTACGACAACCCTCTGACAGAGTCATATAGACGTGCACTTCTAAAGCCAGTTTAGAACGACACTATACTCATCCTCCTGCCGGGTCTCACAGTCTGGAACAACAGCAATGGCAAGTCTGGGTAAACAAGAACCTCCCTGCCACCGTCCTTGAGCATACCGAAGTACCTCTCGAGTGCCTGAGGTTACCCACCACATCTGCGGAGTGGCCAATGGAAAGTCAAACTAGATTGAATCTTTAGGTTCTTATCAAGTCTTCAGTAATCGTTTGTGGTTCTGGAATCGCTTCCAGTTCTACCATACTCCCACTACTGCTTTTCTGAAAAAAAATCCATTTTTGATAAAACTGTGGCGAGTCAAGAACAATATCACTATTGATCTTCCAGATGGTAGAAAGCCAACCCTCGTCATAGCCCGGGTCAACCCACAAACAGCCATTACTGAAACGTGCCTTGAGTTGTCCAGAGTCTGGTTTTAAGCATAAGCCGGACAACTCCCCGTATCTTAACAATGTCAAGATATGAACTGTTCTATATCCAAGAAACAGAGGCACTGATTTAATTGAACCAGATTCAAATCATGCAGCTGTCTCCAGTGCATGTCAACTAAATGGAAGGAGGCCGATCAGCGTTACTCAACTTAGGAATGCTTCCAATTATAAGTAACCTGAAAGAGAAGCAAGTTCTCTTAACTATTACTATCAACTGAATACCATGTACAAGTATCTACATCTTCGATCACTTTAAAGAATCCCGATACTTGCAACACATGGTTCTCTACTTTATTCTTATACCTATAACTTCTCAAAACTTCGACCCTGTGTTTCTACGAAACACCTGTCTAAGAACTAGAGAAGTCATAAGTAAACAGAATACAGTACGAGGACCAACCCCTCTGTCCTGATGGACACTGGACAATATACAATACTCTGTATAAGTCCCCTGAGTCGAATGACTCATTCACTGTGTGTCGTAGGTTGAAAACTGTACTTTTGGTTAAGAAGAGTCACACCGTTGTTCAATGCTCCTTACCTAACCATCCACTGGTATAGGTAAATGTCATAGACATAATTTCAAAAAGGTATGTCTCACTCTATAAAAATAGACGTACAGATATATCAATTTGAAATTGGTGCACAACAACGGATATTCAAAACCAAATATTTGCCGACCGGCAAACAACCCAGGTGGCTTCCTCAAATATCACCAATTCCAACGAATCCCGATATAATGAGGATGGTCACATAATTCCCAATAACTTACTCCCACTCATCATCTGTAAAACCATACAGATGTGAGAATCATACCTGGTAAATACATACCCTGGAGCAAGTGTCTAATTGGGAAATCAGTTTTCTTTTAACAGTACACAGTGAACCTGAAACATTGAAATGTTTCGATGGGGTATTCTGGTATTCCTAGTAATGCCTCTTCCATTATCCAGATTCACAACTATAACCGTATAATTCTTTGCCACCTCTCCAAATCCCTTCATATGTCTTTAGTCATTACCTTCTGTACACCCCTTTAGGCCAAATGGTTTTCTTCATTCCCTACCGTTCGGCACCAGCCTATGGTTTGGAAGAAGACTATCCAATAAGCATAAAGGGTGTACTGTCCTAATCCTAGGAGCATTCGCAACGCGAGAGAAGGTGAAGATAAAAGACACCTGAATGTACTTTATTCCTATTTCTCCTGAACCAGGATCCATCCCCAAACTGGAACAAGTTCCTTTCGAGTTCGTATATAACCATACGATGGATTATCCAACAAACTGGGATCTTCGTAGTGATACGGAGTGTCCTGGAGAAATACAAAGGTGATTTGGGATTGGCGAAGAAATACTTGGTTTGGTCGTGAATATCAGTCGCAATTTACTTTGCCCTCTTACTAATCCCTTGCTTTGTCTGAACTTAATACATTCTGTACACCGTTTAGGCTAATTGGCTTTCTTCATTCCCCACCGTTCGGCACCAGCCTAAGGTTTGGAAGAAGACTGTCCAATTTGCGTAATAGGTGTACTACTCCTAAACCAAGGAGTACTCGCAACCTGAGAGAAGGTGAAAAGAAAAGACAACTGAATAGTCCTATCCGTTTTCTCCAGAACCAGAAACCATCCTCGAAGTCCTTCGAGTTCGTATATAACCATACGATGGTTTTGTCCAATGGAAGTGGACGTTCGTAGTAATACGGGGTGTCCCGGAGAAAAGGGTAAAAGTAGGAGTGGCAAAGAGGTTTGCAACTCTGACAATCCAAAAGCCAGTGTTAAGTAGGTTCGGTCAACTTGGTCACTTAGTCATAATCTTAGGGTCGGGTCAATGGTCGCTGCCAAAGAGAGAGAGAAAAGAAACACTCAGCGTGCACTCTAACCTAGATCAGAATGGTTGTCACTTTATCTAATCTGGAAACCTCCCACTGTAACGTCAAATTCTTCCCCAAACCTGAAGGAAGAATTAGCCGGGATCACCCGAGGAGTAAACCAACTCATCAGTGGGAATCGGGATCCAACTCTCATCGCATGATAACGTGACGGAATCCGCTCACGTTATCACACTCCAGAAGGTATGCGCATATCTGGCAAGTTTCAGTACTTTTGAAACTCCCGATGTGGATTTCTACCCCATGCTCTTATGACCTTGACTTTGGCCAACATATCATAAGTCACATGTCAAGTTCTACCCGTCATTCTCCAGGTTAATTTGAATCCACCCGTACATACCCTTGACTTTGGCCAAAATGGCAGTACGACTGTCCCAAACCAACGCATCTATCTATGCTGCATATGAATACCCCAATAGCTACCAATCACTGTGCCTTGACTTTGGCCAACATACACAGCTTGAATACTATTGACCACCCATATGAAACGACGGAGGGCTACGAATGGTTTCTGGCGAAAACCTTTAACGTAAAGAACTTGATATCGTCGAAGGAACGGATAGCTTTTAAAAATATAGTGACGAAAACCGCTGCTAAAGAGGTCACTCCCGGTGAAGGGATCTCGGCTCTTTCCCCGTAGAATGGGGTGCAGGATATTCCAAATGAATACCGCGATGCAAAGCAAAAGTAATCGGCTATAGTGAAGTTAATGCCCTGACGCAAACTTTTGTCCAAGGGGTCACTCCCGGTGAAGGGATCTCGGCCCTTGCCTCGTCGACTGAGGAGCAGGATATTCCAACTGAATACCACTGTGCAAAACAAAAGTGAACGTCCTTGCAATAACAGCTTTTGAAAAAGTGTTCCAACAACATCAGAATTGGTTTGTTTATCTTGCATTGATCCGAATCAACGCAGTCCCATCATTTGATCACACCACAAAGAACGAAAATATACTGATGTACGTATATGCCATCCGCATTCGCCACTGGGTCCCGTCATCACCCGTTAGGTTAGCTAACTAACGACAGAGCGGGGACTGGACTAGCGCGGATGAAAAACATATACAACATCTACTAGTATATATACAATATATAATTTTCGCTCAAGGCGTGATAAAAAATGCAGTAACACAGAAATGTATAGCAACACAGATCAATACAGATATCTGGGATCCCCGGGTTTCACAGAGCCGCTGAAACCCGACGTTCCCCTGGTCGTGTGGATAGCCTGCGCAATGAAATCCTAGACCCCTACGGGCGCGGCAAGTTACCCGCCAAAACCTGAAGCGAGGCAGCCCCCTTCAGCGACGTGAATGGACCACCCAGCACTTCACGGAATCCGGTAACTTGGGCACCCCTCCCGGGTCAACCCTATACCCCCTACGAGTGCGGCGAATAGCCCGCCAATTCTAGAGTGAAGCCCCCTCCGTCCCAATGCCATGAGATGCGGGCTTGTTGCCCTCTAGAACCCGGCTATCCGTGCACCCCTCCACGGGGTAATCCTAGTACAGAAAGAAAAATATACATACACCGGGTACATCGACCGCAACCAGGTCGTGCCCCAAAATAATAATACAAACAGGCAGTGACGGCAGTCCACATGTCGGACGCTCGCCCCGCAATAACAAATGTACATATAAAACAGAACTGTACTAACACTGCAACCAGGCTATCCCCCACGACCGATCCGCAACCACACAGTACAATCACAGAACATCAACGTGAATGTCACGTTCGCAAATCCGTCTAACCGGGCTATAGCAGTTAGACAGGATTTACCGATCAAGTGACATTCACGGTCGCAGATATAATGTAAAAACTGTGAACTGGCATGTTTAAAATATCCGATCGAACAAATCTATCAAAGTGGGCCCCAAAAAGAACTGTAGCACTTACAGAAAACCTGGGCCCAAATAAAATATCCCAAAAGCCCTATTTCTAACTCATAAGCTTACTGGGAAAATATGGTGCCACGATTCCTCCTATCCGCCGCGGAACCGCGGCCAAACTAGGGCTTTGGCCGCGCTTCCGCGGTCGAAGTGAGGAATCAGTGGATCGTATTTTCCCAGAATTCTTAGAATGTTTTGTACATGTCTCTGCAATCACCAGAAAAATTTTAGGAGCTCAAAAAATTTTAACAGAGAACACATGCACACAAAAATACGGTTTTTGGGGATTTTGTTCGATCGGGTTCTAAACGCGCTAGAACAAGCTAGGTAGGTTAACGGCATGGCTCTGATACCACTGTAAGCCCGCGGGGGCGCCCCGGCCGTCGATCCGACGCCGGAAACGCGGAAAACAAAAACTTTGCGGACTTTGCAAAACGGCACCACCGCGGACTTTTTACCCGGATCGGGCCATTAACCTAGCTAGCTAGCAAAATAAGAAAAGAGTAGAGAAGTATACCGAGCGATCCGTGTCCTTCGGTCTTCGTCTCCACTCCGATCTCCCGCGGAATCTCCGTCACCTCCTCACTCGTCGGAAAGGGCACCACATAGCCGGAATCTTTTACGGGCTCCCGCCTCTTGACCGAGGCAACTCGGGCGCGAAGTTGGCTAGCCGACGCGTCCAAGGCTTGCTATAGAATAGTGTAGTGGGTTGTCTCTTGGGGTTATGAGGTTGCCATGGTTGGAGGGATTTTATACAAGAATTTTCATGGATGAAAGCCAAAGGAAAAATGAGCATCTCCTCAAAAGAGCTCGGCCAGCCCATCTAAATATTGCTCACTGTAAAAGAATGAAGCATCATCCTCATGTGTAAAGAATGTGTGTATGTATCCCAATTAAAACCAAGGAGAAAAGAATGTTTTGCTTTCACAGCACACACACACATTACTAAGGAGGGGGTTCCCACGAAATTTGCAAGTAACAAAATTGCCACACAAATTAACCTCCCTCTCTCTCCTAATCAACAGTGGCCGGCCCCTCTTAATCCAAGTGGGGGGAAAAAGGAATATTTCAAGATGAGAAAAATGCATGAACCAAAAATAATCTCACATCAATTTCTTTTCTCACCTAATCAAATCACCATCTCATAAATGCAAGAGAATGACCAAAATGGAATATCATGATGATGGTCAAATCATAATCCACACTCATGCAAAGAAACCCCTCACAAAAATGTTAATTGCAAACTTGCAATTAACACCCTCCAACGAAAAGTCCGGCCGAGAAGAAAAAAGAGAAAACCGGCCGGAACGGAATGCAAACTGGCAACCCCAGAAAACCGATCCCGTAATAAATTACAGGAAAACCCCGCTACTGCAAATACATGCCCGCATTTGTATTCCCACTGAACACAAATGCAAAGAGACAAAACTACACTATCAAATACTAGGATCCGGCTTAAACCAAAGCCGGCTAGTAAAAAACCGTCCGATCACGATCCGTGCAATACCGCACGTATCTGATCGAACCCTGCCATATCTCCATACGGCCTCTACAGCGTTTCGCCCGAAACTTGAGTAACTGTCTGTGGTGGACTCTAAAGACTCGTCAATACTATGGCTGTGGATTTAACCACTAGCACGTCAGAGGTATAAGCCAATACGTGACGGGCCACCAGCTATTGACCAAAAGGGACGTCGATGAGGAAGCTCACCCCGACACCCAACTGAGCCTGTCAGTGACAATATCCGTACAGTCCGGTCCGTTCGTCTATGAGTATCGCATGGCGGGCCTAGGGGGTTGGTAAAAGTCAGACCCCCAAAAGCGGTACAAGTCGTGTCGGAGTGTAGCCCAGAACACCCTGAGATACTACTGGAATACCTACCAGTAAATCTCCTGCCTTGGCCAAGGTCTTTGTGTAATGGCTCTCCTAGACACAGCGCGACCTCACCCCCAATACCGGGAGAGACGAACCCCCGAAGATCCGCTCACTGCCTCCATGTGGCTCGGGACTGTACCCAACTAAAACCTGTTTGCACGACTCCTTTGAGCCGTGGTAGGGTAGTAATCAAAGTACAGTGGGAACTCACACGAGACAAATGACGATCCCCAGGTCGATGAACTAATCTGCACACATGTCACCAGGGAACTGCCATCTGACGTCTGGTATATGACCAACTAGCATGTTCCCGGCGAGTCCTGTCCGGTGTACTCATAACCCAATGAGCACCTGTATACATCTTAGGTGATCCAACTGACACCAGTGGCTTGTGAGACCGGCCACCGCCCCTCGTCGGGGTCTCGACTGTATACACTAGTCTACTCTGGAGAATCGATGCCCAGTCTCGAATCTCCCACGACTAGGGACCTTTTAAGGATGTGCTTGTAGACTCCCAGCTCCCACTTATATGATCGCCCTCATACTGCTGGTGGTCAAGCAAGAATCCTAGGGGCTCTATCAGCGTGTAATAGTAACCTGTCAGGTCACCTAAAGCAGTACACGATGATAAAGGTAAACCAGATAGCATACTATCATCTCGAGCAAGACTGTCCTACCGGGATAGGTCCTCCCTCAATCATTGCAATCACGTGCCTGTGATCCAATAATTGACTCTGAGGGCACTATCTCCAACACCACTTAGATCTATCTCATAGATCCAAAACCCAGGATTTAGGACGTATCACTTTGATCCTATATGGAGAATCCTTGTGATAAGTGGAGATTGACCGAGCGTAGCATAGGAAACTCCTTCCCTATCAAGAGTATGTCATCCACGTACTCTACGAGGATCACCACCATACTCCCTACTACCTTTTTGTATATACAAGATTCATCTACCATTTTGATGAAGTCAAACTTTTTGACTACCACATCAAAATAGATGTTCCAACTCTGCGATGCCTGCTTTATCACATAAAACATCTTGCACACGTTTCTGCTGCTCCCACTATCTACGAACCCCTCTGGCTGTGTACTTATAGATGCTATCTTCTAAAACATCATTTAGAAAAGCAGTCATGACACCCAACCACCAGATATCGTAATCAAGGTATGTAGCCGTGGCAAGTAGGATCTGGATGGACTTAAGCATAGCTTTGAAAGTCTCAACTTTTCCATATACACCAAGTAATCTTCTCAAGATATACTTGCTCCTGATGGGGATTTAACCCATCAGATAAAGCAACCAAAGTCCATACTTTGTTGGTGTATAAGGATTCCATCTCAGATCGATAAGCATCCAGCCATTCTTACAGAGTCCCACTCCTGATAGCCTGCTCGAAACTAGTTGGGTCATCATCTCATGATGCAATCCTCGCTCCCACTGTCATAGAGAAACCGAAGTATCTCTCAGGTGGGTGAGGAACCGTACTAGATCGGAGGAGAGGCTAAGGTTCGTTGGTTACTATTGAATCCTTTGGTTCTACCAAATCATCAGCTGCAGTTTGTATAGCTGGAACCTTTCCAGTTCTACATAACAGGCCTTGCCTCGAGCTTGTCCGGATTTTGCTTTTAGACAAAGTCCGGACAACCCTAAATCTTAACAAACTTATGATATGGGCTCTTCCCTTTCCATATCACATATGAAGTGGTAGGCAACTGATTTGATTTGAACCCTATTCAATAGGTATGCAGCTTCTCAAGTGCATAACACCCAAAAGGAAATAGGAAATCAGTAGTACTCATCATAGAGCACACCATATCACATAGGGTGCTAATGCTCCGCCTCGATACACCGACGTGCTGTGGTGTATACGGAGGAGTAATGCTGAGAGAGAATCTCATTCTCCTTTAGAATAGTCCAGGAATTCCGTGGTCAAGTATTCTCCTCCTTGATCACATCAAAGGACATAATACTTTTACCCGTATTTTGGTTCTCTACTTCTAACTTACATTCTGTGAATATCTCAAAAGGTTCGGACTTGTGTTTCAGCAGGAACATATGTCTGAATCTTGAGAGATTATCAGAGAATGTAATGAAGTACAAAGAACCAGTCTTGGCATGTGTAGACGGGAGACTTTCATACATCAGCATGTATCAATCCCAAGAGTTCACTAACTCTTTCTCTGTTTCCAATAAACAGAGCTATGGTCATCTTATCTTTGTGACATGACCGGCAGGTTTCATAAGATGTAAATTCAAACAGATTTAAATATGCATCTAAATGTAACTTAGCTAGTCGGGTCGCATTGATATGACCTAGTCTACAATGTCTCAAGAAGGATTCGTTCATTTCTGAACTCTTCCTCTCGTGTGTGTTCTGTATACTAAGAACTGTAGTTTGATTTAGAACGTCAATGCTTTTAGATAACGTGCCTGAACCGATCAACTCTTGATATAAGAAATGTTCAAAACATTATCCAACAATACAAAATTATATCCTTTCTTTACTAACAAAGAGACTGATATGATGTTGTATATCAGGTTCGGTATCTAATAACATTTGTTCAGAATTAATGTATTCTGGTAATATAGGGTGATAGTGACCAACAGACTTGGCTGCAACACTTGCACCGTTTTCTGTCTCATGAAACTTATCACCCGTTCTCAGTTCTCTACCTTTTTGCAGCCCATGTAACAGATTACATATGCGGGATCCTGATCCGGTATCTCATACCCAGGACGTAAAGGATACTGAGAAACAGTTCTCTGTAATGAACACACCCGAAGAACATGCATCAGCATGCACTTTCTTTGTTTGGGCGGCACGAGAAATCTGGTATTCCCTAATTTCCTGCTCTGTCTTATAACAATTATAAGTTGGAGCGGGACCAAAGTTCCCCAGCTCAGTATAACAAGCGGGTTCGGTCAATACATCCGTATTATTATCTTGATTAAGGCGTGATATGGTCGCTACCTGGAGAGAGAGAGAAGAAAACACTCAGCGTATGCTCTTGCAAGATTAGATTGGTTATCTAATATATCTAATCAGGATGTCTCCCACTGTTTTAATCAAATCTTCCTTCAAACCCTAAAAGGAAAGACTAGCCGGGATTAATTACACGCTACAAGTTCGCCAATTTTTCAGCCAGGCCAGTGTCGGTACTTTGAGGGAGGTTTCCCGTGCTTTCGCGCAGACCTAATTAAAGTAAACCTCGTTTTCCCAGAAGCGTAACCCCGTTAACACCTTTCTAGACACCTACTTGATCGGCTAATTGTAATGTATAAAACTCTCCCAGGAGTAACTCTTACTCGCAGCGGGTATCGGGATCCAACTATCTCATAGAAGGTATGCAATCTCATTGCAAATTTCAACACTTGAAATTCCCGATAATATTTTGCCCGTAGCATCCTATGACCTTGATAGAGGTCAACAAAGCATAGGCTGCTAGTCACGTTCAACCCGTCATTTCCTGATTGAAGTAAACCCACCCGCACGACCCTTGACAGAGGTCAACAAGGTCGCACGACTACCCTAAATCAATTGTTGGAGATAGTGCCCTCATAGTCAATTATTGGATCGCAGGTACGTGATTGCAATGATTGCGGAGGACCTATCCCGGTAGGACAGTCTTACTCGAGATGATAGTATGCTATCTGGTTTGCCTTTATCAGTCGTGTACATGTTCAGGTGACTGATTGCATGTTACACTTTGATAGAGCCCTTAAGATCTTGCTTTACTATCAACAGTATGATGGCGATCATATACGTGAGAGTTGGGTAGTTTATACGCATATCCTTAATTGTGGTCCCTAGTCGTGGGAGTTTCGAGACAGGGCATCGATACTCCGGAGTAGACTAGTGTGTACAGTCGAGACCCCGACGAGGGGCGGTGGCCGGTCTCATAAGCCACTGGTGTCAGTTGGATCACCTAAGATGTATACATGTGCTCATTGGGTTATGAGTATACCGGACAGGACTCGCCGGGAATCTGCTAGTTAGTATTATATCTACCGTCAGATAGCAGTTCCCTGGTGACATGTGTACAGGTTAGTTCATCGACCTGAGGTCGTCATTTGTCTCGTGTGAGTTCCCACTGTGCTTTGATTTCAACCCTACCACGGCTCAAAGGAGTCGTGCAAACAGGTAGCTTTTGGGTACAGTCCCGAGCCATATGGAGGCACGTGAGCGGATCGGCAGGGGATTCGTCTCTCCCGGTATTGGGGGCGAGATCGTGCTGTGTCTAGGAGAGCCATTACACAAATCCATGGCCATGGTAGGAGATTTACTGGTAGGTACTCCAGTAGTATCTCAGGGTGTTATTGAGCTTCACTCCGACACGACTTATACTGCTATTGGGGGTCTGACGTTACTAACCCCTAGGCGGATATGCGATACTCATTGACGAACGGACCGGACTGTATATACATTGTCACTGTTAGGCTCAGTAGGGTTTCTGGATGAGTTCGCTCATCGGCCTCCCTTGAGTGTGCTCATCGGCCTCCATTGAGGTCAGTCCGTGGGCAGCCGTTACGCATTGCTAGTGCCGCTGACGGTTTGTGGTTAAACCCACTGCCATGGTGCTGACGAGTCATTAGAGTCCCCCACAGACAGTTTCCCAAGTTTGGGCGAAACGTTGTAGAGGCCGTATGGTTTTATGGCAGGGTTCGGAAAATGCACGTGCGTTTACGCACGTGTCGATTTTCGGACAGATGATACTGGTCAGCTTTGGTTTAAGCCGGATCCGAGTATTATATTGAGTAGGTATAATATCTTTGTCTCAGTTGCATTTGTATTCGGTCGTAATACAAATGCGGGTATATTTATACAGTTTCGGGGTTATCCTGAAAGTTGTTTCAGGATCACTTTTGGAAGTTGCCAGTTTCCAGTTTTCTATCAGCCGTCTTTTAACATTCGATTAAAGACGGGTTTATCTTTTCTTCTGTTAGGGTGAGTCATCATTCTAGAAGCTTCCAGAAGTGATGATGAGGCTTGTGAGTCATTAGTGCATTAATGGTGTCATTAATGCAATAATGACTCATGCTTTGATTTCAAACCTTTCTTGTTTTCCTTAAGATATTATTATGTGTTCACATATGATATTTTGTGCTTAAGGTTACTCTCTTGCTCCTACACTCACCCTCCTCCTTCTCTTTATAAGAAAGGCCCCTCCCCTCTCTCATTTGGTTACTTGATTCATTTGTGAAAAGATTATGATAGCATTTGGGGTGCATGGAATTTTACAGTTTATTTCATTCCATCACCCAATTCCCTCGGCAACTTCATTAACCGATCGTCCACGGATTTAGACGAAGTGAGACAAAGTCATCTACTCATTCTCTACATCATTCTTGGTCGTCTCTTTTAGCAAACTTGACGATCGAGTTGCCTCGAGTCAGAGGCGGGAGCCCGTTTAAAGAATCGATCATGTGGTGCCACCTCGACGAGGATATCGGAGATCGACGAGATCGGAGCAGCCGCAACGGAGCGTGGGATGATGGTTGAAGAACGAAGGACTCGGATCGTTCGGTACAATCTTTCTACACTCTTTACAGTTTGTTAGTTTAGCAATAATGGCAGATCCGGGTTAAAGTATACGATAGCGCCAGTTAAAAAGTTTTTGTTCCGCATTTGGCGTCTGTAGACTGCCGGGGCGCTAGCGTAGACTTACAGTGGTATCAGAGCCTCACCATTTTGCTATGCTAACTTGTGCTAACGCGTTTAAAACATCGATCGAATCGAAAATCGAAAAACACAATTTTCTTGCCCGACAGTTTCTGTTGTTTTTAAACGGTGTCAAAAATGAATTCTACATGTCTTAAAAATCTGTGCAGGGTTTTTTAGAAATACTGCAGAAAAACGACGAAGTAATTCGACCGTTCTAGCGCGGATCCGCGGCCCAAGCATGGGTTTGGCCGCGGATCCGCCGCAGAAAAGTCAAATCAGTTGGTCAATTTTCTGCAGTATATTCTATGTTGGATTTTGTGATTTTTGGTATATATCTTTTTGGCCCAGGTTTTGTTACTGTTCACCAGTAAGCAGTGGGGCCCACTTTTTGATATTTGGTCTTTGGTCGATCGAAATTTAAACACGTTAGTTTACAGTGCTTACATTATATCTCCGACCGGGAATGTCATTTGATCGGTAAACCGCGTTTAATTACTATAGTTCTTTTAGACGGGTTTGCGAACGTGACATTCGCGTTGATGTTCTGTGTTGTGCTGTGATGTTGCGGATTTGTCGTGGTGGATAGCAGTGTGCAATGGTAGTACAGTTTGTGTTTATTTGTACATTTGATTTTGCGGGGCGAGCGTCCAACTTGTGGACAGCCGTCACTGCCTGTTGTATAATATTCTTTTGGGGCACGACCAGGTTGCGGTCGATGTACCTATTGTACTATTTTTCATTACTGTACTAGGTTTTACCCCAAGACGGAGTGCACGGATAGCCGGGTTTTGAGAAGCAACGGGTCCGCATCTCATGGCTTTGAGAGGCAGAGGGGCCCCACTCTAGAATTGGCAGACTATTCGCCGCACTCGTAGGGGGTACAGGTTGACCCAAGGAGGGGTGCCCAAGATTACCGGATTCCGTGAAGTGCTGGGTGGTCCATTCACTATGCTGTAGGGGGCTGCCTCGCTTCAGGTTTTGGCGGGTAACTTGCCGCACCCGTAGGGGTCTAGGTTTCATTGCACAGGCTATCCACACGACAGGGGAACGTCGAGTTTCAGCAGCGGCTCTGTGAAACTCGGGGATCCCAGATTATCTGTATTGTTCTGTGATGCTTATTACTTTTCTGTAATGTTGCATACTATCACGCCTGGAGCGATTATGTATATTGGCTTATATACTATTAGATGTTGTATATGTTTTACACCCGCGCTAGTCCAGTCCCCGCTCTGTCGTTAGTTAAGTAACCTAACGAGTGATGACGGGACCCAGTGACGAATGCGGATGGCATAAACGTACATTTTATTTTCGTTCTTTTCTGGTGTGATTAAATGATGGGACTGCGTTGATTCTGATCAATGCAAAGTTAAAACAAACCTGTTTACAGTTGTTGGAACAAATTTAAAAAGTGTTGTTACAAAGACGTTTCCTTTTGTTATGCATAGCGGTATTCAGTGGAATATCCTGCACCTCATTCGACGGGACAAGGGCCGATATCCCTTCACCGGGACTGACCCCTTGGACAGAAGTTTGCGTCGGAGTAATAACTTTACTATAGTCGATTACAAGTTGCTTTGCATAGCGGTATTCAGTGGAATATCCTGCACCTCATTCCACGAGGAAAGAGCCGAGATCCCTTTACCGGGAGTGACCTCTTTAGCAAAATGTTTTCGCCACTATATTTTAAAAAGCTATCAGGTTCCTTCAGCGATATCAAGTTCTCTACGCTAAAGGTTTTTCGCCAAAAACCAGCCGTAGCCCTCCGTCACTTCTTTTGGGTATTTAGTAGTATTCAAGCTATGCATTTTAGCCAAAGTTAAGGCATAGTGTTTGGTAGCTGCTGGGTATTCAATTGTTGCATAGATAGATGAGTTAGTTTGGGACAGTCGTTCTGCCGATTGGCCAAAGTCAGGGGCATGTGCGGGTGGGTTCAAATTGACAAGATAGTGACGGGTAGAACTTGGCATGTGACTTATGACATTTTGACCAAAGCCAAGGTTATAAGAGCATGGGGCAAAAATCATATCGGGAGTTTCTAAAGAAACTGAAACTTGCCAAGTATGCGCATACCATCTGGAGTATGAGTAACGTGGATGCATTCCATCACGTTATCATGCGATGAGAGTTGGATCCCGATTCCCATTGATGAGTTGGTTTACTCTTCGGGTGATCCCGATTGATTCTTCTTTAGGTTTGGAGGAGAATTTGACAGGACAGTGGGAGGTTTCCGGATTAGATAAAGTGATGACCATTCTGATCTAGGATAGAGTGCATGCAGAGTGTTTCTTTTCTCTCTCTCTCTTTGGCAGCGACCTTTGACCGACCCTAGACTATGACTCAGTGACCAGGTTGACCGAACCTTCTTAAAATACTGGCTTTTGGATTGTCTGAGTTGCATAAGTCATTGCCACTCCTTCTTTTACCCTTCGCATTTTCTCAGAACACCCGTATTACTACGGATATCCACTTCCATTCGATAGATCCATCATATGGTTATATACGAACTCGAAGGAACTTCTTCGAGGATGGATCTAGGTTCAGGAGAAATAGAATTGGTTTATTCAGTTGTCTTTTATTATCACCTTCTCTCAGGTTGCGAGAGCTCCTTGGTTTAGGAGAGTACACCTATTACGCCTATTGGATAGTCTTATTCCAAACCATAGGCTGGTGCCGAAAGGTAGGGAATGAAGAAAACCAATTAGCCTAAGAAGGGTGTGCAGAAGGTAATATGTAAAGACAAAATAAAGGGATTAGAAAGAGGGCAAAGTAAATTGCGACTGATATCATTCACGACCAAAACCGCGTACTTCATCGCCGCTCCTATTTTTCCTTTAAAAGAATAAGGTATTATTCAGTTGTCTTTTATCGTCACCTTCTCTCGAGATGCGAGTACTCCTTGGTTTAGGAGGGTACACCTATTATGCTTACTGGATAGTCTTCTTCCAAACCATAGGCTGGTGCCGAACGGTAGGGAAGGAAGAAAACCATTTAGCCTAACGATGGTGTACAGAAGGTAACGACTAAAGACAAATAAAGGGATTTGGAGAGATGGCAATAAAATATACGGTTGAAGTCATGAATTAGATTATGGAAGAGGCATTGCTATGAATACCAGGATTCCCCTACGAAACATTTTCATGTTTCAGTGCATTGTTAAAGAAAAACTGTTTTTCCCGATTAGACACTTACTCCAAGGGTATGTATTTACCAGGTTTCATTCTCATATCTGTATAGTTTTACAGATGATGAGTGGGAGTAAGATATTGGGAATTAGGTGATTATCCTCATTATATCGGAATTCGTTGTAATTGGTGATATTTGAGGAAATCGCCAGGGTACAGTTTTCCACCTACAACGCACAGGTTTTGAGTTGTTTAACTCAGCGGACTTATACAGAGTATTGTATGTTGTCCAGTGTCCATCAGGACAAAGGGGTAGGTCCTCGTACTATGTTCTGTTTACTTATAACTTCTCTAGTATTTAGACAAGTGTTTCGTAGAAATACAAGGTCTAAGTTTTGAGAAGTTGTGGGTATAAGAATAAAGTAGAGAACCAGGTATCACAAGTATCGGGATTCTTCAAAGAGATCGAAAATGTAGATTCTTGTGATTGGTATTCAGATGATAGTGATGGTTTTGAGAAACGTGTTTCTCTTTCAGGTTACTCATAATTGGATGGATTCTTAAGTTGAGTAATGCTGATTAGCCTCTTTCCATTAAGTTGATATGCACTGGAGACAGCTGCATGGTTTGAATATGGTTCCAATTAAATTAGTGCCAAAATTTCTATATTGGATATAGAATAGTTCGTACCTTAAAAGATATTAAGGTACGGGGAGTTGTCCTTCTTATGCTTAAAACCAGACACTGGATAACTCAGGGCACGTTTCTGTAATGGCTGTTTGTGGGTTGACCCTGGCTATGACGAGGGTTGATATTCTACCATTTGGAAGATCAATAGTGATATTGTTCTTGACTCGCCACAGTTTTAGTAAAAATGGATCTTTTTCAGAAAACAGTAGTGGGAGTATGGTAGAACTGGAAGTGATTCCAGAACCGCGAACGATTACGGAAAATTTAATAGGACCTATACATTCAATCAGGTTTGACATTCCAATAGCCACTCCGCAGGAATGGTAGGTAACCTCAGACACCCGAGAGGTACTTCGGTAGGCTCAAGGACGGTGACAGGGAGGTTCTTATCTACCCAGACTTGACACTACTGTTGTTCCAGGTTATGAGACCCGGTAGGAGGGTTGTCGTAGTCAGTGGGAGCAGCAGAAGCATAGTGGGCAAGTAGCTTATATTTATTTATAGACTTGAGCAGTTATAGCGGAGATAGATCATCTAATTTTGATGTGACAGTCATGGTTTTGACTTCAATCAGAATAGGGGATGGATCTGTTAAGAAGGTAGTAGGGTGTGATGGCATAGAATCTGGATGACATACACAGAGTAGGAAGTAAAATTCCTATACTACGATCGGTTGTACTATGGTCGTCACACAGTTGTTTCTCCAGATAGGATATGGATATAATATTTGACATTATGGTTTCTAGATCTATGGTTTTAGATCTGGATTTGGGTAGTTTCCCAATGTGGGTACTTTGACAGATATTTTAATGGTTTTTGGAATAGTTGACTCCTAGCTTGGTGGTGTACCTGCAGGTGATGGAGTCACCCTCTCTAAAGGTGTCTTACAGACTAAAGGGGAGAGGGATGTGCATGATTGGCAGATCACTTGCTTAGGCAATTGAGTCAATCATGAGATGTCAAGTACCGCACCAAATGTTGGTTTTGCACTAGATGCAATAAGTTTGTATTAATCCAATCCTGGAGAAACATAAGGAAGCAGTTTTAGAACATAAGTACATGTTCTACGGATTTGATGACGGCAGCCTCCTTCGGGAGACAGTTATCATTCCAGGCTTCAAAGGTGACATGGTTGACAGAGTGATTGTCAGAGTTATAGTTATTCCCTCTGACGAAGAGGGACAGTATTATGGACAGGTGGTCCAAGAGGATACTGTGGGTGGCATGGTGCCGGATACTGATTAGGTTCAGTGATCCATACAGTCTAAGAAGTTTGGATATGGAGTTCATTTATGAACTAAGGTCCCATCAGATATCCAGACATATTCTAAGACAGGTATTACTCAATTCGGGAGATGGTTTTCTCCGCGAACTTGAGATTAAGAGAGATATAGAAAGATACTTCTAGGCGGATCCACTCACTGAGGGTATTTCTCGAACACAATAGTTTTACAAACGGGCTTTGTGAAACTGATTAGTAGAGGAGTTGGATGTTCAGTTTCACACGGGCTGTGAGTAGTCGACATCGCAATATTAGCTTTGAGTGCAAGTGGGAGATTGTTGGAGATAGTGCCCTCATAGTCAATTATTGGATCACAGGTACGTGATTGCAATGATTGCGGAGGACCTATCCCGGTAGGACAGTCTTACTCGAGATGATAGTATGCTATCTGGTTTGCCTTTATCAGTCGTGTACATGTTCAGGTGACTGATTGCATGTTACACTTTGATAGAGCCCTTAGGATCTTGCTTTACTACCAACAGTATGATGGCGATCATATACGTGAGAGTTGGGTAGTTTATTCGCATATCCTTAATTGTGGTCCCTAGTCGTGGGAGTTTCGAGACAGGGCATCGATACTCCGCAGTAGACTAGTGTGTACAGTCGAGACCCCGACGAGGGGCGGTGGCCGGTCTCACAAGCCACTGGTGTCAGTTGGATCACCTAAGATGTATACAGGTGCTCATTGGGTTATGAGTACACCGGACAGGACTCGCCTGGAATCTGCTAGTTAGTATTATATCTACCGTCAGATAGCAGTTCCCTGGTGACATGTGTACAGGTTAGTTCATCGACCTGAGGTCGTCATTTGTCTCGTGTGAGTTCCTACTGTGCTTTGATTTCTACCCTACCAAGGCTCAAAGTAGTCGTGCAAACAGGTAGCTTTTGGGTACAGTCCCGAGCCATATGGAGGCACGTGAGCGGATCGGCAGGGGATTCGTCTCTCCCGGTATTGGGGGCGAGATCGTGCTGTGTCTAGGAGAGCCATTACACAAATCCATGGCCATGGTAGGAGATTTACTGGTAGGTACTCCAGTAGTATCTCAGGGTGTTATTGAGCTTCACTCCGACACGACTTATACTGCTATTGGGGGTCTGACGTTACTAGCCCCCTAGGAGGATATGCGATACTCATTGACGAACGGACCGGACTGTATATACATTGTCACTGTTAGGCTCAGTAGGGTTTCTGGATGAGTTCGCTCATCGGCCTCCCTTGAGTGTGCTCATCGGCCTCCCTTGAGGTCAGTCCGTGGGCAGCCGTTACGCATTGCTAGTGCCGCTGACGGTTTATGGTTAAACCCACTGCCATGGTGCTGACGAGTCATTAGAGTCCCCCACAGACAGTTTCCCAAGTTCGGGCGAAACGTTGTAGAGGCCGTATGGTTTTATGGCAGGGTTCGGAAAATGCACGTGCGTTTACGCACGTGTCGATTTTCGGACAGATGATACTGGTCGGCTTTGGTTTAAGCCGGATCCGAGTATTATATTGAGTAGGTATAATATCTTTGTCTCAGTTGCATTTGTATTCGGTCGTAATACAAATGCGGGTATATTTATACAGTTTCGGGGTTATCCTGAAAGTTGTTTCAGGATCACTTTTGGAAGTTGCCAGTTTCCCGTTTTCTATCAGCCGTCTTTTAACATTCGGTTAAAGACGGGTTTATCTTTTCTTCTGTTAGGGTGAGTCATCATTCTAGAAGCTTCTAGAAGTGATGATGAGGCTTGTGAGTCATTAGTGCATTAATGGTGTCATTAATGCAATAATGACTCATGCTTTGATTTCAAACCTTTCTTGTTTTCCTTAAGATATTATTATGTGTTCACATATGATATTTTGTGCTTAAGGTTACTCTCTTGCTCCTACACTCACCCTCCTCCTTCTCTTTATAAGAAAGGCCCCTCCCCTCTCTCATTTGGTTACTTGATTCATTTGTGAAAAGATTATGATAGCATTTGGGGTGCATGGAATTTTACAGTTTATTTCATTCCATCACCCAATTCCCTCGGCAACTTCATTAACCGATCGTCCACGGATTTAGACGAAGTGAGACAAAGTTATCTACTCATTCTCTACATCATTCTTGGTCGTCTCTTTTAGCAAACTTGACGATCGAGTTGCCTCGAGTCAGAGGCGGGAGCCCGTTTAAAGAATCGATCATGTGGTGCCACCTCGACGAGGATATCGCAGATCGACGAGATCGGAGCAGCCGCAACGGAGCGTGGGATGATGGTTGAAGAACGAAGGACTCGGATCGTTCGGTACAATCTTTCTACACTCTTTACAGTTTGTTAGTTTAGCAATAATGGCAGATCCGGGTTAAAGTATACGATAGCGCCAGTTAAAAAGTTTTTGTTCCGCATTAGGCATCTGTAGACTGCCGGGGCGCTAGCGTAGACTTACATCAATCACATCATATGTTTATACAGATAAGCACTAATCAGCTACCGCACACTACGCCTTGACAGAGGTCAACAAACGCAGCACGAATACTAAATACTACTTATCTGAAATGACGGAGGGCTACAACAGGTTTTTAAGAAAACCCTTTGCGTAATGAACTTGATATCGTTGTAGAATCGAGTGATTTTTAAATGGAGTGTTTTTTGAGGCTTTTCTAGTTTTGCTAAAGGGGTCACTCCCGGTGAAGGGATCGTCGGCCCTTTCCTCATCGAATAAGGTGCAGGATATTTCACAAATATCACTATGCAAAGCAAGAACAATAGAAGCAATCAAAAGACAAACCGAGTTTGTAGCATCTGCTAGTTTCACTAAAGAGGTCATTCCCGGTGAAGGAATCTCGGCTCTTTCCTTATCGAATAAGGTGCTGGATGTTCTACAAGGAACACCGCTATGCAAAGCAAAAACTAGAGCCACCAGTTCTTAAACAAGTTTCTACAACATCTTTTGGTTTCTTTTATTTCATTAATCTCATTAATGAAGTCCCATTTTAATATGCTTCACAAGCATCAGATATGAAACGAATCAACAATATAAAATATATATCTCATATATATAATATAAACATTCGTCTCAGGCAGTAATATGATCTCATCACAGAACATTGTAGCAGAAGAACATATATGAAATATTGGATATACTAGGATATACGTGTTTTCAGTACGAGCCAGTATAAAACATGGATTCCACGGTCGCGATGAATAGACAAACCCACATCCCTAGACCCCTACGAGAGTGGCAAGCAACACTGCCAATTCTAGGGTTAGAAGACCCGGTCTCGACCCCTCGAGATGGTCTCCCACTGGACCCTAGAACCCGGTTACTTGTGCTCCCCGCCTTGGGTCTACCTAATGCGGAAAAGTAAATAATATACAATGGTGACATCATCCTCAGCCCGGAAGTGCCCAAATAAAAGAATATTACATACAATTGAATTTTACATGAATGAAAAAGAAAAACTCTCATCTCACATAAAAACCCCGGCTATTCAAAACGCGACGATCCAATATAACATATCACAGCAACACATAATATCTCATATCATCAACGTAAGCAAGTTTGCGTATCCCGATTGTCGTTGATGTATAGCAACGAAGCCGGCGATACACCACATACTATGCTTACGGTCACAGAAAAGAAAGTGTAAAACTACAACAGTTGGAATCCGCAACCTTCTTAGATATCGCATGCCTATCCAAATGAATTCCTTAGACATCGCATGCCTAACAATTATAAACCTCGCATTTTAGTCTCATTATCGAAAACTCTTTTCAATATCAAGTCGGGAAATTCAACAAGATTCCCGACATCCTGATCGAATGCTCGTCGCAAACTTTAGTAGACGGCCGCACTCCCGGATGCCGTCGACGAAGTGCACTAAGGCGGAACACAGCTGCCGTGAGCACCCGAACGGATGCTTTTGGCGACGGGCTTCTCCTACAGTCATTTGGTCGGGGCTATGGGGCGTGGCTGTCTGTTAAGTTTACCCGGCGAGTATCCGCGTACGCTACGTGATTGCGACGGACTTTTGATCACATCAAAATTCCGTGGCAACCGATCATCTGAGACTGAACTGCTAGATTTATAACATTCAAATTAGTTATCTCATAACTACCTGTGGATTCCAAATATTGTATCACATTCCAGATAAATAGACAATGTTAAACTTTCCGATCGAATAATCAAACACCCAAGATTTCCCCATTATATCTCAACACTTGAAATCAGTTTAAAAACATCCATCACATGCCACAGAACCAATGGTCCAGCCGTAGAAGGGTCAAGCCAATGCCTCACATGTGGCACGCCGTACTGCCCCAAACCCTAAGGTTTAGAGGCAGTTCAAGACGGTCACATGATCGAGTTATGGTTTGTTGTCTTCTAGAGGGTCCACCGCGTTACTTGCACGACATAGAATGTTCTTAAACTCGAGAAAAAATCCAACTTTTGAAAAAATTTCCGACAGGGGAAAAAGTGAGTTATTGATATCCGTTCGAACTTTTTAACAGTTTCTAAAAATTACCCGGACAAACTAAACAAAGTAAAATTATTCGATTGAATCAACGAGTCCCCAATACAACCCTAGAAAACTCAACACTTGAGTGGAATTAAAATATTCCCAGAAAAAAAAGACAAGAAAGGACCTAAGAATAAATATATAAAGTTCCAGGGACTAATTCACAATTTTGGCCGCGGAAGCCGCGGTTCCGCGGACTTATGAGCAAATTAGTGGGCCTTACTTCACGGTAATTCTTAGTTTTTCCTGCTTGTTTTTCTGAGTATTTTTAATACTGAAAAAATCACATTTTTAGAAAATGTACAGAGAGGGGTATAAACCGGGTATTCGGAGTTCGATCGGACTTTAAACTTCGTCTAGACTTCGCCTAAAGCTCTAGCTTATCTCTGATACCACTGTAGGGTTTCTAGGCACGCATACAAGGTCTACGAGGCATCAACCATGCCCGATTAAAATTTTAGCCGTGCCGAACAACCCAAAGCCGTATCTTTAAACTAGAGTTTAGGCGAAAACAAGCATGTTAAACATTTTAACACTAAGTGAGAGGGATTACAACCTTTGTAGATCCGATCCTTCACTTCAATAGCTCCGTGTAGATGTCCCCTTCGGTGCGATCGTGAACTCCGGACTCTAGAAAAGCTCCACAAGAAGAACGAACGTGCTTGCTTCGATGACTTCGATGCCGAAGATGATCTATGTCGGGGAGACACTAACTCAAGCTATCACTTCACTAGGTCATGAACTTTGAGAAGAGAACACACTCTACTACATGGCAAGTGGTAGAGGATGAAAAAGTAGGAGGTGGGCTCACTTTAGAATTGATTTTCTCACATTTTTTCTCAAGCTCCATTGAAGCTAGAATGCTTTTGTTGAAGGAAGAAGAAGAAGTGAATAATTCATCCAAATGAAACTTATCCTTTGAATTATTGCACCATGGTTGAGTTAAGCCCTCATGCTTAACTCATGTAGAGAATTAACCAAAGTATGAGGTTAAGGGTTGGGTTAACTAATATCCTAAGGAATGACAAAAGAGTCGACTTTGTCAATGTTGCATACAAGCTTCTACAAGCTTGATAACATTGACTAAATTCTCTTTTCTTTTGTTATTCTTAAGGAAATAAGTAAATCCTAATTTAACCTAAACTTGATATAAGTCTCATACACCAATCTTGTATGTATCATCAAGCATGATACAAACATGTACACTTGCATATATCACATATAAACAATATGCACAATCTAGTGATAAAATAAATCATAAGTGATCTAATACTAGTTAATGTAATGTAATATATCAAATATATAATTATACATTAAATTATTAAATCAACTCTTGATTTAATAACCCGGCTATAACCGACTAATATCATGTGTAACAACTTATCGAATCAACACTTGATCCGATAACCCGGCTATATCGCATACAAACAATCAATGTCACGAATCGCGAGAATAGAATACGGTATCTCATATCGTATCAATCTCGGTCCCGTACATATCACATATGTGCTCCTACTCCATTTCTTTTGAGCCAGGAAACCCCTGTGTAGGACTCTAAAGACTTGTCAATACGCCGGCAGTAGGTGATGATCATATCAAACACCCACAAGCCGCAAGCGGTCTGCTAAACGTAACGGCCACCCGGGTATTGAGCGATCAGAAGATCAACAAGAAAGCCAATACATTCTCCTGTGAATCCAATCAGTAACACTCCCGTACAGTCCGGTCTCGACGTCTGATATGTCGCATATCTTGCCTAGGGGTGGTAAACGTCAGACCCCAGTAGTTCGATAAGTCCTGTCGATATGAGGTCTATAATAGTTCGAGAAACTATTGATAACACTTACTAGTAAATCTCAGCAACCCTGGCCAAGGATTTCCGGTTATAGCCAATCGAACACAGCACAACATCAACTCCCTATACCGGGAGAGACGAATCCCCTCCTATCGCTCATTGCCTCTATGTGATTCGGGACTGTACCCAAAAGCCACCTTTTTGCACGCCCTCTTGGACGTGGTATGATGGAAATCAAAGCACAGTGGGAATCACACAAGACTCTATGACGATCTCGGGTCTACAGACTAACCTGTACCAGTGTCACCAGAGAACTGCCATCTGACGTAAGGTATAATACCATCTGGGAGTTCTCGGCGAGTCCGTCCAGTGTACCCAGTCTCTACTGAGCACCCGTACACCATCCTTGATGTCAAACATCGATGTATATGGGATCTTCCATCGCCCATCATATGGGTCAAGATGGGTATACGCTAGTCTACTCTGGTGTATCGATGCCCTGTCTCGATACACCCTCGACTAGGAACTGTTATAGGATGTACTCGTCGACTACCGTGACCCCACTAGTATGATCTCATCATAGTCCCAGTAGTCGAGTACATATCCTAAGGGCTTTATCAACATGTAACATAGAGACAATCAGAATACATGTTAAGATAAAGTACAACCAGATATCATACTATCATGTCCAGCAAGAAAGTCCTCCCTATATGTGTCCAAGCATCCATTACAATATACATCATATGTACAGTAATGGCCTCTAGGGAATACATATAACTAACAATTCCTGGTATCGATACTTTGCAATTACCTTCATGACCTTTCTCACATGATTCAGCACCAGACCATTTTAGCTTGGACGCGATCTTTCATTCACCAGCAGCCAATTGTGTAAATGGCTCAGCAGGTGGAGAAACGTCGGTCAAGGGTCTTGCCATCTGTCAAGGGTTTTTCTTGGACGTATCCGTATAGTGGGGTAATCACTTGGGAGGTTGCGAGCGAGATTTAAGAGTTTGTAATCTTCTCCTTGAAGGTACGCTTAGTGAAAATTTTAAATTCGGGGACGAATTTTTATAAAGGGGGGAGATTGTAACGCCTTAGATTTCGGTTAGTGTTCGTTTAGACATTAGTGCGGCTTTACTGTAAAAAGTTTACCAATTCGGGTTCCTCACATTTTATAACATTTAATTAATAATTTATTATTATTTGTTATAAGCATGCACGCACGTGTGCACGTAAATGTGAGGATTTGTTTGTGCTAAATTAGTCTTAGCAACCATGACACTTAACCTTAATCTTATCCCTTTTCTTTAATCCTTTGCCTTTAATAAACCTTTAATCTTTTATGTGTGAGAGAGAGAGAGATATTTGTGGTGGCATGATGAGGTATGGTGCATTAATGAGAAGGCATGGTGCATTAATGGCTTTGATACACTCACCCTCATCTCTCACCTCCCTCTCTCGTTTACTCACACCCTCTCTCTTTTTCTCTATCTCTTTCTCTTTTCTCTATCTCCCTTATCAAATTCTAAACACTCTCTCTCACTCCATCTTAAATCCATCACAAATTCACCAAAACTTCATCAAAATCACATCTTTGTTCACATTTTTCCTCTTGGATGCCATGGAGTGTACAAAGCTTGGATCTTTGTGTTCTTTTGGCTAAGTAATGTTTCCTTGCTGTTGTTTAAGTTATTTTTGTGTAGCTTAGCTTGTTAGTTGCTTTTTTTTTATCGCGTATCATATCGTTTCGGATAAATATCGTATTTTTAGTGTCGATTTGGGGTCTCGGATGATCTGCTGTTAAACTAAGTATTTGCTGCAAAAAATGACTTGATAGTAACCCAGTATAGAGACCTAGAACCTACCATCAAAATACGAGCCCACTTCCTCTAACTCCGGCCGCAGATTTATTGGTTCTGGCCGCAATTTGCGGCCAGAGTAGGGACCTGGGTGTTGGTATTTGGTATAGGGGTCTCTGGGGTAAATTGTAGACTCATGGTACTTGCAATTTTTACAAATTATTAGCACAGAAAAATCTGGGACCACTTGTGTGTTTCTCGTGTTTCATTTCACGCGATACGTTATCCGATATGGTGCGTGTTCCGTGTTGCTGTTGCGCTGAGTTGGTTTCGTAGTGTTGCTATACGCGTTAGCTGCAATACGAACCCTTTAGAGTACGTAGGTGTGTCGTATTGGTCCGTGTAGATTGTAAGTATTTTAGGTCTATTATTAATATATTTTTGCTTTGTTGTTTTAATATTGCAGGTTCGCAGGAGGGGACTACGGACACTGCTATAAAGGGGAAACAAGTGGTAGGATTCACCTAGCTTGGAGCGTTGGTGAGTAGATTTAACATCTACAGGGGAATCGCCCGCATGGCGTTATGCGTCTGGGCTAAAAATGTTAATACTTGTACCATATTCAATGTCATATTTAGAATTGCGCATTTACCCTATTACTTAGATGTTGTTGTGCTTGGACTAGTAGGCTTAGGACACTGCACATATTATTGACGATTCATGTTGCACGAGCACTGATTGTATGCTACACACACCGTCAATAATTATCATGTCACACACAACCCACTTATAGATATAACATTGCTTGGTTAGGGACATTGTGACATTGATTCATATTTCTTATCACATATGACATATAGCATACCTGTATATCTACATGCTTACACATATGCATTCATATACTTATATGCTAGATACCCGTATACCTATAGAGTATTGTACCATTAGTGATAGGTACATACACACTTTACGACATAGCTACAGATATACCTTGCACATATTTCACTTATACCCATGGGGTATACTACATCATTTACTTATAGGTAGATACATATACCTTGCTATACCTTTGTGTTTACACATACAACAGTTATAGCTACATATTTACCTTTACGTGATGTTATTTAGAATTGGATAAAATAGGAACCGCATGATATTTTATATTAACATGTTGCAGTTAATTAGCGGCTTTTCCTTTATATGCTTACATTTCAGTTTATGTTGCATATATCATATTCATGGATTTTCGCATTTGTTATATGGATTTTTCATGATGTTTTCTGGATTTGGGGACCGTGGGAGTTCATGAAATTATGCATTATTTGAAAAACCCGGTTTCCCTTGATATGATATTTCAGCATCCACCATGAGTTTTATCGGTTCTGATATATATATACCCCTACGAGGAGGCGTTGAGGCTGTATGAGGGTACATGGTGGGGCCCGGAGGTACCCCGGGGCAAGAAAGGGATATCGATGTACCACGCCGATGAGCCCTACAGGGGAACCATACCATCCGGTGACATTACCTATGACTCGGCGGTTATCATGGGGATACCGACGGGATTCATGTACGTATGTATACGTCGAAAGGCGAGGGTCAGAGCTAGGCACTCGTGCTTTCGGTATAGCGTATGATACATACCTATCAGGGTGCCAGTCTTGGTGACAGCACCTGATAGATCAGCATTTCTGTGTCGATGCTTGACACATTGGTTTTATGATATTTCTTTTTACTCCTTTGTATATATAACAGGGGATTAGGCCGCTGTTATATATTCCCTTACACTAATTTTAATGGAATGGGACGTTAATATATGTGTATTGACATTAATTTATATACATCATCATATTAATTCATGCAAATATATTTAGGGTGTTAGACTTTTACTTGAGATTAGATTTGAGATATAGGTGATTTATTTGAGATTTGATACAGGATATATATGAGATTGCTGATTTGTACATTCGGGATATAGGAGATTTATTCGAAAGTGTACATTCAGGATTTGTGAGACTTATTTGATATGACAGCCAATTTGGAGGCCGATTTGAGGAATTGGGATTTGGATTGTCTTGATGGATTGTGATCCTGCCACGATGTCAGGATTCCGTAGAAATGACATATTTCATTCCATACTCCACATTTATTGTTTATACACTGTTTCATGTATTAGTAGTACCTGTTAGTGTACCTTCCATGACTGTTGCATATATACACATTTTCATATCATTATTGCATGATTATTGCATACTGATTGTCATATTATTATTGCTTCATGTATTAGTTGTACCTGCTAGTGTACTTTTCATGATTTTTGCATTCATATGTCCTGTTATTGCTATTAATTGCATATGTTAGATTCACAATGTACGTGCATACTTGCGATTACCTGCATATGTTATTTACTATTCACGAGTTGGCAACTCATCCCCGTTGTGCCACAGTTGTTTTGCAGGGTGTTCCCCAGAGTAGTCGAAGCTGGCTATTCATCTATCTGATCATTTTTTGTTATGGATACCACTTCAGCTTATAGTGTGCAGTTTTGCTTAGGTGGGTTTTGTGGTTATCGGTATTGTTGTATTGTATATTCGTTGTATCCTTGTACTCTCCATCTACTTTTATTTTGTTGAATTAGAGACATGGTGAGGACGATATTGTATATTATTTGTGACTTGTTTGTCTTTTATACAGCTTTCTTTCTACCGTCTTTTATTTCTTCGCTACGGCGTCGTATATTTGTTGTGGTGGTTGTTTTCCGCCTTTGGGCGTGTATTTGCTCCCGTTTGGGGATGCTTCATTTATATTTATGTTGTACCCATTTTTTGGGGCTAGTTTTTACAAAGGAGGTGCTGCCAAAATTTTAAAGAAAGAAAAGTTGGACTTTTAAAGAATTTGGGTTGTGATTTCAAATGTTTCAAAACTTCTATTATCTTTTCTTGTCTTTTTAATGGTTTAGATTTCTTGGTTTTGGCTTTCTTTTACTGCGTTGCGTCTCTAGACGTTGCGTAGTATTAGGGCCGTCACGTGCCAATTTCGAGTCGTGACATTGGATTACTTTAGTCTCATCACATTCGCATTCAGTCGGAATGCGGATGCATGTATGTATATACTGGTGAGGGATATCCTTGTGATCCGTCACGAGTTTACTTTAGATGTTAACGTTTCTTTTGTTGTTGTAAACATTTGGGTTAATGTTTACAAATGGAAATAATGAGCTAAATGTCATGATTAGGAGCATTAATTGTGACACATGCACAAGTGGTGACTCATGGTCTCTTTCTTTGTGCATGTGTCACATTATTTGATTGATTTGTGTGTTGAAATGATAAGAAGAGAGAGAAGGGCAGCCATAGTAAGGTTAGCTCTTGTATTATATCTATCTCACTCTCTTTTTATCATACAACACATAAGAAAAAGAAAGGCTTCTTCTTCTTCTTCTTCTTGCTCTAGCTCACAACCTCCATTGATGGCATCATCTCCAACCTCCATCCATACACTCTCATGTGTTGAGAATCAATGGATGCTTGAGACAAAGTGATCACACACATTCTCTACTTCACCTTGGACATATCGGCTAGCAAACATCGTATCCGAGTTGCTTCGGACGAAGCGGGAGCCCGTAAAAGGATTCGAAGATGTGGTGCCCTTTCCGACGAGGAGACCGGAGATCGGAGATGCCGCGAGGAGCTTGGGTTGGTGGCCAAAGACCGAAGGACACGGATCGATCGGTGTAGCTTTTCTAACCCTTCTCTAGTTAGCTAGTTATATGTTAATGGTTCGATCCGGGATTAAAGTCTGCGATAGCGCCAGTTTCAAGTTTAGAAAAAGTTTTTCGTTTCCGCATTTTGGCCTCGGATCGATGGCCGGGGCGCTACCGTAGACTTACATGGTATCAGAGCCACTCCATTAACCTTTACTAGCTTGCTCTAACGTGTTTAAAATATCGATCGAACGAAATTTCCAAAACCGCGATTCCCATTTTGCAGTTTCTGTCGAATTTTTTTTGTGCTCTAAAATTTTTTTTGAGTATGTCAGAAAATCAGCCAGGCTTTTCTAAGACCACTGCAGAAATTTTGTACAACAATCCACGTTTTGGCCGCGGTTCCGCCGCACTACTGTAGCTTCAATGCACCAAATTTTTTACAGTGGTCTGTGACTTGGAATTGGGTTTTCTGGTAATTTTAGTTTTGGCCCAGATTATTTTGAGTGCTGGATTTGTGCTTGGGGCCTACTTCGGGAAATTTTTTCGATCGAAAATTTTAAATATGTTAGTTCACGGTGCTTACTTTATATCTGTGACCGTGAATGTCATTCGAGCGGTAAATCTTGTCTAATTGCTATAGTTCTTTTAGACGGATTTGCGAACGTGACATTCACGTTGATGTTCTGTGTTGTGCTGTGATGTTGCGGATTTTTCGTGGTGGATAGCCTGGAGCAATGGTATTACAGTTTGGTATTATTTGTACATTTGATATTGCGGGGCGAGCGTCCGACATGTGGACTGCCATCACTGCATGTTTGTATATTATTCTTTTGGGGCACGACCGGGCTGAGGTCGATGTACCCGTTGTAAATTTTACTTTCTGTACTAGGATTACCCCGCGGTGGGGTACACGGATAGCCGGGTTCTAGAGGGAAACGGTCCCGCATCTCATGGCTTTGAGACAGAGGGGGCTTTATTCTAGAATTGGCGCGTTATTCGCCGCACTCGTAGGGGGTATAGGTTGACCCAAGGAGGGGTGCTCAAGTTACCGGATTCCGTGAAGTGCCGGTTGGTCTATTCACTTTGTTGAAGGGGGCTGCCTCGCTTCAGGTTTTGGCGGGTAACTTGCCGCACCCGTAGGGGTCTAGGATTTCATTGACAGGCTATCCACACGACCAGGGGAATGTCGGGTTTCGGTAGCGGCTCTATGAAACTCGGGGATCCCAGATTATCTGTATTGTTCTATGATGCTTATTACATTTCTGTGATGTTGCATTTTATCACGCCTTGAGCGATCATTATGTATTGATATATATACTAGTGGATGTTGTATATGTTTTACACCCGCGCTAGTCCAGTCCCCACTCTGTCGTCAGTTAAGTAACCTAACGGGTGATGACGGGACCCAGTGGAGAATGCGGATGGCATATACGTACATCATATTTTCGTTCTTAATTGGTGTGATTAATTGATGGGACTGCATTGATTCGGATCAATGCAAGCTAAACAAACCTGTTTGATGTTGTTGGAACATTTTTCAAAAGGCTGTTATTACAAGGACGTTCTCTTTTGTTTTGCACAGTGGTATTCGGTTATGAATATCCAGCACCTCAGTCGACGAGGCAAGGGCCGAGATCCCTTCACCGGGAGTGACCCCTTGGACAGAAGATTGTGTCAGAGTAATAACTTCACTATAGCCGATTGCCTTTTTGCTTTGCATCATGGTATTCAGCTGGAATATCCTGCACCTCATTCTACGGGGAAAGAGCCGAGATCCCTTCACCGGGAGTGACCTCTTTAGCAAAGGTTTTCGCCACTATATTTTTATAAAAAGCTATCCGGTTCCTTCAACGATATCAAGTTCATTACGTTAAAGGTTTTTCGCCAAAAACTATTTGTAGCCCTCCGTCATTTCAGACGGGTAGCACTTAGTATTCATGCTATGTTTGTTGGCCTTCGTCAAGGCATAGTGTATGGTAGCTATTTGTTACCTTTCTGTTGCATAGATAGATGCGTTGGTTTGGGATAGTCGTACGGCGTTGTTGGCCAAAGTCAAGGGTAGGTATGGGTGGGTTCAAATTAACCTGGATAATGACGGGTAGAACTTGACATGTGACTAATGATTTGTTGGCCAAAGTCAAGGTCATAAGAGAATGGGGTAAAAATCACATCAGGAGTTTCTAAAGAAACAGAAACTTGCCAGGCATGCGCATACCTTCTGGAGTGTGATAACGTGAGTGGATTCCATCACGTTATCATGCGATGATAGTTGGATCCTGATTCCCACTGATGAGTTGGTTTACTCCTCGGGTGATCCCGACTAATTCTTCTTTCAGGTTTGGAGGAGAATTTGAGGTTATAGTGGGAGGTTTCCTGATTAGATGAATTGGTAACCATTCTGATCTAGATTAGAGTGCACGCAGAGTGTTTCTTTTCTCTCTCTCTCTGGCAGCGACCATGACCCGACCCTTGACTATGACTCAGTGACCAAGTTAACCGAACCTTCTGAAAATACTGGCTTTTGGATTGTCTGAGTTGCATACCTCATTGCCACTCCTACTTTTACGCTTTTCTCCAGAACACCCCGTATTACTACGAACATCCACTTTTATTGGATAAAACCATCGTATGGTTATATATGAACTCGAGGGAACTTGTTCCAGATTAGAGGATGGTTTCCGGTTCGGGAGATAATGAATAGGACTTTTCAGTTGTCTTTTCCTTTTACCTTCTCTCAGGTTGCGAGTGCTCCTTGGATTAGGACGGTACACCTATTATGCTAATTGGATAGTCTTCTTCCAAACTATAGGCAGGTGCCGAACGGTGGGGAATGAAGAAAACCAATTAGCCTAACGATGGTGTACAGAAGGTAATAAGTTAAGACAAATAAAGGGATTAGAAAGAGGGCAAAGTAAACTGCGACTGCTATTCACGACCAAACCAAGTATTTCATCGCCACTCCTACTTCACCTTTGTATTTCTCCGGGACACTCCGTATCATTAAGAAGATCCACAGTTATTTGGATACTCCATCGTATGGTTATATACGAACTCGAAGGAACTTGTTCCAGTTCGGGGATGGGTTCCGGTTCAGGAGAAATAGGAATAAGGTTTTATTCAGTTGTCTTTTATCTTCACCTTCTCTCAGGTTGCAAGTGCTCCTAGGATTAGGACAGTACACCTATTACGCTTATTGGATAGTCTTCTTCCAAACCATAGGCTGGTGCTGAACGGTAGGGAAGGAAGAAAACCATTTAGTCTAAGTGGGTGTACAGAAGGTAATGACTAAAGACATATAAAGGAATTTGGAGAGATGGCAAAGAAATATACGGTTACAGTTGTGAATCTGATAATGGAAGAGGCATTGCTAGGAATACCCGGATACCCCTTTAAAACATTTACATGTTTCAGTTTCACTGTGTACTGTTAAAATAAAACTGATTTACCAATTAGCCCTTGCTCCAGGGTATGTATTTACCAGGTTTGATTCTCACATCTGTATGGTTTTACAGATGATGAGTGGGAGTAAGTTATTGGGAATTGGGTGATCATCCTCATTATATCGGGATTCGTTGTAATTGGTGATATTTGAGAAAATCGCCTGGGTTGTTTGTCGGACGGCAAATATTTGGTTTTGAATATCCGTTGTTATGCACCAGTTTCAAATTGATATATCTGTACGTTTATTTTTATAAAGTGAGATATAACTTTTTGAAATTATGTCTATGACATTTACGTATATCAGTGGATGATTAGGTAAGGAGCATTAAACAGCGGTGTAATTCATCTTAACCATAAGTACAGTTTTCAACCTACGACACACAGGGAATGAGTTATTAGACTCAGGGGACTTATACAGAGTATTGTATGTTGTTCAGTGTCCATGAGGACAGAGGGGTTGACACTCGTACTATATTCTGTTTACTTGTGACTTCTCTAGTTCTTAGACATGTGTTTCGTAGAAATGCAAGTTTTAAGTTTTTAGAAGTTATAGGTATAAGAATAAAGTAAAGAACCAGGTGTTGCAAGTATCAGGATTCTTCAAGGTGATCGGAGATGTAGATACTTATGTATGGCATTCAGTTGATAGTAATGATTATGAGAACTTGCTTCTCTTTCAGGTTACTCGTATCTGGATGTATTCCTAAGTTCCGATCGGCCTCTTTCCATTTAGTTGACATGCACTGGAGACGGCTGCATGATTTGAATATGGTTCCAATTAAATCAGTGCCTCTGTTTCTATATTGGATATAGAATAGTTCATATCTTAACAATGTTAAGGTACGGGGAGTTTTCCGGCTTATGCTTAAAACCAGACTCTGGATAACTCAAGGCACTTTTCTGTAAGGGCAGTTTGTGGGTTGACCCAGGCCATGACGAGGGTTGATTTTCTACCATCTGGAAGATCAATAGTGATATTGTTCTTGACTCGCCACAGTTTTAATAAAAATGGATTTTTTCAGAAAACGGTAGTGGGAGTATGGTAGAACTGGAAGTGATTCCAGAACCGCAAACGATTACTGAAAATTTAATAGGACCTAAAGATTCAATATGGTTTGACATTCCATTGGCCACTCTGCAGATATGGTGGGTAACCTCAGGCACTCGAGAGGTACTTCGGTATGCTCAAGGACGGTGACAGGGAGGTTCTTGTTTACCCAGACTTACCATTGCTGTTGTTCCAGACTGTGAGACCCGGCAGGGGGATGAGTATAGCGTCGTTCTAAACTAGCTTTAGAAGTGTACGTGTATATGACTCTCCCAGAGTGTTGTCGTAGTCAGTGGGAGCAGCAGAAGCATAGTGGACAAGTAGCTTATGTCTATTTATGGACTAAAGCAGATATAGCGGAGATAGATCATCTATTTCTGATGTGACGGTCATAGGTTTGACTTCATCAGAATAGGGGATGGATCTGTTAAGAAGGTAGTAGGGTGTGATGTCCTGGTATTCGGATGACATACACATAGTAGGAAGTGAAATTCCTATACTACGATCGGTTATACTTTGATTGTCACACAGTGGTTTCTCCACATAAAGCTTGGATATTATATCTGACATTATGGTTACTAGATCTATGGTTTTAGATCTAGATTTGGGTAGTTTCCTAATTTGGGTACTTAGACAGCATTCTAAAGGTGTTTTAGAATGAACGACTCCTGGCACGATAGTGTACCTACAGGTGATGGAGTCACCCTCTCTAAAGGTTTCTTACAGACTAAAGGGGAGAGGGATGTGCATGATTGGAAGATCACTTGCTTAGGCAATTGAGTCAATCATGAGATGTCAAGTACCACACCAGTCATTGGTTTTTGCACTAGATGCAATAAGTTGATATTAATCCTATCCTGGAGAAACGTTCGGAAGCAGTTTTAGAACATAAGTAGATGTTCTAAGGATATGATAACGACAACCTCTTTTAGGAGACGGTTATCATTCCAGGCTTCCAAGGTGACCTGGATGACAGAGTGACTGTCAGAGTTATAGTTTTCCCTCTGACGAGGGGCAGTATTTTGGACAGGTGGTCCAAGCGGATACCGAGGGAGGCATGGCGCAAGATACTGATTAAGTTCAGTTGACGATACAGTCTAAGAAGTTTGGATTTGGAGTTCATTTATGAACTAGGTCCATCAGACATCCAAACATATTCTAAGACAGGTATTGCTCATTTCGGGAGATAGCTTTCTCCGCGAACTTGAGGTAAAGAGAGACATAGAAAGAAGCATTATGGCGGATCCACTCACTAAGGCTATTCCTCGAATGCAATAGTTTCGCAAACGGGCTTTGTGAAACTGATTAGTAGAGGAGTTGGGTGTTCGGTATCACACGGGCTGTGAGTATGCGACATCGGAATAATTAGCCTTGAGTGCAAGTGGGAGATTGTTGGATATAGTGCCCTCGGAGTCAATTATTGGATCACAGGTACGTGATTGCAATGATTGAAGGAGGACCTATGCCGGTAGGACAGTCTTACTCGAGATGATAGTATGCTATCTGGTTTATCTTTATCATCATGTACTACTTTAGGTGACCTTGCAGATCACTATTGCACGTTGATAGAGCCCATAGGATTCTTGCTTGACTACCAGCAGTATGATGGCGATCATATACGTGAGAGTTGGGTAGTCTATAAGCACATCCTTAAACTGGTCCCTAGTCGTGGGAGTTTCGAGACTGGGCATCAATACTCCATTGGTAGACTAGTGTATACAGTCGAGACCCCGACGAGGGGTGATGTCCGGTCTCACAAGCCATTGGTGTCAGTTGGTTCACCTAAGATTTATACATGTGCTCATTGGGTTATGAGTACACCGGACAGGACTCACCGGGAACATGCTGGTTGGTATTATACCTGACGTCAGATAGCAGTTCCCTGGTGACATGTGTACAGGTTAGTTCATAGACCTGAGATCGTCATTTGTCTCGTGTGAGTTCCCGCTGTGCTTTGATTACAACCCTACCACGGCTCAAAGTAGTCGTGCAAACAGGTTTTAGTTGAGTACAGTCCCGAGACACATGGAGGCAGTGAGCGGATCGACAGGGGTTCGTCTCTCCCGGTATTGGGGGTGAGGTCGCGCTGTGTCTAGGAGAGCCATTACACGAAGTCCTTGGCCAAGGCAGGAGATTTACTGGTAGGTATTCCAGTAGTATCTCAGGGTGTTCTAGGCTACACGCCGACACGACTTGTACCGCTTTTGGGGGTCTGACTTTTACCAACCCCCTAGGCCCGCCATGCGATGCTCATAGACGAACGGACCGGACTGTACGGATATTGTCACTGACAAGCTCAGTAGGCTGTCAGGATAAGTTCGCTCATCGACCTCCCTTTTGGTCAATACCTGGTAGCCCGTTACGTACAGCTAGTACCACCGACGTGCTAGTGGTTAAATCCACAGCCAAAGTATTGACGAGTCTTTAGAGTCCCCCACAGACAGTTTCTCAAGTTTCGGGCGAAACGTTGTAGAGGCCGTATGGTATTATGGCAGGGTCCGATCATATACGTGCAGTAGTGCACGGATCATGATCGGGCGGATCATACTAGTGGGCTTTGGTTTAAGCCGGATCCTAGTATTAGATATGTTGGATACATTAGTCTCGTCGCATTCGCATTCAGTCGGAATGCGGATGCAGGTATGTGTAAGTCCACGTTACCTCTCCCAGTACTTACGGGCTTGCAGAAATGATGAAAAACGATTTTTCAAGAGGTGGTAACATGGACTCAAAATACGGATCTTTGTTAAATAACTAACTAACAAACCTAACAAGAGTTTTACCTACTCGGTTAGGTGGTTATACCTTTCTTGAACTCCTTCGTCTTCAACTCTTTCCGGTGTACGGATCGGCCTCACCTCGTCTTCTCCTTGTGCCGAAGATGGATCTGTAAGTCCATGCTGCCTCTCCCGGTACTTTCGGGCATGCGGAATTTGATGAAAAACGATTTTCTTAGAGGTGGTAACATGGACTTAAAACCCGGATCTTTGTTAAACATCTAACTAACAACCTAACTGCGAGTTGCTAACTACTCGGTTAGGGGGTTATACTTTTCTTTTTCTCGAACTCCTTCGTCTTCAAGCTTCGATGGTCGTCCGAATCGGCTTCTCCCCGTCGTCTCCTTGTGCCGAAGATAGATCCACCTGAAAGCCTCAACCTTTGGCTCCTTCTTCGAACTTTGAAGAAACTAGTTCACTCGGTTTGCTAAACCTTGTGAACTAGAGTGAGTAGAGAAGAGTTTCTATGGGATTTTATCTATGGTTCTTGGTTCTCAACTCATGAGACAAGTGAACCATAGAGTCAAGAGAGGGAGAGCAAGAGGAGGAGATGAGAGCTCAAGAACAAGAGAGAGAATGAGCATGAAAGAATGAGAGAAGACTTTTCTCATTTGGCTCTCATAATCCAAAACAATCATAACACCTCATATCAATCAAGTATTATGTGATGGTTTAAGCAACCATAGCCATATCATTTCATGCACTCATTTTGCACAAAAGAGCAAGCAAGCAAAAGTCTTTGCCATGAAATGATAGCTATGGTTATCATGATGGTCAACTAGTCAAGCCTAGTCAACCGGTCAACAAAGTCAACAAGTCAACAAAGTCAACCCCTCAATAACCATGTCACCATAATACTTAATTAATATAATTGTTAATCACATATCATATTCTCATTAGGGTTGAGCAAAAAGCCAATAGTCAACTGTCAACGGTCAACAACCCTAATGAGAATCCTCCGCCTCTGTCTCTCCGTCAACTGTGCATACACACCCGCATCCGCGTTCCGAGGAACACGAATGCATACCGGATAAAACCAATCCCAAAAGGTACACTAGGATCTGGCTTAAACCAAAGCCCGCTAGTGTGAACTGTCCGGACACTGTACGTGCATAAGTGCACGGATGTGACCGAACCCTGTCGCAAAACCATGGGACCTCTACTCTTTTGCCTAAAGGCGAATAGCTTTCTGTGTGGGACTCTAAAGACTCAACACTACGCTGGCAGTGGGTTTAACCACAGACCGTAAGCGGCACTAGCTGTGCGTAACGGTCCCCAGGTAGATGCCGACAAGAAGACTGACGAGGTGAAACCCATCTAAACTCCTACTGAGCCTGAATGTGACATTCTCTGTACAGTCCGGTCTGTTCGTCTGATACATCGGATGGCGGGCCTAGGGGGTGGTAAATGTCAGTCCCCCAATAGCGGTACAAGTCATGTCGGAGTGAAGCCCAAAACACCCTGAGATAACACTGGAAGCCTACCAGTATATCTCGTTTGCCCTGGCCAGGGACTACTCGTGTAATGGCTCTCCTAGACACAGCGCGATGTCAACCCCCAATACCGGGAGAGACAAATCCTGTCTAACCGTCACTGCCTCCAAGTGCCTCGGGACTGCACCCAACTACTACCTGTTTGCACGACTCCTTTCAGCCGTGGTAGGGTAGTAATCAAAATACTGTGGGAACACACTCGAGGCGAAGTGACAGTGTCAAGTCAGCGGACTAAGCTGTACTCATGTCACCTGGGAACTGATAACTGACGATAGGTATAGTACCAACCAATAGTTCCCGACGAGTCCTGTCCAGTGTACCCGTAACCTAACGAGCACCCGCATACTATATCAAGTAAGACGTACTGACGACTGTGGGACAGACCGTCTCCCACACTGGGATGAGAAGCGCATGCGCTAGTCTACTCCGGATTATCGATGCCCTGTCTCAATAGTCCTGCGACTAGGGACCTGCATAAGGATGTGCTTATAGATTACCCAGCCCCACTAGTGTGACTGCCATCACATCGCTGGTAATCAAGCAAAGATCTTAAGGGCTCCACTAATGTGTATAGGTGATATACTAAAATAAACACATGTACACATTGAAGTAGAAACAAACCAAGTAGCATACTACTATTTTGAGCAAGATTGTATATACAAGGTGAATATCCCAAGCTTCCATTAAGTAATATACAAACTAGTATGATACTGTAATTGCCTCAGGGCATATACACTAACAATCTCCCACTTGCACTAAGGCCATGTACTGGCGTATCGAAGACCTATCATCTTGATCAGCCGCTCGAACTGAGTCTGGGGTAGGGCCTTCGTGAGTGGATCTGCAGTGTTATCTTCTGAATTTACTCTCTTTACCTCGATCTCCCGGCGATCAATGATCTCCCTGATCAGGTGGAACCGCCTCAAAATGTGCCTGGACTTCTGATGGGACCTAGGTTCCTTCGCTAAAGCTATAGCGCCGTTGTTGTCACAATACAGCGGTATTGGATCAACACTGGTAGGAACCACCTGAAGTTCCGTGAGGAACTTCTTCATCCAGACAGCTTCCTTTGCGGCATCGCAAGCAGCTATGTACTCCGCTTCCATGGTTGAGTCAGCAACGGTTTCCTGCTTGGAACTCTTCCAGCAAACCGCCCCTCCATTGAGGGTAAAGACATAACCCGACATGGACTTGGAGTCATCCTTGTCACTCTGGAAGCTGGAGTCAGCAAAGGCCTCAATCTGGAGGTCTTTTCCACCATACACCAAGAACATCTCCTTAGTCCTTCTCAGGTACTTGAGAATGTTCTTTACTACTATCCAGTGTTTCTCTCCTGGGTTCGACTGATACCGGCTTACAACGCTCAATGCGTATGCTACATCTGGTCTGGTACATAACATCGCATACATAATAGAGCCTACCGCAGATGCGTAGGGTATTGATGACATGCGAGCCCTTTCCAAATCAGTCTTGGGAGACATCTCTTTGGAGAGGGTGATTCCGTGACAAGCCGGTAGATTACCGCGCTTGGAATCTTCCATACTGAATCGTTTCAGTATGGTGTCGATGTACCTTGACTGTGAAAGTCCCAACATCCTCTTAGATCTATCACGATAGATCTGGATCCCCAGAATGTAGTTGGCATCGCCCAGGTCCTTCATGAAGAACCTCTGCGACAAGAATCCTTTGACTGACTGTAGCATAGGAATATCATTTCCTATTAGGAGAATGTCATCGACGTACAAAACGAGGAATACCACATTTCTCCCTACAATCTTACTGTAAATGCATAGTTCATCTGGGTTTTTGACAAAGTCGAATTCTTTGACAGTATCATCAAAGCAGATGTTCCAACTCCGCGATGCCTGCTTAAGTCCATAGATGGACTTGAGCAACTTGCACACTTTACCGCTGCTCCCACTCTGAATGAATCCCTCTGGCTGATCCATATAGACGCACTCTTCCAAATTTCCATTTAGGAAAGCCGTCTTTACGTCCATCTGCCAGATCTCATAATCGTGGAAGGCAGCAATGGCAAGAAGGATCCGAATGGATTTAAGCATGGCTACCGGAGAAAAGGTCTCGTCATAGTCCAAACCAGGTCTTTGACGAAAACCCTTTGCAACGAGCCTAGCTTTATAGGTTTCAACCTGCCCATCTACACCAATCTTCTTTCTGAAGATCCATTTGCAGCCTACGGGTTTTACCCCTTCTGGAGCAAAGTCCAAAGTCCAAACTTTGTTGGTGTACATGGACTCCATCTCGGTCCGCATTGCATCCAGCCATTTTACCGAGTCACCGCTCTGAATGGCTTGCTGGAAGCTAGTAGGCTCATCATAATTAACTGTGCAATCCTCTCTATCCCCGTCTATGAGAAAACCGAAGTATCTCTCGGGCGGATGAGACTTCCTACTACTTTTGCGGAGCGGCGTAGGAATGTTCGGTTCTCCTGAAACGTCTGGTTCATCCAAGATTTCAGTAACAGCTTGTGGTTCTGGAATTTCTTCCAGTTCTATTGCGCCCCCACTTATCTGATTTTCCAAAAATTCGGTTTCCAAAAAGTGGGCATGCGGAGAAACAAAAACTTTTTGTTCTTCTGCGGAATAGAAAAGATACCCTCTGGAGTTCTTTGGGTATCCCACAAACTTACACAGTACTGAGCGTGCCTCGAGCTTGTCCGCATGCTGCTTTTTTACAAAAGCTGCACATCCCCATACCTTAAGATACTTAAGACAGGGTTTCTTCCCACTCCACATCTGATATGGGGTGGTAGGCACAGTCTTGGTTGGAGCCTTGTTCAAGAGATATGCAGCTGCTTCTAGTGCATAACCCCAGAAAGATCGCGGTAACTCAGCCTTACTCATCATGGAACGGACCATATCCAATAGGGTCCGATTCCGCCTTTCCGATACACCGTTGTGTTGTGGTGTGTATGGAGGAGTAAGTTGAGAGAGAATTCCATTCTCTTTTAAGTAGCCCAGAAACTCGGCACTCAAGTATTCTCCACCTCAATCCGATCTTAGAATCTTGATACTTTTGCCGGTTTGTTTTTCAACTTCATTCTTGTATTCTTGAAATTTCCCAAAGGCCTCGGATTTGTGCTTCATTAAGAAGACATGTCCATACCTAGAGAAATCATCTGTGAAAGTAATGAAGTATGAATAACCACTTCGCGCATGTATAGACATTGGACCACACACATCACTGTATATGAGTCCCAAGAGCTTGCTCGCTCTTTCTCTGCGTCCAGTGAACGGAGTCTTTGTCATCTTTCCCATGAGACAAGATTCACAAGTGGCATAAGACTGATACTCGAACGGATTCAAGTACCCTTCTTTATGTAACTTAGTTAATCGTGTCTCATTAATGTGACCCAGTCTACAATGCCATAAGAAAGCCTGATTTGTTTCCGGAGACTTTCTTTTAAGTGTATTCTGGACACTGAAAATCTGAGCTTGATTTAACACGTATATTCCGTTCTGTAATATACCTGACCCAATCAAAACTTGATTTAGATGGATGTGTACTACATCGCTTACAAAAGTAAATTCATATCCTTCCTTAGAAAGTAAGGATACAGATATGATATTACAAGTCGCATCTGGTATATACAAACAGTTACGCAAAATCAATATCTGCCCAGTTGTCAGTCCAAGATGATATTCCCCTACTGATTCAGCATCCATGCTCATTCCGTTAGCAACCCTGAGAGTCATATCACCTTTCCTGATAACCCTACGGTTTCTCAGAGCCTGTAACGAATTACAGATAGGAGATCCTGATCCGGTATCCAATACCCAGGAAGTAGGGTTAACTGACATACAGTTCTCAATCACAAACACACTCGAATCCGAAGCCACAACATGCTTCGAATTCTGGCTACTGGCTTTGCAAGCCCTGCAATCCTTCTGCCAATGTTCATTCCCGTTACAATAGGAACATCCCTCTTTAATCATATCCAGTCCCGAAACTTTTGCCCTTCCTTTTCCTTCTTCTTCCCTGGTTTCCTTCAGGGTATAAGCAGAGGGCAGGGACTGTAGAATTAAGTCAGTACTTGACCCATTCTCCAACGTGGTCTCCAGGTCCGTGAGCTCAAAATAGCTGGTCTCTGTAAGGACGTTGCCCCCTACAGATGACCCGACAGCCAACCTTGCTTGAAGCAATTCGTTCGAGGTCTCATATCTTGCGATACGAGATTGCTCTCCATATAAAACTTTGTTATGGAGGAAGATAGAAACTGAGTCCATCTTCTCGTGCTGCCTCTGGTTTGCACCATCAACTGAGGCTAACACGAGGCACTTGGCTTTCACACAATCCTTTTCCGATGTCCCGCGGATGTGAACATCCGTGACAGGGGAAACTGGACCTGAGATGGCAGGGATTTGATTAGTTAAGAGGTGTCCCAGCTTGTCATGGGCAATGGACAACTGGACAGACCTTTGCCAGTCAAAACAGTCAGGTTCTGTCATCTTATTATCTAGATGTAACCTAGGTGTGGTCACAGGGTCGCTGCAATTAAGAGAGAGAGAGAAGAATACACTCAGCATGATGCTCTTGCAAGTTTAGATTGGTTTTTAATTTGTCTAAACAGGATGGCTCCCACTGTCTCTCGAATCCCTCCTCAAACCAAAAAGGAAGAATTAGTCAGGATCAATCTCACCGTACAATTCTTGCTTAACCGTTCAGCCAGGCTGGTGTCGGTACTTCAAGGGAGGTTTTCCAACGCTTTTGCGAAGTTCCTTAATTTAAGAACCTCTTTTCCCTGGGGGCGTAGCCCCGCTAACACCTTTCTAGACACCTACTTGGTTTATAGTATTGATCGTTAAGTGAGAAATTTCCCGAGGAGTAGCATATACTCACAGAAGGATCGGGATCCAAATATCATTGCGTGACAAAACTGAAGGAATCCTACCAGAATCATCATACTCAAAATGGTATGCAGTGCTAGCAAGTTTCAGTTCTTTTGAAACTCCCGATGTGGATTTTTGCCCCATGCTCTTATGACCTTGACGAAGGTCAACAAATCATAAGTCACATGTCATGTTCTACCCGTCATTATCCAGGTTAATTTGAACCCACCCGTATATACCCTTGACGAAGGTCAACAAGGTAATACGACTGTCCCAAACCAACGCATCTATCTATGCTACATATGAACACCCAACAGCTACCAATCACTATGCCTTGACGAAGGTCAACAAACATAGCTTGAATACTATTGAATATTCATACGAAACGACGGAGGGCTACGAATGGTTTTGGCGAAACCTTGAACGTAGTGAACTTGATATAATCGAAGGAACGAAATAGCTTTTAAAAGGAGTGGCTCAAGCTCCGCATTTAGAAGTTGGTTTTGAAAAGAACCGAATGGTTTTTTCGAAAGTGTTCCAACGACTTTAGCTTGGTTTATTATCTTGCATTAGTTCTTTTAATGCGTGATATTCTTGCATTAGTTCTTTTAATGTGTCCCATCATTTAATCCTACCATTGCAGAAAACAACCAAAATATGACGTACGCTTATGCCATTCGCATTCGCCACGGGGCCCCGTCATTACCCGTTAGGTTACTTAACTAACGACAGAGCCGGGGCTGGGCTAGCGCGGCTGTAAAACATAAGCAACGCCTAAATAATATCATATATAGATATATTGCAATGATAGACATTTCAGATCACAGATGAACACATTGGATATACTAGGAAGCTGCAATTCGTACGAGCCTGTAACGAAAAGCAGATTACACGGTCGCGGTGAATAGCCAAAACCCCACCCAAGACCCCTACGGGTGCGGCAAACTGCCCGCCAAGTACCCGAAGCGAAGCAACCTCCCTCATCCCCGTGAGTAGGCCACTCGGCACTTCGGCATACCCGGTAGTTTGTGCACCCCCTCCATGGGTCTATCCTAGGAGCAAAAACAGTAAAAAGAAATTATACAATGACGGCTACAACCCCGACCCGGTTGTGCGGCCATACAAATAATTATTACATCAATTTACAAATTTACATGAATTGAAAGAAAAGAAAAACTCTCGTCTCACAACCCCCGGCTATTCACCCGCGACAATCCAATGAATTCATATACACATTCCAATAACATTACAGATCACAGATTTGTATAACCCCCACTAATCGACATATAGCGATTAGTAGACGTTCAATACAAATATCACATCACAGAAAAACCCGTCAGCTTAAGTCTTTTAGAAGTTCGATCAAAAATACGGATTTATAGGCCCCAAAATCAAAATTTTCGTTCTGGAAAATCTGGGCAGAAAATACGTATTCCAAAAATCCCAAAACAACCCCAGAAATTCACTGCACCAAAGATGGACCCCGACCGAGTCAACTCGGCGGCGGAACCGCGGCGGGAGCGTGCTCCCGCCGCGTGTCCGCGGCGCTTTGAATCGATCGTGGGACCAAATTTGGTGGTTATTCAAATAAAAGCCTGAGCCGATTTTTAAGATGAAAATTATCAACTTTTGAACAGAATAAAATTCGGCAGAAACTTGACAGTTTTGGGTTCGTTTTGCGACTTTTCTTTGATCGATCTTCTAGCTACTTTGCTAACATGTTAGATAGAGTTTAACTAGGCTCTGATACCACTGTAAGTCCATGCTACCTCTCCCGGTACTTTAGTGCATGGGAATTTGATGAAAAACGATTTTCTTAGAGGTGGTAACATGGACTTAAAACTCGGATCTTTGTTAAACATCTAACTAACAACCTAACTACGAGTTGCTAACTACTCGGTTAGGGTGTTATACCTTTCTTTTTCTCGAACTCCTTCGTCTTCAAGCTTCGATGGTCGTCCGAATCGGCTTCTCCCCGTCGTCTCCTTGCGCCGAAGATAGATCCACCTGAAAGCCTCAACCTTTGGCTCCTTCTTCGAACTTTGAAGAAACTAGTTCACTCGGTTTGCTAAACCTTGTGAACTAGAGTGAGTATAGAAGAGTTTGTATGGGATTTTATCTATGGTTCTTGGTTCTCAACTCATGAGACAAGTGAACCACAGAGTCAAGAGAGGGAGAGCAAGAGGAGGAGATGAGAGCTCAAGAACAAGAGAGAGAATGAGCATGAAAGAATGAGAGAAGACTTTTCTCATTTGGCTCTCATAATCCAAAACAATCATAACACCTCATATCAATCAAGTATTATGTGATGGTTTAAGCAACCATAGCCATATCATTTCATGCACTCATTTTGCACAAAAGAGCAAGCAAGCAAAAGTCTTTGCCAAGAAATGATAGCTATGGTTATCATGATGGTCAACTAGTCAAGCCTAGTCTACCGGTCAACAAAGTCAACAAGTCAACAAAGTCAACCCCTCAACAACCATGTCACCATAATACTTAATTAATATAATTGTTAATCACATATCATATTCTCATTAGGGTTGAGCAAAAAGCCAATAGTCAACTGTCAACGGTCAACAACCCTAATGAGAATCCTCCGCCTCTGTCTCTCCGTCAACTGTGCATACACACCTGCATCCGCGTTCCGAGGAACACGAATGCATACTGGATAAAACCAATCCTAAAAGGTACACTAGGATCTGGCTTAAACCAAAGCCCGCTAGTGTGAACTGTCCGGACACTGTACGTGCACAAGTGCACGGATGTGGCCGAACCCTGTCGCAAAACCATGTGACCTGTCGCAAAACCATGCGACCTGTCGCAAAACCATGCGACCTCTACTCTTTTGCCTAAAGGCGAATAGCTTTCTGTGTGGGACTCTAAAGACTCGACACTACGCTGGCAGTGGGTTTAACCACAGACCGCAAGCGGCACTAGCCGTGCGTAACGGTCCCCCGGTAGATGCCGACAAGAAGACTGACGAGGTGAAACCCATCTGAACTCCTACTGAGCCTGAATGTGACATTCTCTGTACAGTCCGGTCTGTTCGTCTGATACATCGCATGGCGGGCCTAGGGGGCGGAAAACGTCAGTCCCCCAATAGCGGTACAAGTCGTGTCGGAGTGAAGCCCAAAACACCCTGAGATAACACTGGAAGCCTACCAGTATATCTCGTTTGCCCTGGCCAGGGACTACTCGTGTAATGGCTCTCCTAGACACAGCGCGATGTCAACCCCCAATACCGGGAGAGACGAATCCTGTCTAACCGTCACTGCCTCCAAGTGCCTCGGGACTGCACCCAACTACTACCTGTTTGCACGACTCCTTTGAGCCGTGGTAGGGTAGTAATCAAAGTACAGTGGGAATACACTCGTGGCGAAGTGACTGTGTCAAGTCAGCGGACTAAGCTGTACTCATGTCACCTGGGAACTGATAACTGACGATAGGCATAATACCAACTAGTTAGTTCCCGACGAGTCCTGTCCAGTATACCCGTAACCTAACGAGCACCCGCATACTATCTCAAGTACGACGTACTGACGGCTGTGGGACAGACCGTCTCCCACACTGGGATGAGAAGCGCATGCGCTAGTCTACTCCGGAGTATCGATGCCCTGTCTCGATAGTCCTGCGACTAGGGACCTGCATAAGGATGTGCTAATAGATTACCTAGCCCTACTAGTGTGACTGCCATCACATCGCTGGTAATCAAGCAAAGATCTTAAGGGCTCCACTAATTTGTATAGGTGATATACTAAAATAAACACATGTACACATTGAAGTAGAAACAAACCAAGTAGCATACTACTATTTTGAGCAAGATTGTATATACAAGGTGAATATCCCAAGCTTCCATTAAGTAATATACAAACTAGTATGATACAGTAATGGCCTCTAGGGCATATACACTAACAGGATCCACCTGAAAGCTTCTACCTTTGGCTTCTTCTTCGAACTTGAAGAAACTAGAACACTTGGTTTGCTAAACCTTGTGAACTAGGATGAGTAGAGAAGTGATATGGGTTTTCTTTTATCTCCAAGGCAATGTTTCTCAACTCATGAGAGGGTGTTGCCTTGAGCTAGAGAGAGAGTAAGAGGAAGAGCAAGAGGGAGAGCTCAAGCAAGAGAGAGAAATAAAATGAGAGAATGAGTAAGTCTTTTGCTATCCAAGCTCTCATAATCCAAAACCATGATTACTCATAATAGTAATTGAGTATTATGTGATGGTTCAAGTAAAAATGGCCATATCATTTCATACAATCATTTTTCAAAAACAAACAAGCAAGCAAAAGTCTTTTCCATGAAATGATAGCCATTGTAATGATGATGGTCAACTAGTCCAACCTAGTCAACCGGTCAACAAAGTCAACCCCTCATCTCAACCATGACACAATAATACTTAATTAATATTATCATTAATCATATTTCTTATTCTCATTAGGGTTTAGCAAATGTCAACAGTCAACAGTCAACAACCCCAATGAGAATCCTCTGCCTCTGTCTCTCTATCAACTGTGCATACACACCCGCATCCGCGTTCCGAGGAACACGACTACAAACGAGATAAAACCAATCCCAAAATGTACACTAGGATCTGGCTTAAACCAAAGCCCGCAAGTGTTAACTGTCCGGACACCAAACGTGCACAAGTGCACGGATGTGACCGCACCCTGTCGCAAAAGCATGCGACCTGTCGCAAAACCTTGCGACCTCTACTCTTTTGCCTTAAAGGCGAATAACTTTCTGTGTGGGACTCTAAAGACTCGACACTACGCTGGAAGTGGGTTTAACCACAGACTGCAAGCGGCACTAGCTGTACGTGACGGTCCCCAGATAGATGCCGACAAGAAGACGGACGAGGTGAAACCTATCTGAACTCCTACTGAGACTGAATGTGACAATCTCTGTACAGTCCGGTCTGTTCGTCTGATACATCGCATGGCGGGCCTAGGGGGCGGTAAACGTCAGTCCCCTAATAGCGGTACATATCGTGTCGGAGTGTAGCCCAGAACACCCTGAGATAGCACTGGAAACCTACCAGTATATCTCGCTTGCCCTGGCCAGGCACTACTCCTGTAATGGCTCTCCTATACACAGCGCGATATCAACCCCCAATACCGGGAGAGTCGAATCATGTCTAACCGTCACTGCCTCCAAGTGCTTCGGGACTGCACCCAACTACTACCTGTTTGCACGACTCCTTTGAGCCGTGGTAGGGTAGTAATCAAAGTACAGTTGGAACACACTCGAGGCGAAGTGACAGTGTCAAGTCAGCGGACTAAGCTGTACTCATGTCACGTAGGAACTGATAACTGACGATAGGTATAGTACCAACCAACAGTTCCCGACGAGTCCTGTCCAGTGTACTCGTAACCTAACGAGCACCCGCATACTATCTCAAGTATGACGTACTGACGGCTGTGGGACAGACTGTCTCCCACACTAGGATGAGAAACGCATACGCTAGTCTACTCCGGAGTATCGATGCCCTGTCTCGATAGTCCTACGACTAGGGACCTGCATAAGGATGTGCTTGTAGATTACCCAGCCCCCACTAGTGTGACTGCCATCACAACGCTGGTAATCAAGCAAAGATCCTAAGGGCTCCACTAATGTGTATAGGTGATATACTAAAATAAACACATGTACACATTAAAGTAGAAACAAACCAAGTAGCATACTACTATATTGAGCAAGATTGTCTATACAAGGTGAATATCCCAAGCTTCCATTAAGTAATATACAAACTAGTATTATACAGTAATGGCCTCTAGGGCATATACACTAACAATCTCCCACTTGCATTAAGGCCATGTACTGGCGTATCGAAGACTTATCATCTCGATCAGCCGCTCGAACTGAGTCTGGGGTAAGGCCTTTGTGAGTGGATCAGCAGTGTTATCTTCCGTAGAAACTCTCCGAACCTCGATCTCCTAGCGACCCACGATCTCCCTGATCAGGTGATACCGCCTCAAGATGTGTCTGGATCTCTGATGGGACCTGGGTTCCTTCGCTAAATCTATAACCACGTTGTTGTCGCAATACAGAGGTATTGGATCAACAATGGACGGAACCACCTGAAGTTCAGTTAAGAACTTCCTTATCCAGACGGCTTCTTTTGCGGCATCTGCTGCAGCGATATATTCCGCTTCCATCGTCGAGTCAGCAACGGTTTCCTGTTTGGAACTCTTCCAACACACCGCCCCTCCATTGAGGGTAAAGACATAACCCGACATGGACTTGGAATCATCCTTGTCACTCTGGAAGCTGGAGTCAGCAAAGGCCTCGATCTGGTGGCCTTTTCCGCCATACACCAAGAACATCTCCTTAGTCCTTCTCAGGTACTTGAGAATGTTCTTTACTGCTATCCAGTGTTTCTCCCCAGGGTTTGACTGATACCGGCTTACCACACTCAGTGCATAAGATACATCTGGTCTGGTACACAACATCGCATACATTATAGAGCCTACCGCAGAAGCGTAGGGTATAATAGACATGTGATCCCTTTCCAAATCAGTCTTGGGAGACATCTCTTTGGAAAGGGTGATCCCGTGACAAGCCGGTAGATTATCGCTCTTGGAATCTTCCATACTGAATCTTTTCAGTATGGTGTCGATGTACCCGGACTGTGAGAGTCCTCAGTATCCTCTTGGATCTGTCACGATAGATCCGCATCCCCAGAATGTATGAGGCATCACCCTGGTCTTGCATGGAGAACCTGTGTGACAAGAACCATTTGACAGATTGTAGCATAGGAATGTCATTTCCTATTAAGAGAATGTCATCCACGTATAAAACGAGGAATACTATAGTTCTCGCTACAAATCTACTATAGATGCATGGTTCATCTGGATTTTTGATAAAGCCAAATTCTTTGACCATCTCATCAAAACAGATGTTCCAACTCCGCGATGCCTTCTTTAGTCCGTAGATGGACTTAAGCAACTTGCACACCTTTCCGCTGCTCCCACTCTGAATGAAACCCTCTGGCTGGTCCATATAAACACACTCCTCTAAATTTCCATTTAGAAAAGCGGTCTTTACGTCCATCTGCCAAATCTCATAATCGTAGAAGGCAGCAATGGCAAGAAGGATCCGAATGGATTTCAGCATAGCTACTGGAGAAAAGGTCTCGTCATAGTCCAAACCAGGTCTTTGACGAAAACCCTTTGCAACCAGTCTAGCTTTATAGGTCTCAACCTATCCATCTACACCAATCTTCCTTTTGAAGATCCACTTGTATCCTACGGGTTTTACCCCATCTGGAGCAACGTCCAACGTCCATACTTTGTAGGTATACATGGACTCCATTTCGGTCCGCATTGCATCCAGCCATTTTACCAAGTCAACGCTCTGAATGGCCTGCTGGAAGCTAGTCGGCTCATCATAATCAATGATGCAATCCTCTCTATCCCCGTCTATGAGAAAACCGTAGTATCTCTCGGGAGGATGAGACTGCCTACTACTCCTGCGGAGCGGCGTAGGAATGTCATGTTCTTTTGAACCCTCTGGTTCTACTAAGCTTTCAGTAATAGTCTGTGGTTCTGGAATTTCTTCCAGTTCTATTTCGCTCCCACTTGTTTCCTTTTCTAAGAACTGGTGTTCCAGAAAATGGGCATTATGAGAAACAATGATCTTTTGTTCCTCTGCGTAATAGAAGAGATACCCCCTGGAGTTCTTTGGGTATCCTACAAACTTGCACAGTACTGAGCGTGCCTCGAGTTTGTTCGCATGCTACTTTTTGACAAAAGCCGGACATCCCCAGATCTTCAGATATTGAAGATAGGGTTTCTTCCCACTCCATATCTCATATGGTGTGGTAGGCACAGTCTTAGTTGGAACTCGGTTCAAAAGGTATGCAGCTGATTCTAGTGCATATCCCCAGAATGATCGCGGTAACTCAGTGTTACTCATCATGGAACGTACCATATCCAATAGGGTCCGGTTCCATCTCTCTGATACACCGTTATGTTGCGGAGTGTATGGAGGAGTAAGCAGAGAGAGAATTCCATTCTCTTTTAAGTAATCCAGGAACTCGGCACTCAAGTATTCACCACCTCGATCCGATCTCAGTGTCTTGATACTTTTGCCGGTTTGTTTTTCTACTTCATTCTTATATTCCTGGAATTTTCCAAAGGCTTCGGATTTATGTTTCATTAAAAAGACATAACCGTACCTTGAAAAGTCATCCGTAAAAGTAATGAAGTAAGAATAACCGCTTCGCGCATGTGTAGACATTGGGCCGCACACGTCGCTGTGTACGAGTCCCAAGAGCTCGCTCGCTCTTACTCCGTGTCCAGTGAACGGAGTCTTTGTCATCTTTCCTTTGAGACAGGATTGACAAGTTGCATATGATTGATATTCGAACGGATCCAAATATCCTTCTGTATGTAACTTCGTCAACCTTCTCTCATTGATGTGACCCAGTCTACAATGCCATAAGAAAGTCTGATTTATTTCCGGAGACTTTCTTTTGTGTGTATTCTGGACATTGAAAATCTGTTGTTGGTTTAATACGTATATACCATTGCTTAATGTACCTGACCCAATCGGAACTTGATTAAAGTGAATGTTTACAACATTACTTACAAATGCAAATTCATAACCTTCTTTAGATAATAAAGATACAGAAATGATATTACAAGTTGCATTGGGTACAAAATAGCAATTACGCAAAACCAAAACGTGTCCATCTGACAACCCCAGGTGATAGTCCCCCTCGGACTCAGCATCCATGCCAGCTCCATTTGCAACTCTGAGGGTCATATCACCTGTCTTCAAAACCCTACGCTTTCTCAATGCTTGCAAAGAATTACAGATATGAGATCCTAATCCGGTATCCAATACCCAGGATGTAGAGTTTATTGATAGACAGTTTTCAATAACATACACACCTGAAGCTGAAGCCGCAACTTGCTTCAGATCCTGTGTTCTGGCTTTCCAAGCCCTGCAATCCTTTTTCCAGTATCCACTCTTGTGACAGTAAAAGCATTCTTCCTTTCCCACAATCTTTCCCGCTACCTTTGTTGCTTTTGTCTTTCCCTTCGTATCCACTTTACTAACACCGTCCCTTGGTTTGGCGGGGGTTTTCTTCTTCTTTCCCTTGGCTTTCGCCTTGGACCTAGAAGAGGAAGATCCTCCTACAAACAAAGTGGATGTTTCCCTACCTTCTGTAGGGTGCCCTATGCACTCCTCAGCATGTTGAGGAGTTCTGAAAGTTCAACTTCTTTTTCTTGCAAGTTGAAGTTCAGGATAAACTGGGCTTAAGTGGAAGGAAGGGACTGGAGAATCAAGTCCGTATAGAGCTCGTTCTCTAACGTGGTCCCTAGGTCCGCGAGCTCCTCAATGAAGCGTATCATCTTAAGCACGTGTTCCGCTACTGATGATCCGACGGCCAACTTTGCCGAAAACAACTTCTTCGACACTTCGTATCTGGCGATACGAGATTGCTTTCCATACAGTTCTTTTGTATAGAGAAATATGGATTCGAGGTCCATATTCTCGTGCCTCCTCTGATGTTCGTTGTCCATAGAGGCAAGCACGAGGCACTTGGCCTTCGCGCTGTCGATCTCCCAAGTCTTACGGATTTCCTTATCCGCGACGCTGGAGGTGGGACCTGGGACAGGGGGAGCTTTGCTGGTAAGAAGATACCCCAATTTGTCATAAGTGATTGCCATTTTGACATTCCTGAGCCAATCTTTGTAGTTTAGCCCTGTCAGTATGTTTTTATCTAGTAGTAACTTAAGTCCGGTCATGATGTTTGGTCGCTGCAATTAGGAGAGAGAGAAGAAACACTTTAGCATGATGCTCTTGCAAGTTTAGAGTGGTTTTTAATTTGTCTAAACATGATGGCTCCCACTGTCTCTCGAATCCCTCCTCAAACCAAAAAGGAAGAATTAGTCAGGATCAATCTCACCGTACAATACTTGCTTAACCGTTCGGCCAGGCTGGTGTCAGTACTTCGAGGGAGGTTTTCCAACGCTTTCGCGAAGTTCCTTAATAAAATAACCTCTTTTCCCTGTGGGCGTAGCCCCGCTAACACCTTTCTAGACACCTACTTTGTTTATAGCATTGATCGTTAAGTGAGAAATTTCCAGAGGAGTAGCATATACTCACAGTAGGATCGGGATCCAAATATCATTGCGTGACAAAACTGAAGGAATCCTACCAGAATCATCACACTCCAAATGGTATGCAGCGCTAGCAAGTTTCAGTTCTTTTGAAACTCCCGATGTAGATTTTTTGCCCCATGCTCTTATGACCTTGGCGTGAGGTCAAAATGTCATAAGTCACATGTCAAGTTCTTCCCATCATTATCCAGGTTAATTTGAACCCACCCGTACCTACCCTTGACGTAGGCCAAAATGGCAGTACGACTGTCTCAAACCAACGCATTCTATCTATGCAACAGATAAATATCCGGTAGCTACCAATCACTATGCCTTGGCGTGAGGTCAAAATACATAGCTTGAATACTACCGAATATTTAACTGAAATGATGGAGGGCTACAGATGGTTTTGTCAAAACCGTGAACGTAGTGAACTTGATATGATCGATGGAACGAGATAGCTTTTAAAAGGAGTGGCTTAAGCTCCGCATTTAAAAGTTCTTTTTGAAAAGAAATCGAGTGGTTTTGAAAGTGTTCCAACGACTTTTACATGGTTTATTTTTCTTGCATTAATTTTAATGCGTCCCATCAATTAATCCTACCATTGCAGAAAACAACGAAAATATGACGTACGCTTATGCCATCAGCATTCGCCACGGGGCCCCCGTCATTACCCGTTAGGTTACTTAACTAACGACAGAGCGGGGGCTGGACTAGCGCGGATGCAAAACATAAGCAACACCTAAATAGATATCATATATGTAAGTCTACGCTAGCGCCCCTGCCGTCTACAGACGCCAATTGCGGAACAAAAACTTTTAAACTGGCGCTATCGTATACTTTAACCCGGATCTGCCATTATTGCTAAACTAACAAACTGTAAAGAGTGTAGAAAGGTTATACCGAACGATCCGAGTCCTTCGTTCTTCAACCATCATCCCACGCTCCGTTGCGGCTGCTCCGATCTCTTCGATCTCCGATATCCTCGTCGAGGTGGCACCACATCGACGATTCTTTAAACGGGCTCCCGCCTCTGACTCGAGGCAACTCGATCGTCAAGTTTGCTAAAAGAGACGACCAAGAATGATGTAGAGAATGAGTAGATGACTTTATCTCACTTCGTCCAAATCTGTGGACGATCGGTTAATCAAGTTGCCGAGGGAATTGGGTGATGGAATGAAATGAACTGTAAAATTCCATGCACCCCAAATACTATCATATCTTTTTCAAGTGAAACCTCAAGTGAGATCGATCAAGAGAGGAGGGGGAAGGGGCCGGCCATATATATAGAATGAGGAGGGTGAGTGTAGGAGCAAAGGTGGTGACCATAAAAGAAAGCTTCTCACTCAAAATATCAAGAACAAATATCCTTAGCTAAACAAAATGCTTTAATGTTAAAGCATGAGTCACTTAAACACCTCATCAAGTCATTAATGCAACCAATGAAAACTCAACACCAATTAATCCTAGTCACCTCATCTAGAATCTTCTAGAACACTGACTCACCTTAACTGAAGAAAAGATAAATCCGTCTTTAACCGAATGTTAAAAGACGGCTGATAGAAAACTGGAAACTGGCAACTTCCAAAAGTGATCCTGAAACGACTTTCAGGATAACCCCAAAACTGTATAAATATACCCGCATTTGTATTACGACCGAATACAAATGCAACTGAGATAAAGATATTATACCTACTCAAAATAATACTCGGATCCGGCTTAAACCAAAGCCGACCAGTATCATCTGCCCGAAAAATAACACGTGCGTAAACGCACGTGCATTTTCCGAACCCTGCCATAAAACCATACGGCCTCTACAACGTTTCGCCCGAACTTGGGAAACTGTCTGTGGAGGACTCTAATGACTCGTCAGTACCCTGGCAGTGGGTTTAACCACAAACCGTCAGCGGCACTAGCAATGCGTAACGGCTGCCCATGGACTGACCTCAAGGGATGCCGATGAGCGCACTCATCCGGAAAACCCTACTGAGCCTAACAGTGACAATGTATATACAGTCCGGTCCGTTCGTCTATAAGTATCGCATATCTGCCTAGGGGGCTAGTAACGTCAGACCCCCAATAGCAGTATAAGTCGTGTCGGAGTGAAGCCCAATAACACCCTGAGATACTACTGGAGTACCTACCAGTAAATCTCCTGCCACGGCCGTGGGCTTTGTGTAATGGCTCTCCTAGACACAGCACGATCTCGCCCCCAATACCGGGAGAGACGAATCCCCTGCCGATCCGCTCACGTGCCTCCATATGGCTCGGGACTGTACCCAAAAGCTACCTGTTTGCACGACTCCTTTGAGCCGTGGTAGGGTAGAAATCAAAGCACAGTGGGAACTCACACGAGACAAATGACGACCTCAGGTCGATGAACTAACCTGTACACATGTCACTAGGGAACTGCTATCTGACGATAGATATAATACTAACTAGCAGATTCCCGGCGAGTCCTGTCCGGTGTACTCATAACCCAATGAGCACCTGTATACATCTTAGGTGATCCAACTGACACCAGTGGCTTGTGAGACCGACCACCGCCCCTCGTCGAGGTCTCGACTGTATACACTAGTCTACTCCGGAGTATCGATGCCCTGTCTCGAAACTCCCACGACTAGGGACCACAATTAAGGATATGCGTATAAACTACCCAACTCTCACGTATATGATCGCCATCATACTGTTGGTAGTAAAGCAAGATCCTAAGGGCTCTATCAAAGCGTAACATGTAATCAGTCACCTGAACATGTACACGACTGATAGAGGCAAACCAGATAGCATACTATCATCTCGAGTAAGACTGTCATACCGGTATAGGTCCTCCGCAATCATTGCAATCACGTACCTGCGATCCAATAATTGACTATAAGGGCACTATCTCCAACAATCTCCCACTTGCACTCAAGGCTAATTATTGCGATGTTGCGTACTCACAGCCCGTGTGAAACCAACACCCAACTCCTCTACTAATCAGTTTCACAAAGCCCGTTTGTAAAACTATTGTGTTCGAGAAATAGCCTTAGTGAGTGGATCCGCCTAGAAGTTTCTTTCTATATCTCTCTTAATCTCAAATTCGCGGAGAAAGTCATCTCCCGAAATGAGTAATACCTGTCTTAGAATATGTCTGGATATCTGATGGGACCTAGTTCATAAATAAACTCCAAATCCAAACTTCTTAGACTGTATCGATCACTGAACCTAATCAGTATCCGGCACCATGCCACCTACAGTATCCTCTTGAACCACCTGTCCATAATACTGTCCCTCTTCGTCAGAGGGAAAACTATAACTCTGACAATCACTCTGTTAAACATGTCACCTTTGAAGCCTGGAATGATAACCGTCTCCCGAAGGAGGCTGCCGTCATCAAATCCGTAGAACATGTACTTATGTTTAAAACTGCTTCCTTATGTTTCTCCAGTATTGGATTAATACAAACTTATTGCATCTAGTGCAAAACCAACATTTGGTGTGGTACTTGATATCTCATGATTGACTCAATTGCCTAAGCAAGTGATCTGCCAATCATACACATCCCTCTCCCCTTTAGTCTATAAGACACCTTTAGAGAGGGTGACTCCATCACCTGCAGGTACACCACCATGCTAGGAGTCAACTATTCCAAAAACCATTAGAATATCTGTCAAAGTACCCACATTGGGAAACTACCCAAATCCAGATCTAAAACCATAGATCTAGAAACCAGAATGTCAAATATTATATCCATATCCTGTCTGGAGAAACAACTGTGTGACGACCACAGTACAACCGATCGTAGTATAGGAATTTTACTTCCTACTCTGTGTATGTCATCCAGATACCATGACATCACACCCTACTACCTTCTTAACTGATCCATCCCCTATTGTGATTGAAGTCAAACCTATGACCGTCACATCAAAATTAGATGATCTATCTCCGCTATAACTGCTCTAGTCTATAAATAGACATAAGCTACTTGCCCACTATGCTTCCGATGCTCCCACTGACTACGACAACCCTCCTACCGGGTCTCATAGACTGGAACAACAGTAGTGTCAAGTCTGGGTAGATAAGAACCTCTCTGTCACCGTCTCTGAGGCTACCGAAGTACCTCTCGGGCGTCTGAGGTTACCTACCATACCTGCGGAGTTGCTATTGGAATGTCAAACCTGATTGAATATATAGGTCCTATTAAATTTTCCGTAATCGTTTGCGGTTCTGGAATCACTTCCAGTTCTACCATACTCCCACTACTGTTTTCTGAAAAAGATCCATTTTACTAAAACTGTGGCGAGTCAAGAACAATATCACTATTGATCTTCTAGATGGTAGAATATCAACCCTCGTCATAGCCAGGGTCAACCCACAAACTGCCATTACAGAACCGTGCCCTGAGTTATCCAGAGTCTGGTTTTAAGCATAAGCTGGACAACTCCCCGTACCTTAATAACTTTTAAGGTACGAACCATTCTATATCCAATATAGAAACTTTGGCACTAATTTAATTGGAACCATATTCAAATCATGCAGCTGTCTCCAGTGCATATCATCTTAATGGAAAGAGACTAATCAGCATTACTCAACTTAGGAATCCATCCAATTATGAGTAACCAGAAAGAGAAACACGTTTCTCAAAACCATCACTATCATCTGAATACCAATCACAAGAATCTACATCTTCGATCTCTTTGAAGAATCCCGATACTTGTGACACCTGGTTCTCTACTTTATTCTTATACCCACAACTTCTCAAAACTTAGACCTTGTATTTCTACGAAACACTCGTCTAAGTACTAGAGAAGTTATAAGTAAATAGAACATAGTACGAGGACCTACCTCTTTGTCCTGATGGACACTTGGACAACATACAATACTCTGTATAAGTCCTCTGAGTTAAACAACTCAAAACCTGTGCGTTGTAGGTGGAAAACTGTACCCTGGCGATTTCCTCAAATATCACCAATTACAACGAATTCCGATATAATGAGGATGATCACCTAACTCCCAATATCTTACTCCCACTCATCATCTGTAAAATCATACAGATATGAGAATGAAACCTGGTAAATACATACCCTTGGAGTAAGTGTCTAATCGGGAAAACAGTTTTTCTTTAACAATGCACTGAAACATGAAAATGTTTCGTAGGGGTATCCTGGTATTCATAGCAATGCCTCTTCCATAATCCAATTCATGACTTCAACCGTATATTTTATTGCCATCTCTCCAAATCCCTTTATTTGTCTTTAGTCGTTACCTTCTGTACACCATCGTTAGGCTAAATGGTTTTCTTCCTTCCCTACCGTTCGGCACCAGCCTATGGTTTGGAAGAAGACTATCCAGTAAGCATAATAGGTGTACCCTCCTAAACCAAAGAGTACTCGAATCTCGAGAGAGGGTGATGATAAAAGGAAACTGAATAATACCTTATTCCTTTAAAGGTGAATTAGGAGTGGCGATGAAGTACGCGGTTTGGTCGTGAATGATATCAGTCGCAATTTACTTTGCCCTCTTTCTAATCCCTTTATTTTGTCTTTACATATTACCTTCTGCACACCCTACTTAGGCTAATTGGTTTTCTTCATTCCCTACCTTTCGGCACCAGCCTATGGTTTGGAATAAGACTATCCAATAGGCGTAATAGGTGTACTCTCCTAAACCAAGGAGCTCTCGCAACCTGAGAGAAGGTGATAATAAAAGACAACTGAATAAACCAATTCTATTTCTCCTGAACCTGGATCCATCCTCGAAGAAGTCCCTTCGAGTTCGTATATAACCATACGATGGATCTATCCAATGGAAGTGGATATCCGTAGTAATACGGGTGTTCTGAGAAATGCAAAGGGTAAAAGAAGGAGTGGCAATGACTTATGCAACTCAGACAATCCAAAAGCCAGTATTTTAAGAAGGTTCGGTCAACCTGGTCACTGAGTCATAGTCTAGGGTCGGTCAAAGGTCACTGCCAAAGAGAGAGAGAAAAGAAACACTCTGCGTGCACTCTAACCTAGATCAGAATGGTCATCACTTTATCTAATCCGGAAACCCCCCACTGTCCTGTCAAATTCTCCTCCAAACCTAAAGAAGGATCAATCGGGATCACCCGAAGAGTAAACCAACTCATCAGTGGGAATCAAGATCCAACTCTCATCGCATGATAACATGATGGAATGCATCCACGTTACTCATACTCCAGAAGGTATGCACATACTTGGCAAGTTTCAGTTTCTTTAGAAACTCCTGATATGATTTTTGCCCCATGCTCTTATAACCTTGGCTTTGGTCAAAATGTCATAAGTCACATGCCAAGTTCTACCCGTCACTATCTTGTCAATTTGAACCCACCCGCACATGCCCCTGACTTTAGCCAATCGGCAGAACGACTGTCCCAAACTAACTCATCTATCTATGCAACAATTGAATACCCAGCAGCTACCAAACACTATGCCTTAACTTTGGCTAAAATGCATAGCTTGAATACTACTAAATACCCAAAAGAAGTGACGGAGGGCTACGGCTGGTTTTTGGCGAAAAACCTTTAACGTAGTGAACTTGATATCGCTGAAGGAACCTGATAGCTTTTTAAAATATAGTGGCGAAAACCTTTTGCTAAAGAGGTCACTCCCGGTAAAGGGATTTCGGCTCTTTCCTCGTGGAATGAGGTGCAGGATATTCCACTGAATACCGCTATGCAAAGCAACTTGTAATCGACTATAGTGAAGTTATTACTCTGACGCAAACTTCTGCCCAAGGGGTCAGTCCCGGTGAAGGGATATCAACCCTTGCCCCGTCGAATGAGGTGCAGGATATTCCACTGAATACCGCTATGCATAACAAAAGAAAACGTCTTTGCAATAACACTTTTTAAATTTGTTCCAACAACTGTAAACAGGTTTGTTTCAACTTTGCATTGATCAGAATCAACGCAGTCCCATCATTTAATCACACTAGAAAAGAACGAAAATAAAATGTACGTATATGCCATCCGCATTCGTCACTGGGTCCCGTCATCACTCGTTAGGTTACTTAACTAACGACAAAGCGGGGACTGGACTAGCGCGGGTGTAAAACATATACAACATCTAATAGTATATAAACCAATATACAATAATCGCTCCAGGCGTGATAGTATGCAACATTACAGAAAAGTAATAAGCATCACAGAACAATACAGATAATCTGGGATCCCCGAGTTTCACAGAGCCGCTGCTGAAACTCGACGTTCCCCTGTCGTGTGGATAGCCTGTGCAATGAAACCTAGACCCCTATGGGTGCGGCAAGTTACCCGCCAAAACCTGAAGCGAGGCAGCCCCCTACAGCATAGTGAATGGACCACCCAGCACTCCATGGAATCCGGTAATCTTGGGCACCCCTCCTTGGGTCAACCTGTACCCCCCACGAGTGCGGCGAATAGTCTGCCAATTCTAGAGTGGGACCCCTCTGCCTCTCAAAGCCATGAGATGCGGACCCGTTGCCCTCCCGAACCCGGCTATCCGTGCACTCCGTCTCGGGGCAAAACCTAGTACAGTAATGAAAAATAGTACAATAGGTACATCGACCGCAACCTGGTCGTGCCCCAAAAGAATATTATACAACAGGCAGTGACGGCTGTCCACAAGTTGGACGCTCGCCCCGCAATATCAAATGTACAAATAAACACAAACTGTACTACCATTGCACACTGCTATCCACCACGACAAATCCGCAACATCACAGCACAACACAGAACATCAACGCGAATGTCACGTTCGCAAACCCGTCTAAAAGAACTATAGCAATCAGACGCGGTTTACCGATCAAATGACATTCCCGGTCGGAGATATAATGTAAGCACTGTAAACTAACATGTTTAAATTTCGATCGACCAAATATCAAAAAGTGGGCCCCACGACTTACTGGTGAACAGTAACAAAATCTGGGCCAAAACGATATTTACCAAAAACCACAAAATCCAATAGAGAACTCACTGTGAAAATTTGGGGCCACGATCTCACTGTTTGGCCGCGGAAGCGCGGTCAAACCATAGGTTTGACCGCGTTTCCGCGGCGGTGTCATCGAATTACGTGCCCAAATTTCTACGTGGTTCTTAGAAATGCCTGCACACATTTCTGAGACATGCAGAATAATTTTACGAGATCATATGAAATCGACAGAAACTGTGAGCATGAAAAATGTGATTTTTGATTTCCGGTCGGATCGATGTTTTAAACGCGTTAGCACAAGTTAGTATAGCAAAATGGTGAGGCTCTGATACCACTGTAAGTCTACGCTAGCGGCCCGGCCGTCTACAGACGCCAAATGCGGAACAAAAACTTTTAAACTGGCGCTATCGTATACTTTAACCCGGATCTGCCATTATTGCTAAACTAACAAACTGTAAAGAGTGTAGAAAGGTTATACCGAACGATCCGAGTCCTTCGTTCTTCAACCATCATCCCACGCTCCGTTGCGGCTGCTCCGATCTCTTCGATCTCCGATATCCTCGTCGAGGTGGCACCACATCGACGATTCTTTAAACGGGCTCCCGCCTCTGACTCGAGGCAACTCGATCGTCAAGTTTGCTAAAAGAGACGACGAAGAATGATGTAGAGAATGAGTAGATGACTTTGTCTCACTTCGTCCAAATCCGTGGACGATCGGTTAATCAAGTTGCCGAGGGAATTGGGTGATGGAATGAAATGAACTGTAAAATTCCATGCACCCCAAATACTATCATATCTTTTTCAAGTGAAACCTCAAGTGAGATCGATCAAGAGAGGAGGGGGAAGGGGCCGGCCATATATATAGAATGAGGAGGGTAAGTGTAGGAGCAAAGGTGGTGACCATAAAAGAAATCTTCTCACTCAAAATATCAAGAACAAATATCCTTAGCTAAACAAAATGCTTTAATGTTAAAGCATGAGTCACTTAAACACCTCATCAAGTCATTAATGCAACCAATGAAAACTTAACACCAATTAATCCTAGTCATCTCATCTAGAATCTTCTAGAACACTGACTCATCTCAACTGAAGAAAAGATAAATCCGTCTTTAACCGAATGTTAAAAGACGGCTGATAGAAAACTGGAAACTGGCAACTTCCAAAAGTGATCCTGAAACGACTTTCAGGATAACCCCGAAACTGTATAAATATACCCGCATTTGTATTACGACCGAATACAAATGCAACTGAGACAAAGATATTATACCTACTCAATATAATACTCAGATCCGGCTTAAACCAAAGCCGACCAGTATCATCTGCCCGAAAAATAACACGTGCGTAAACGCACGTGCATTTTCCGAACCCTGCCATAAAACCATACGGCCTCTACAACGTTTCGCCCGAACTTGGGAAACTGTCTGTGGGGGACTCTAATGACTCGTCAGTACCCTGGCAGTGGGTTTAACCACAAACCGTCAGCGGCACTAGCAATGCGTAACGGCTGCCCATGGACTGACCTCAAGGGATGCCGATGAGCGCACTCATCCGGAAAACCCTACTGAGCCTAACAGTGACAATGTATATACAGTCCGGTCCGTTCGTCTATGAGTATCGCATATCTGCCTAGGGGGCTAGTAACGTCAGACCTCCAATAGCAGTATAAGTCGTGTCGGAGTGAAGCCCAATAACACCTTGAGATACTACTGGAGTACCTACCAGTAAATCTCCTGCCACGGCCGTGGGCTTTGTGTAATGGCTCTCCTAGACACAACACGATCTCGCCCCCAATACCGGGAGAGACGAATCCCCTGCCGATCCGCTCACGTGCCTCCATATGGCTCGGGACTGTACCCAAAAGCTACCTGTTTGCACGACTCCTTTGAGCCGTGGTAGGGTAGAAATCAAAGCACGGTGGGAACTCACACGAGACAAATGACGACCTCAGGTCGATGAACTAACCTGTACACATGTCACCAGGGAACTGCTATCTGACGATAGATATAATACTAACTAGCAGATTCCCAGCGAGTCCTGTCCGGTGTACTCATAACCCAATGAGCACCTGTATGCATCTTAGGTGAACCAACTGACACCAGTGGCTTGTGAGACCGGCCACCGCCCCTCGTCGGGGTCTCGACTGTATACACTAGTCTACTCCGGAGTATCGATGCCCTGTCTCGAAACTCCCACGACTAGGGACCACAATTAAGGATATGCGTATAAACTACCCAACTCTCACGTATATGATCGCCATCATACTGTTGGTAGTAAAGCAAGATCCTAAGGGCTCTATCAAAGTGTAACATGTAATCAGTCACCTGAACATGTACACGACTGATAGAGGCAAACCAGATAGCATACTATCATCTCGAGTAAGACTGTCATACCGGTATAGGTCCTCCGCAATCATTGCAATCACGTACCTGCGATCCAATAATTGACTATGAGGGCACTATCTCCAACAATATATAGATATACTCATTCGTTACATGCAATGATAGCCATTCCAGATCACAGATGAACACATTGGATATACTAGGAATCCGCAATTCGTACGAGCATGTAACGAAAAGCGGATTACACGGTCGCGATGAATAACCAATACCCCACCCTAGACCCCTACGGGTGCGGCAAACTACCCTCCAAATATCCGAAGCGGAGCAACCTCCTTCAACGATGTGAGTAGGCCACTCGGCACTTCGAGGTACCCGGTAATTTGTACGCCCCACCTTGGGTCTATCATAGGAGCAAAAACAGTAAAAAGAAATTATACAATGACGGCTACAACCCCGACCCGGTTGTGCGGCCAAAAATAATATTACATCAATTTACATATTACATGAATTGAAAGGTAAAAGAAAACTCTCATCTCACAACCCCCCGGCTATTCATCCGCGACAATCCAATGAATTCATATACACATACCATCAACATTACAGATCACAGATATGTATAACCCGCACTAATCGACGTATAGCGATTAGCGGACGTTCAATACATATATCACATCACAGATATAACCCGTTAGCTTAAGTCTTTTAGAAGTTCGATCAAAATACGGATTTTTAGACCCCAAAAAAAAAAAATTCTTTTTGTAAAATCTGGGCAGAAAAAACATGTCCCAAAAATCCCAAAACAGCCCCAGAAAAACACTGCAGGAAACCTTTTCCACGACCGAGTCAACTCGGCCGCGAAACCGCGGCGGGAGCATGCTCCCGCCACGTTTCCGCGGCGCTTTGACCGAGTCGATGGACAAAATTTCTTGTGTGGGTTTTAAAAAGCCTGAGCCGATTTTTAGTGTCAGATTTATTAATTTTTGAACAGAAAACAGAATTGGCAGAAACTTGATTTTACGGGTGTGTTTCGCGACTTTTCTTTGATCGAACTTCTAGTTACTTTGCTAACATGTTAGATAGTGTTTAACTAGGCTTTGATACCACTGTAAGTCCACGTTACCTCTCCCGGTACTTACGGGCTTGCGGAAATGATGAAAAACGATTTTTCAAGAGGTGGTAACATGGACTCAAAATACGGATCTTTGTTAAACAACTAACTAACAACCCTAACAAGAGTTTTACCTACTCGGTTAGGGGGTTATACCTTTCTTGAACTCCTCCGTCTTCAACTCTTTCCGGTGTACGGATCGGCCTCACCTCGTCGTCTCCTTGCGCCGAAGATGGATCCACCTAAAAGCTTCTACCTTTGGCTTCTTCTTCGAACTTGAAGAAACAAGAACACTTCGTTTGCTAAACCTTGTGAACTAGGATGAGTAGAGAAGTGATATGGGTTTTCTTTTATCTCTAAGGCAATGTTTCTCAACTCATGAGAGGGTGTTGCCTTGAGTTAGAGAGAGAGCAAGAGGAAGAGCAAGAGGAAGAGCAAGAGGGAGAGCTCAAGCAAGAGAGAGAAATGAAATGAGAGAATGAGTAAGTCTTTTGCCATCCAAGCTCACATAATTCAAAACCATGATTACTTATAATAATAATTGAGTATTATGTGATGGTTCAAGTCAAAATGGCCATATCATTTCATACACTCATTTTGCAAAAACAAACAAGCAAGCAAAAGTCTTTGGCATGAAATGATAGCCATTGTAATGATGATGGTCAATTAGTCTAACCAAGTCAACCGGTCAACAAAGTCAACAAGTCAACAAAGTCAACCCCTCATCTCAACCATGACACAATAATACTTAATTAATATTATCATTAATCATATTTCTTATTCTCATTAGGGTTTAGCAAACGTCAATGGTCAACAGTGAACAGTGAACAGTCAACAACGCCAATGAGAATCCTCTGCCTCTGTCTCTCTGTCAACTGTGCATACACACCCGCATCCGCGTTCCGATGAACACAAATACAAACGAGATAAAAACAATCCCAAAATGCACACTAGGATCTGGCTTAAACCAAAGCCCGCAAGTGTTAACTGTCCGGACACCAAACGTGCACAAGTGCATGGATATGACCGAACCCTGTCGCAAAACCATGCGACCTGTCGCAAAACCATGCGACCTATACTCTTTTGCCTTAAAGGAGAATAGCTTTCTGTGTGGGACTCTAAAGACTCGACACTACGCTGGCAGTGGGTTTAACCACAGACCGCAAGCGGCACTAGCTGTGCGTAACGGTCCCCAGATAGATGCCGACAAGAAGACGGACGAGGTGAAACCCATCTGAACTCCTACTGAGCCTGAATGTGACAATCTCTGTACAGTCCGGTCTGTTCGTCTGATACATCGCATGGCAGGCCTAGGGGGCGGTAAACATAAGTCCCCTAATAGCGGTAAAAGTCGTGTCGGAGTGTAGCCCAGAACACCCTGAGATAGCACTGGAAACCTACCAGTATATCTCGCTTGCCCTGGCCAGGGACTACTCATGTAATGGCTCTCCTAGACACAGCGCGATGTCAACCCCCAATACCGGGAGAGACGAATCATGTCTAACCGTCACTGCCTCCAAGTGCTTCGGGACTGCATCCAACTACTACCTGTTTGCACGACTCCTTTGAGTCGTGGTAGGGTAGTAATCAAAGTACAGCGGGAACACACTCGAGGCAAAGTGACAGTGTCAAGTCAATGGACTAAGCTGTACTCATGTCACCTGGGAACTGATAACTGACGATAGGTATAGTACCAACCAATAGTTCCCGACGAGTCCTTTCCAGTGTACTCGTAACCTAACGAGCACCCGCATACTATCTCAAGTACGGCGTACTGACGGCTGTGGGACAGACCGTCTCCCATACTGGGATGAGAAGCGCATACGCTAGTCTACTCCGGAGTATCGATGCCCTGTCTCAATAGTCCTACGACTAGGGACCTGCATAAGGACGTGCTTGTGGATTACCCAGCCCTCCTAGTGTGACTGCCATCACAACGCTGGTAATCAAACAAAGATCCTAAGGGCTCCACTAATGTGTATAGGTGATATACTAAAATAAACACATGTACACATTAAAATAGAAACAAACCAAGTAGCATACTACTATATTGAGCAAGATTGTCTATACAAGGTGAATATCCTAAGCTTCCATTAAGTAATATACAAACTAGTATGATACAGTAATGGCCTCTATGGCATATACACTAACAGTATGTATATACAGGTGAGGGGTATCCTTGTGATCCGTCACGAGTTTATTTTAGATGTTGCCGTATCTTTTTATTGTTGCAAAAATTTGGATTAATGTTTGTTAATGGAAATTATGAGCACAAAATCATGATTAAAATCATTAATTGTGACACATGCACAAGTGATGCTCATGGTCTCTTTTCTTGTGCATGTGTCACATTATATGATAGATTTGTGAGTTGATTTGATGAGAAGAGAGAGAGGGGCAGCCAAGGGAAAGGTTGGCTCTTGTATTATTCTCTTCTTGCTCTCCTTTTATCATATGAAAACACAAAAGAAAAGAACCTCTTCTTCTTGTTCTTCCTCTAGCTCATTATCTCCATCAATGGCAACACCTCTAACCTCCATCCAAATCAATGGATGCAAGAGACAAAGTGATCACAAACATTCTCTACAACACCTTGGACACGTCGGCTAGCACACTTCGTGCCTGAATTGCTTCGGATGAAGCGGGAGCCCGTAAAAAGAATCGATGATGTGGTGCCCTTTCCGATGAGGAGATCGAGACCGGAGATGCCGCGAGGAGCTTGGGATGGTGGCCAAAGACCGAAGGACACGGATCGATCGGTATAGCATTTCTATCCCTTCTCTAGATAGCTAGTTGTAGGTTAATGGTTCGATCCGGGTTTTAAGCATACGATAGCGCCGGTTTCTAGTTTAGAAAAATTTTCGTTTCCGCATTTTGGCCTCGGAAAGACGGCCGGGGCGCTACCGTAGTCTTACATGGTATCAGAGCCATGCCATTAACCTTTTCTAGCTTGCTTTAACGTGTTTAGATTTCGATCGAACGAAATTTTCCAAAACTGCATTTCCAAGTCATCAGTTTCTGTCGAATTTTTCCTGTGGTCAAAAAATTATTTAGTGTGCTGTAGAAAAACAGGCAGGGTTTTTTAAAAGATCTGTGAAAATTTGGTTCTCTGTTGTTACTGTTGTGCCGCGGAACCGCGGCCTTACCCATGTTTTGGCCGTGGTTCCGCCGCCATTCTATCTCTTCACTGCACCAAATTTTGTATTGTGTTCTATGACATGGAATTGGGGTTTCTGGAATGTTTATTTTTGGCCCAGATTATTTTGAGTACTGGGGATTGTACTTGGGGCCCACTTCGGGGAATTTTGTCGATCGAAAATTTTAAACATGTTAGTTTACAGTATTTACGTTATATCTGCGACCGTGAATGTCATTTGATCGGTAAATCCTATCTAATTGCTATAGCCCTTTCAGACGGATTTGCGAACGTGACATTCACGTTGATGTTCTGTGTTGTGCTGTGATGTTGCGGATTTGTCGTGGTGGATAGCCTGGATGCAATGTTAGTACAGTTTGGTATTGTTTGTACATTTGATATTGCGGAGCGAGCGTCAGACATGTAGATTGCCGTCACTGCCTGTTTGTATATTATTCTTTTGGGGCACGACCGGGCTGAGGTCGATGTACCCGTTGTATATATTTTTACTTTCTGTACTAGGATCACCCCGCGGTGGGGTGCACGGATAGCCTGGTTCTAGAGGGAAACGGGTCCGCATCTCATGGCTTTGAGATGGAGGGGGCTTCACTCTAGAATTGGCGGGCTATTCGCCGAACTCATAGGGGGTACAGGTTGACCCAAGGAGGGGTGCTCAAGTTACTGGAGCCGTGAAGTGTTGGGTGGTCCATTCATGTTGTTGAAGGGGGCTGCCTCGCTTCAGGTTTTGGCGGGTAACTTGCCGCGCCCGTAGGGGTCTAGGATTTCATTGCACAGGCTATCTACACGACCAGAGGAACGTCGGGTTTCAGTAGCGGCTCTATCAAACCCGGGGATCCCAGATTATCTGTTTTGTTCTATGATGCTTATTACTCTCTGTGATGTTGCATTTTATCACGCCATGAGCGATTATTATATATTGATATATATACTAGTAGATGTTGTATATGTTTTACACCCGCGCTAGTCCAGTCCCCGCTCTGTCGTTAGTTAAGTAACCTAACGGGTGATGACGGGACTTAGTGGCGAATGCGGATGGCATATACATACATCATATTTTTGTTCTTTTGTGGTGTGATTAATTGATGGGACTGCATTGATTCGGATCAATGCAAGCTAAAGAAACCTATTCTGATGTTGTTGGAACATTTTTCAAAAGGCTGTTATTGCAAGGACGTTCTCTTTTGTTTTGCACAGTGGTATTCGGGTATGAATATCCTGCACCTCAGTCGACGAGGCAAGGGCCGAGATCCCTTCACCGGGACTGACCCCTTGGACAGAAATTTGCGTCAGGGTAATAACTTCACTATAGCCGATTGCCTTTTTGCTTTGCATCGTGGTATTCAGTTGGAATATCCTGCACCTCATTCTACGGGGAAAGAGCCGAGATCCCTTCACCGGTAGTGACCTCTTTAGCAAAGGTTTTCGCCACTATATTTTTTATAAAAAGTTATCCGGTTCCTTCAACGATATCATGTTCATTACGGTAAAAGGTTTTTCGCCAAAAACCATTCGTAGCCCTCCGTCATTTCAGATTAGTATTGCTTAGTATTCACGCTACGTTTGTCGTTGCTATTCGCCGAGGCGTAGTGTGCGGTAGCTCTGTAATGTTTTTTGTCGAATGGATATGTGGATTGGTTAGGACGGTCATACGACTTTGTTGATTATTCGTCAAGGGTCGTGCGGGTGGGTTTAACGCAATCAAGATAATGACGGGTTGAACTTGATTAGGACCTTTTGATTTATTGATTATTCGTCAAGGTCACTTGGGTCCTAGGGGTAAAAATCACATCGTCTGTTTCAAAAGAAACTGAAACTTGCCAGATATGCGCATACTTTTTGGAGTGTGATAACGTGAGTGGATTCCATCACGATATCATGCGATAATAGTTGGATCCCGATTCCTACTGATGAGTTGGTTTACTCCTCGGGTGATCCCGACTAATTCTTCTTTCAGGTTTGGAGGAGAATTTGACGATACAGTGGGAGGTTTCCTGATTAGATAAATTGATAACCATTCTGATATAGGTTAGAGTGCACGCAGAGTGTTTCTTTTCTCTCTCTCTCTCTTTGGCAGCGACCATGACCCGACCCTTGACTATGACTCAGTGACCAAGTTAACCGAACTTTCTTAACACTAGCTTTTGGATTGTCTGAGTTGCATACCTCATTGCCACTCCTACTTTTACCTTCTTTCTCCAGAACACCCCGTATTACTACGAACATCCACTTCCATTGGATAAAACCATCGTATGGTTATATACAAACTCAAAGGAACTTATTCGAGGATGGTTTCCTGTTCTGGAGAAAACGAATAGGACTATTCAGTTGTCTTTTCCTTTTACCTACTCTCAGGTTGCGAGTGTTCCTTGGATTAGGACAGTACACCTATTACGCTTATTGGATAGACTTCTTCCAAACCATAGGCAGGTACCGAACGGTGGGGAATGAAGAAAACCAATTAGCCTAACGATGGTGTACAGAAGGTAATAAGTTAAGACAAATAAAGGGATTAGTAAGAGGGCAAAGTAAACCGCGACTGCAATTCACGACCAAACCAAGTATTTCATCGCCACTCCAACTTCACCTTTGTATTTCTCCGGGACACTCCGTATCACTACAAAGATCCACAGTTATTTGGATACTCCATCGTATGGTTATATACGAACTCGAAGAGACTTGTTCCAGTTCGGGGATGGATTCTGGTTCAGGAGAAATAGGAATAAGGTTTTATTCAGTTGTCTTTTATCCTCACCTTCTCTCCGGTTATGAGTACTCCTAGGATTAGGAGAGTACACCTTTTATGATTAATGGATAGCCTTCTTCAAAACCATAGGCTGGTGCCGAACGGTAGGGAAGGAAGAAAACCATTTAGCCTAAAAGGGTGTACAGAAGGTAATGACTAAAGACATATAAAGGGATTTGGAGAGATGGCAAAGAAATATACGGTTACAGTTGTGAATCGGATAATGGAAGAGACATTGCTAAGAATACCCAGATACCCCTTCGAAACATTTACATGTTTCAGTTTCACTGTGTACTGTTAAAATAAAATTGATTTCCCAATTAGTCCTTGCTCCAGGGTATGTACTTACCAGGTTTTGATTCTCACATCTGTATGGTTTTACAGATGATGAGTGGGAGTAAGTTATTGGGAATTGGGTGATCATCCTCATTATATCGGGATTCGTTGTAATTGGTGATATTTGAGGAAATCGCCTGGGTTGTTTGTCGGACGACAAACATTTGGTTTTGAATATCCGTTGTTATGCACCAATTTCAAATTGATATATCTGTACGTTTATTTTTATAAAGTGAGATATAACTTTTTGAAATTATGTCTATGACATTTACCTATATCAGTGGATGGTAAGGTAAGGAGCATTAAACAGCGGTGTAATTCTTCTTAACCATAAGTACAGTTTTCAACCTACGACACACAGGGAATGAGTTATTAGACTAAGGGGACTTATACAGAGTATTGTATTTTTTCCAGTGTCCATGAGGACAAAGGGGATGGTACTCGTACTATATTCTATCTACTTATGATTTCTCTAGTTCTTAGACATGTGTTTCGTAGAAATGCAAGGTCCAAGTTTTGAGAAGTTATCGGTATAAGAATAAAGTAGAGAACCAGGCGTTGCATGTCTCAGGATTCTTCAAGGTGATCGAAGATGTAAATACTTATGTATGGTATTCAGTTGATAGTAATGATTAAGAGAACTTGCTTCTCTTTCAGGTTACTCATAATTTGAAGCACTCCTAAGTGGAGTAATGCTGATCGGCCTCTCTCCATTTAGTTGACATGCACTAGAGACAACTGCATGATTTGAATCTAGTTCCATTTAAATCAGTGCCTCTGTTTCTATATTGGATATAGAATAGTTCATATCTTAACAATGTTAAGGTACGGGGAGTTGTCCGGCTTATGCTTAAATACTCTGGATAACTCAAGGCACGTTTCTGTAATGGCTGTTTGTGGGTTGACCCGGGTTATGACGAGGGTTGATTTTCTACCATCTGGAAGATCAATAGTGATATTGTTCTTGACTCGCCACAGTTTTAATAAAAATGGATTTTTTCAGAAAACAGTAGTGGGAGTATGGTAGAACTAGATGTGATTCCAGAACCGCAAACGATTACTGAAAATTTGATAAGAACCTAAAGATTCAATCTGGTTTGACATTCCATTGGCCACTCCGCAGATATGGTGGGTAACCTCAGGCACTCGAGAGGTACTTCGGTATCCTCAAGGACGGTGACAGGGATGTTCTTGTTTACCAGACTTGCCATTGCTGTTGTTCCAGACTGTGAGACCCGGCAGGAGGATGAGTATAGCGTCGTTCTAAACTAGCTTTAGAAGTGTACGTGTATATGACTCTGCCAGAAGGTTGCCGTAGTCAGCGGGAGCAGCGGAAGCATAGTGGACAAGTAGCTTATGTCTATTTATAGACTAAAGCAGATATAGCGGAGATAGATCATCTATTTCTGATGTGACAGTCGTAGGTTTGACTTCATCAGAATAGGGGATGGAGCTGTTAAGAAAGTAGTAGGGTGTGATGTCCTGGCATTTGGATGACATACACAGAGTAGGAAGTGGAATTCCTATACTACGATCGGTTATATTTTGGTTATCACACAGTGGTTTCTCCACATAGGATATATATATAATATCAGATATTCTGGTTACTAGATCTATGGTTTTAGATCTGGATTTGGGTAATATCCCAATCAGGGTACTTAGACAACATTCTAAAGGTGTTTTAGAATGGACGACTCCTGGCACGGTAGTATACCTGCAGGTGATGGAGTCACCCTCTCTAAAGGTGTCTTACAGACTAAAGGGGAGAGGGATGTGCATGATTGGCAGATCACTTGCTTCGGCAATTGAGTCAATCATGAGATGTCAAGTACCACACCAGTCGTTGGTTTTTGCATGAGATGCAATAAGTTGATATTAACCCAATCCTGGAGAAACATTTGGAAGCAGTTTTAGAACATAAGTGGATGTTCTAGGGATATGATAACAACAGCCTCTTTTAGGAGACGGTTATCATTCCAGGCTTCCAAGGTGACCTGGATGACATAGTGACTGTCAGAGTTATAGTTTTCCCTCTGACGAAGGGCAGTACTTTGGACAGGTGATCCAAGCGGATACTGAGGGAGGCATGACGCAGGATACTGATTAAGTTCCGTTGACGATACAATCTAAGAAGTTTGGATTTGGAGTTCATTTATGAACTAGGTCCCATCAAATATCCAGACATATTCTAAGACAGGTATTGCTCATTTTGGGAGATGGTTTTCTCCGCGAACTTGAGATAAAGTGAGACATAGAAAGAAACATCAGGGCGGATTCACTCATTGAGGCTATTCCTCGAATGAAATAGTTTCGCAAACGGGCTTTGTGAGACTGATTCGTAGAGGAGTTGGGTGTTCGGTATCACACGGGCTGTGAGTATGCGACATCACAATAATTAGCCTTGAGTGAAAGTGGGAGATTGTGGGATATAGTGTCCTCAGAGTCAATTATTGGATCACAGGCACGTGATTGCAATGATTGAGGGAGGACCTATGCCGGTAGGACAGTCTTACTCAAGATGATTGTATACAATCTGGTTTGCCTTTATCATCGTGTACATACTTTAGGTGACATTGTAGTTCACTATTACACGTTGATAAAGAATAGTATTCTACCATGGTTTGTCTTTATCATCGTGTACTGCTTTAGGTAACCTTACAGGTCACTATTGCACGTTGATAGAGCCCATATGATTCTTGCTTGACTACCAGCAGTATGATGGCGATCATACACGTGAGAGTTGGGTGGTCTATAAGCACATCCTTAAAGTGGTCCCTAGTCGTGGGAGTTTCGAGACTGGGCATCGATACTCCATTAGTAGACTAGTGTATACAGTCGAGACCCCGACGAGGGGCGATGGCCGGTCTCACAAGCCATTGGTGTCAGTTGGTTCACCTAAGATGTATACAGGTGCTCATTGGGTTATGAGTACACCGGACAGGACTCGCCGAGAACATGCTAGTTGGTATTATACCTGACGTCAGATAGCAGTTCCCTGGTGACATGTGTACATGTTAGTTCATCAACCTGAGATCGTCATTTTTCTCGTGTGAGTTCCTACTGTGCTTTGATTACTACCCTACCACGGCTCAAAGGAGTCGTGCAGACAGGTTTTAGTTGGGTACAGTCCTGAGCCATATAGAGGCAGTGAGCGGATCGGCAGGGGTTCGTCTCTCCCGGTATTGGGGGTGAGGTTGCGCTGTGTCTAGGAGAGCCATTACACGAAGTCCTTGGCCAAGGCAAGAAATTTACTGGTAGGTATTCCAGTAGTATCTCAGGGTGTTTTGGGCTACACTCTGATACGACTTGTACCACTTTTGGGGGTCTGACATTTACCAACCCCCTAGGCCCGCCATGCGATGCTCATAGATGAACGGACCGGACTGTACGGATATTGTCACTGACAGGCTCAGTAGGGTGTCAGGATGAGTTCGCTCATCGACCTCTCTTTTGGTCAATACCTGGTAGCCCGTTACGTACGACTAGTACCTCTGACGTGCTAGTGGTTAAATCCACAACCAAAGTATTGACGAGTCTTTAGAGTCCCCCACAGATTGTTTCTCAAGTTTCGGGCGAAACGTTGTAGAGGCTGTATGATATATGTGTAGGGTTGCTAGGCACGCTCACAAGGGTCTACGGGGCATCAACCATGCCCGATTAAAATTTTAGCCGTGCCGAACAACCCAAAGCCGGATCTTTTAAACTAGAGATTAGGCGAAAACGAACATGTTAAACACTTTAACACTAAGTGAGAGGGATTACTGTAGGGTTCCTAGGCACCCTCAAGAGGTCTCACAAGGCATCGATCGTGCCAATTTCAAATTTTAACGGTGCCGAGAAACACGACTACGGATCGTTGGCTAGAAATCTAGGCGAAACTAGAACTAGTTAACAACTTAACTATGAGTTAACGGAAATACAACCTTTGTAGATCTGGTGCTCCACCTCCATAGCTCCGCAACGAAGTCCCCTCGCTGTCCTAGTGAATTCCCGGGCTCTAGCATCGGCTTCGTCGGAGAAATGGCGAGCTAGGTCGTCGATGTCCATGCCGAAGATGATCTACGTCGAGGCATCGCTAGATCAAGCTCCACCTTCACCAAGCCATGAAAACTTGTGAAGGAAACACACTCTACTACTTGGCAAGAGGTAGAGGATGAAGAAATAGGAAGTGGGTAGACTTTAGATTTGGATTTCTCACTCTTCTTCATCAATCACCATTGATGAAGTAAGCTTTCTTCAAGTGGTCAAGAAGAAGAAGAAGAAGATGAATATTGTTATGATAAGTTATTAAAAATGAAAAGAAAAAGAAAACTTATCATAATGTAAACCATGGTCAAGTGTAGAGATTAAACCAAGGTTAGTTGGAATGGTTAGGGTTAAGGATGAGATAAGAATGGTTGACTTGATCAAAGCTTCAAGAAACTTCAACATAAAACAAAATAAGCCACCATCCTTAAATAATTTCCAAAATGAATATATAAATAAATAACTAAGTAAATAATCAAAACCCTAACCATTCATATAACCATGGATTAATCTTTACACAAACCCAAGTGAGCAAGTATCATCAAACATGATACAAACTAGTGTACAAAAGTATATCACATATACAATGTGTATATCCGAGTGAGAAAATCCATCTTAAGTAAACCGATACTAGTTAATGCAAAGTAATATATCAAATATATAATTATGCATTAAATCAACACTTGATTTAATGATCCGGTCATATCGCATATAACCGACTAATATCAATAGTAACAACTTATCGAATCAACACTTGATCCGATATACCGGCTATATCACATATAACCGATCAATGTCACATATCGCGAGAATCGAATACAGTATCGCATACTGGTATCATTCTCGGTCCCGCACATATCTCATATGCACTCCTATTTCGTTTCGCTTGAGCCAGGAAACCTCTGTGTAGGACTCTAAAGACTCGTCAATACGCCGGCAGCAGATGATGATCATATCAAACACCCACAAGCCGCAAGCGGTCTGCTAAACGTAACGGCCACCCGGGTATTGAGCGATCAGAAGATCGACGAGCAAGCCCGCACACACTCCAGTGAATCCAACCAGTAACACTACCGTACAGTCCGGTCTCGTCGTCTGATATGTCGCATATCTTGCCTAGGGGTGGTAAATGTCAGACCCCAATAGCTCGATAAGTCGTGTCGATATGAGGTCAATAACAATTCGAGAAACTACTGGTAACACTTACCAGTACATCTCAGCAACCCTGGCCAGGGATTTCCTGTTATAGCCAATCGAACACAGCGCAACATCAACTCCCTATACCGGGAGAGACGAATCCCCTCCTATCGCTCATTGCCTCCATGTGACTCGGGACTGTACCCAAAAACCACCGTTTTGCATGCCCTCTTGGACGTGGTAAGATGGAAATCAAAGCACAGTGGGAACCACAGAAGACTCTATGACGATCTCGGGTCAACAGACTACTCTGTACCAGTGTCACCAGAGAACTGCCATCTGACGTGAGGTATAATACCATCTGGGAGTTCTCGGCGAGTCCGTCCAGTGTACCCAGTCTCTACTGAGCACCCGTATATCATCTCCGATGTCAAACACCGATGGATATGGGATCATCCATCGCCCATCTATATGGGTCGAGAAGGTACACGCTAGTCTACTCTGGTATACCGATGCCCCGTCTCGATATACCCACGACTAGGGACTTTGAAGGATGTACTTATGGACTACCATGTCCCCACTAGTATGATCCGCATCATAGTCCAGGTAGTCAAGTACACATCCTAAGGGCTTTACCAACATGTAATAGAGAGACAATCTGAGTACACGTTAAGGTAAAGAGTAACCAGATAGCATACTATCATGTCGAGCAAGAAAGTCCTCCCTATATATGTCCCAGCATCCACTACAATATACATCCCATGTACAGTAATGGCCTCTAGGGCATACATATAACTAACAATTACAACCTTTGTAGATCCGGTCCTTCACTTCTTAAGCTCCGTGTTGAGGTCCCTTCGCTGCGATCATCGTGTTCCGGACTCTCGAGAGGCTTCACGAAGATAAAGATGCAGTCTTGCTTCCGATCTTCGATAACAAAGATGATCTACCTTGAAGTTTCATTAACACAAGCTAACACTCACTAAATGAAGTGAACACTCTCATCTAAAGGGCAAGGATAGATGAGGATAATGAAGTAGGATTTTTGCTCTCATTTGTTTTCATATTCTCACTCACTTTCATCACAAAGCAAAAGCTAGAAAGCTTTTGCTCAAAGGAAGAAGAAGGAAGAAGATGAAGCCTTAATCCTTTTGTGATGAATAATGCAAAGATATGATATGATGAATAATGCAACCATGGTCAACTAAACCCATGTAGAGAATTAACTAGGGCTAGGGTTTGGGTTGGGTTAAAAGTGAGTCACTTGAAAATATCAAGCATAATATCTTTTCCAAGACAAAAGAAAAGCTTCTAGAATCTACTAGAAGTCTTAACCCTAATCCAAACCCTAATCATGTTTAAACTCCACAAAACATGTTGCATTAATAACCATATCATGTTACAGTATTATATATCACATATATAATATTTATCGTAACAAAATAAAATAATACAATTAACATATATCGCATATATATCAATGTATTACCCGAGTGAGAAAAAGAATCTTTTAGTGAGCTAATATTAGTTAATGTAATTTAATATATCATATATATTATTATACATTAAATTATCGAATCAACACTTGATCCGACAATCCGGCTATATCACATATAACCGACTAATAAGATGACCCGGCTATATCACATATATCCGGCCGATATCTCATATCGCGAGAATCCAATACGGTATCACATACCGCATTATCCTCGGTCCCGCACATATCACATATGTGCTCCTACTCCGTTTTTCCAGAGTCAAGAAACCTCTGTGCAGGACTCTAAAGAATCGTCAATACGCCGGCAGTAGGTGATGATCATATCAAACACCCACAAGCTGCAAGCGGTCAGCTAAACGTAACAGCCACCCAAGTATTGAGCGCTCAGAAGATCAACAATCAAGCCTGTACATTCTCCTGTGAATCCAATCAGTAACACTCCCGTACAGTCCGGTCTCGTCGTCTGATATGTCGCATATTTCGCCTATGGGTGGTAAACGTCAGACCCTAGTAGCTCGATAAGTCGTGTCGATATGGGGTCTATAACAGTTCGAGAAACCACTGATAACTCTTACCAGTAAATCTCAGCAACCCTGGCTAGGGATTTCCGGTTATAGCCAATCGAACACAGCACAACATCAACTCCCTATACCGGGAGAGACGAATCCCCTCCTATCGCTCAATGCCTCCATGTGATTCGGGACTGTACCCAAAAGCCACCTTTTTGCACACCCTCTTGGACGTGGTATGATGGAAATCAAAGCACAGTAGGAATCACACAAGACTCTATGATGATCTCGGGTCAACAGACTACTCCGTACAAGTGTCACCGGAGAACTGCCATCTGACCTGAGGTATAATACCTTCTGGGAGTTCTCGGCAAGTCCATCCAGTGTACCCAGTCTTTACTGAGCACCCGTACACCATCCTTGATGTCAAACACCGATGGATATAGGATCATCCATCGCCCATCATATGGGTCAAGATGCGTATACGCTAGTCTACTCTGGTATATCGATGCCCTGTCTCGATACACCCTCGACTAGAAACAGTTATAGGATGTACTCGTCGACTACCGTGGCCCCACTAGTATGATCTCATCATAGTCCCAGTAGTCGAGTACATATCCTAAGGGCTTTATCAACATGTAACATAGAGACAATCAGAGTACATGTTAAGATAAAGTACAACCAGATAGCATGCTATCATGTCGAGCAAGAAAGTCCTCCCTATATATGTCCAAGCATCCTGTCACGACCCGAGAATTTCGACTCGTGACCGGCACTTGACCACGCAACGTCTACAGGCGTAACGCGGCTAAGTAAGCCGAACCCAGAAATCAAAACCAATAAATATATAGTGATTTAAAACATTTCGTAAAAACAGTCATGCATGTCCGAAAAACATTTTTATTAATTTAGTAGAAATCCTTTTAAGTTCAAGAGTTATAACTTTTATAATTTTGGCAACATTTCCTTTTTTCTTAAACATTTGCCCCGCAAGTCGGGTAAAAGCAAGGTGTAGCAGAAATGACAAGTAAAATGAATGAAGCATCACAATATGATATACGACGCCGTAGCGAAGAATACACAGTAAAGCAAGGACAATATCACAAAAGGTAAGACTGCATAAAATAAAGCCGGCTCACATGCGAGCTCGACACCAGAGTACAAAATCATACACATCGTCCTCACAACTGTCTCTAAGTCAATACAGAAAGGTAGATGGAGAGTACTAGATACATCAATATACAACTGAAAGATAACAAATATCGTACAAAACCCACCTAACGGCAAAAGGCTAACTCGCCTCAGCAATGGTATCTGTGTCAAAAGATGCGGTAAACAGCCAGCCGTGACTACTCCCAAGGGCAACCTGCAAATACTGTGGCACAACGGGGGTGAGTTGCCAACTCGTGAATAGAGATAACATATAAAGGTGATCGCGAGCATGCACATATAGCGTGGCTCTACTAATGCCAGCAGATGATATCAATGCATGCCAAACAGTGGATGCAATAGTAATGCAAGTGCTCTATCAGGTAAGTGCTACAGGATGAGGTATATAGAAATCAATACTGAGCATGGGATACATAACATCTATATGGAATATGTCAACATGGAAAACAATAGGCGGTGCCTCAGGCTGCACCCAAATCCCAAATACACTCAGGCGCCGGCACACCCATCGGCCTTCAAATCCTGTATATCTCTGAGAAATCACGAGTGCCCAACATCGGCACCAAAAATATCATAAAATACTCGTGTCCAGCATCGACACGCAAATCCTCGTATATCGGGCTCCGTCAGCCGGATCGGCCCGCGGGGTCCATCTGCGGTATCGGCCCTCGGCCCCGGCAGTACGGATCATCCCGCATCCATCTCTCGACTCTGGCCAGTATCCTCCGGACAACTGCCAGGTCCAACCAATCACCGGTAGGTACTCGCCCACCTCCAGGCTCAATCGGCAAAACCCATCGATCATCTCGCCGAGGGGAACCATACCGGGCCCACCACGAACCCGCAAACGGAACATCCACTCCTCGAATCGGGTTTCAAGCACACGTCTCAACACCGAGAAAACGCGTGGTGGACGCACCAAAATATCATATCACGAGGTACCGGGTTTTTCAAAATAGTGCATCTTTTCTTAAATAATTCCACGGTCCTCAAAACCAGAAATCACATGAAAATCCATCACTAATAAGTAAATCCAATGCGAGGTACAATGTAATCAATCCATGGTAGGTGTATAAGGGGGAAAACCGCTTTTTAAAATAGTTTCCGTTTTTAAAGATGTCATGCGGCTTCCAATTTCTAGGAAATCATAACCAATCACATGTAAGATGATCTACAACAATATACAGCAATATAATCATGGAAGCTCTACAGTGAGTGTGACATGGCAATTACTAACGGTGTGTGTGTAGCATGCAAAATAGTGCCCGTGCAACATAAACAGTTAGAAATAGTGCGGTGTTCTATCAGTTCTAAGCAATATATATAAATGCATGTAGCAGGGAATGCAATATGCGATGACAGGCTATGGGGTAAATGCAATATATAGTAATAAGGTCCTATCAGCCCTGACGTATAACGCCATGCGGGCGATATCCCCGTAGATGTGAAATCTACTCACCGAAGTCCCGCGCTAAGTGTATCCAACAATTTGCTTGCCCTTCTTCGCAGCGTCCGTCTCACTGGCCTGCGAACTTAGAATCACATAACATATATCACACATAAGCTCAATTTCACAGAAACGCGACATTACGGTCCAACTAGAAACACGTGTCGCAAACCAATCGCGCGTGTGCGCGATACGCTAAAACGTGTGATCACGCGCCTGAAACTACCCCGACGCGTCGCGATACGCAAAAACCCCAAACCTACTCACGTATCACGCGTGTCGCGAAGGTTTAGAAAAACGGCAAAACAGGTATTTGGTCCCAGATTTCTACACAGAACTAAACTTACAAAAATATATACATCACAGCACCCTAAACACTAGCAGACACCTACAGGACCAAACCCCAACCCAAACCCTACCCATCTGGCCGCAATTGGCGGCCAGAACGAATTATTTGGCGGCCTACTGTAGCAGTTAGGGGGTCGGGTTAAACACAGGGTATCAGCACATCTCCACTATACTGCAGTATGCTCAATTTCACTCAGAACTCATCGGGTCAAAAGCAGTTCCAGAAAGTTCAAATTTGCACAAATACGGTGAATTTTGCATCAACTAGGGAAACTGGTGGTATTTTAGTGCAATTGGGGTTAAGCTAGGTTAACATGGTCTCAATAACCCACTAACACCCTACTGAAACCAAACCACACTACATTAGCACAAAATTCCTACAAAACACCCCATATCGCACTAAAACGCACTAAAAACCACTAACCGATGCAAATCTACACTAACCAAGCAAACTAGGGAAGCAAGTTAGGAAATATACCTCACACTTAACCCTAGGGAGCTGCAGGAAGATGAAGAAGTGAAGGGGAGAAGCTGCAGTTGCTGCTGTTGCTGTTGCTGCTCACTGTAGCTGCTGTTGCTGATCTCTGCTGCTGCTGCTACTGCTTCTTGCTGTTGCTGCTGCTGTGCTTCTTGCTGCTGCTGCTGCTGTGCTTGGTTCTGGAGCTGGGGGTTGAGAGGTAAGTGTGTGTGTGTATGTGAGAGTTGAGAGAAAAACACAAGGAAATGAGAGGAAACAATTATCACCCAATTGTTAACCCTCCTCTCTCTCTCTCTTCATGATTGCAAGCATGGCTTGAGCCATGATGCCCTCTCTCTCTCTCTCACAAGTCAACACCCATAACCATTCCAATTAAAGTAACAACTACTTAACTAATTAACTTAATTAAAACCCAAAAGGCTTAATCCTCAAGATTAACCCACCATGGTCACTTAACATGGTAAAAACTCATTTAAAAACCCTAGTTTACATGCACATGTGTGTGCAAGCCTAGGAAAATTTTAGAAAAATATTTATTAAATTAGGAAAAATATTTGAAACACAAATTGGTAAACTTTTTATTAAAACCCATTATTTAAATATAATTAGTCACTAAACAAATCCTAAGGTGTTACAATCTCTCCCCCTTAAAGAAATTCGTCCCCGAATTTCAAAAATCTAACTACACGTACCTTCAAAAAGATGGGGATACGTCTTCATCATCTCGCTTTCGGTCTCCCAAGTGGCCTCCTCACGGTTCTGACCACGCCAAAGTACCCTAACTGATGGAATGTCCTTCGATCTCAACCTCTTCACTTGTCGATCCAAAATCATCACCGGCTGCTCTGCATAGGAAAGGTCGCGCTCGAGCTGGATCGTCGGGTGCTGAATCGCATGCGAAGGATCATGAAGATATCTGCGGAGCATCGAGACATGAAATACGGGGTGCACATCTGGAATGCTGGGCGGAAGGGCCAAACGTTAGGCTACTGCACCAACACGCTCGAGGATCTCGAAGGGGCCCACAAACCTGGGACTGAGCTTCCCCTTCTTCCCAAACCTCATCACGCCTTTCATCGGGGAGAACCTCAAGAAAACATGATCACCAACAGAAAACTCAAGTCTGCGTCGCCGACGGTCCGCATAAGATCTCTGCCTACTCTGTGCTGCTCTCATCCTGTCGCGGATCAACTGGATCTTCGTTGTCATCTCCTCAACAATCTGTGGCCCTAAGATACTGCTCTCACTGAGCTCTGTCCAACAGGCGGGCGACCTGCATCTCCTCCCATAAAGAGCCTCAAACGGTGCCATCTGAATGGTCTCCTGGTAGCTGTTATTGTAGGAGAACTCTACCAAGGGTAAGTGATGATCCCAGCTACCTCCGAAGTCTAATACACACGCTCTGAGCATGTCCTCGAGAGTCTGAATGGTCCGCTCTGACTGTCCGTCGGTCTGCGGATGAAAAGCCGTGCTGAAACTCAAGCGAGTGCCCAAAGCCTCCTGAAGCCTCTGCCATAGTCTACTGGTAAACTGGGTGCCTCTGTCGGACACAATACACATCGGGAATCCGTGCAGTCGTACTATCTCGTCAATGTAGATCTGGGCATACTGAGTAAATCCGAATGTCGTCTTCACCGGTAGGAAGTGAGCCGCTTTCGTCAAACGATCCACGATCACCCAGATGGAGTCATACCCCCGACTAGTTCTGGGTAGACCCACCACGAAATCCATCGAAATCTGTTCCCATTTCCACTCCGGAATGGGTAACGGCTGTAGCTCTCCCGCGGGCCTCTGGTGCTCAGCCTTGACTTGCTGACAAGTCAGGCATCTCGACACGAAATCTGCGATGTCCCTCTTCATTCCGTCCCACCAATAAACATCTCTCATATCATGATACATCTTGGTGGAACCGGGATGGACGCTATATACCGATCGATGTGCCTCCTTAAGAATCTCGCGCCTCAGTCCCTCAGCATCTGGTACGCACAGTCTGACTCCAAATCGTAGTACCCCCTGATCATCGATCACGAACTCGGAAAATCTGCCCTGTCCAATCTGTGCCATGCTATCTGAACATCGGTCATCACTGAGCTGTGCCTCACGTATACGATCGATCAACTGTGGGCGTGCACGGACATGCGCTATCTGTCCTCCAATCGGCGTGAACTCGAACTGTACTCGGCTGTCGCATAATATCTGCCAATCTGCTGACGACTGCCCCTGTACTGCGCTCAAACAAGATAGGCTACTCCCGGGCCTCCTGCTCAAAGCATCCGCCACCACATTTGCCTTGCCCGGGTGATATAAGATCTCGCAGTCGTAATCCTTCACTAACTCCATCCATCGGCGCTGTCGAAGGTTCAGGTCCCGCTGCTGAAATATGTATTTCAGACTCTTGTGATCCGTGAATATCTGGCACGACTCGCCGTATAGGTAATGTCGCCAGATCTTAAGTGCGAAGACCACTGAAGCCATCTCCAAATCGTGAGTGGGGTATTTCTGCTCATGTTTCTTCAATTGTCGTGAGGCATACGCGATCACCCTGTCATGCTGCATCAAAACGCACCCTAGCCCTACTCGAGAGACATCACAAAAGACCACAAATCCGCCCGATCCGGAAGGTAAAGATAACACCGGTGCCGTCGTCAGCCGAATCCGCAACTGCTGAAAACTGTGCTCGCACTCCTCCGTCCAATCGAAAGGAACTCCCTTCCGGGTCAACCCGGTCAACGGTGTAGAAATACGGGAGAAGTCCTGCCTGTAGTAACCGGCCAACCCCAAAAAGCTGCGAATCTCCGTCACCGATGTGGGTCTGGGCCAACGCTGAACGGCCTCGATCTTCCTCTGGTCTACACATATACCGTCTCATGAAATCATGTGTCCCAAGAAGTCTACGCTGTCCAGCCAAAAAGCACACTTGGAAAATTTCGCATAAAGCTGGTGCTCCCTCAAGGTCTGCAATGTAATCCGCAGGTGCTGCTCATGCTCCTCACTACTCCGGGAATACACCAAGATATCGTCAATGAAGACTATGATGAACAGATCCAAATATGGCCGGAAAATACGGTTCATCAAGTCCATGAAGGCTGCTGGCGCATTGGTGAGTCCGAACGACATCACCAAAAACTCGTAATGGCCGTAGCGCGTACGGAAAGCTGTCCTGGGAATGTCCTCCTGTCGAACCCGCAGCTGATGATAGCCCGATCGTAAATCGATCCTCGAAAAGTACCCTGCCCCCTGAAGCTGGTCGAACAAATCGTCGATACGCGGCAAAGGATACCTGTTCCGCACTGTCACCCTGTTCAGCTGGCGGTAGTCGATACACAAACACAAACTGCCGTCCTTCTTCTTGACAAACAGGACTGGAGCACCCCAAGGAGAAACACTGGGTCGAATAAGTCCCTTATCCAGCAAATCTTGCAACTGACCCTTCAACTCTCGAAGTTCCGCCGGGGCCATCCGATAAGGCGGTATGGAGATAGGCCCCGAGCCAGGAACCAAATCAATACAGAAAGAAATGTCGCGCTCGGGCGGTAGCCCAGGAAGCTCGTCAGGGAACACATCAGGGAACTCGCTAGCAACCGGAACCTGATCCAATGGACCCTCTGTAGCGCGAGCATCGCAAACATAGGCGAGAAATCCCTGACATCCCTTCCTCAAAAGCTGTCCAGCGCGAAAAGAAGAAATCACACTGTGAGGGGCGGCACCACGGTCCCCCAACACAACAAAAACCGACTCACCGGGAAAGCAGAATCTAACTGTCTTCTCACGGCAGTCCACAGAAGCATAGCACGTGGCTAACCAATCCATGCCCAAAAGAACGTCGAAGTCCAACATCTCCAGAAGGTTCAAGTCGACAGGCAACTCTCTCTCGCCAATACAGACGATACAGGATCGGAACACGTGCCTAGCTACAAACGACTCTCCCACAGGAGTGGTCACCACAAGCGGCTGATCAAGCAAACCGGACTCTCTACCCAAACTCGGCACAAAGTGTGTGGATACGTACGAGTGTGTGGATCCGGGATCGAACAACACGTGTGCATCAACTGAACATATAGGAAGGATACCTGAAACTACTGCATTGGACGCCTGCGCGTCCTGATGTGTCAAAGCAAAAACCCGCGCCTGTCCACCACCTGCAACTGACTGCCCTCTGCCTCGGTCATCTCATCCTCTCAGAGCAACTCCTCCACGGCCACGACCTCACTGTGTATGAGTCTGGCACGGAGCAACGGTAGGTACAACGGGCAACGCCCTCTGAGGTGGTGAAGGTGGTAAAGTAACATGCGGTGCTGCCGCCTCCCTCCGGTGTGTCTCGGGACAATCTCTAACGAGGTGAAGTAGGCTGCCGCATCTAAAGCAACCCCGCGGCGACTGCTGACTCTCTCGTGGATATGAACTAAACATCTGGCTCCGTCCCGAATCTCTGCCACTCCCCGTACCTGAACGATACCTGTCGCGGCGTCTGAATGTCTGTCTCCGTGCGGATATACCAGTACGAACTCTCTTCGGCTCTGGGACTGCCGAAGTCTCAGCAAGGTACTCCTCGACTACTAGGGCTGCGTCTACAGCTGCTGCATAGGTCTCATAGTGCTGCGCGCTGATCGCGAGGAACAGTGGTGTAAGCAAGTCTCGAACAAATCTCTTGACTGGCAACTCCTCAGTAGCCACCAAATATGGGGCATAGACTGCCAACTCTGTAAACAGCACGTCATACTCTGCCACTGTCATCCCTGGCGTCTGGCGCAAGGACTCAAATCTGCGTGCTCGGGCATCCCTAACACTCTGGGGAAGGAAACGGGATAGAAATACTGTCACGAACTCCGTCCAGGTCATAGGAGGAAGACCTGCTGCTCTGCCCTTCTCAACTGAATCACACCACTTCTGCGCAAGACCGTCCAGACGAAAGCTCGCGAACTCAACCCATCTCGTATCTGCGCATCTGAGGGAACGGCATATCCGGGCCATCCTGTCGATGAAAGACTGTGGGTCCTCGGCTGTATCGGTGCCTGTGAAGACCGGAGGCTTCAGCCTCATGAACTCCGATAGCGAAACTGTAATCACCTCTGTGGCTGCAGGGGCAACTGGCTGTGCGGTTGGTACCATCGCGGTCTCTGGAACGGGTGGAGCTACCTCTGGTCGCTGCCCTCGAAGCGTCTCAACTAGCGATCCTATCATCTGGCGCATCTCCTGCATGCTAGATCCCACCGTCTGGCGCATCTCCTGCATACCAGCCCCTAGCGTGGCGATCTGCTCTGTCACAGGAGGAACAGTGCGCTCGGGTACAACGGGTGCACTGCCCGGATCAGTCCTCGTCTCGGATGAGTCAACACGAATCTCGGCCCTAGCGGCCGCTCTCTGTGCCCTCGTAGTCTTAGGCGACATAATGGGTGAAAGAGAATTAGGATTCGATAAGAACACGGAAATCGAATCGCAAGAATATAAGGAGGGATCAAATCAATAAGTCCTAAGGTCGCGTAGGCGGAGTATCGTGTCGTGAGTATGCCGCGGAACATACACACGCTACGCTACCCTGCTGCAGCTACCTACTCCATCATACCAGGGTCATCCTACACTCCGAAGGTAAAACCTACGCTCTGATACCAACTTTGTCACGACCCGAGAATTTCGACTCGTGACCGGCACTTAACCACGCAACGTCTACAGGCGTAACGCGGCTAAGTAAGCCGAACCCAGAAATCAAAACCAATAAATATAGAGTGATTTAAAACATTTCGTAAAAACAGTCACGCATGTCCGAAAAACATTTTTATTAATTTAGTAGAAATCCTTTTAAGTTCAATAGTTATAACTTTTATAATTTTGGCAACATTTCCTTTTTTCTTAAACATTTGCCCCGCAAGTCGGGTAAAAGCAAGGTGTAGCAGAAATGACAAGTAAAATGAATGAAGCATCACAATATGATATACGACGACATAGCGAAGAATACACAGTAAAGCAAGGACAATATCATAAAAGGTAAGACTGCATAAAATAAAGCCGGCTCACATGCGAGCTCGACACCAGAGTACAAAATCATACACATCGTCCTCACAACTGTCTCTAAGTCAATACAGAAAGGTAGATGGAGAGTACTAGATACATCAATATACAACTGAAAGATAACAGATACCGTACAAAACCCACCTAACGGCAAAAGGCTAACTCGCCTCAGCAATGGTATCTATGTCAAAAGATGCGGTAAACAGCCAGCCGCGACTACTCCCAAGGGCAACCTGCAAATACTGTGGCACAACGGGGGTGAGTTGCCAACTCGTGAATAGAGATAACATATAAAGGTGATCGCGAGCATGCACATATTGCGTGGCTCTACTAATGCCAGCATATGATATCAATGCATGCCAAACAGTGGATGCAATAGTAATGCAAGTGCTCTATCAGGTAAGTGCTACAGGATGAGGTATATAGAAATCAATACTGAGCATGGAATACATAACATCTATATGGAATATGTCAACATGGAAAACAATAGGCGGTGCCTCAGGCTGCACCCAAATCCCAAATACACTCAGGCGCCGGCACACCCATCGGCCCTCAAATCCTGTATATCTCTGAGAAATCACGAGTGCCCAACATCGGCACCTAAAATATCATAAAATACTCGTGTCCAGCATCGACACGCAAATCCTCGTATATCGGGCTCCGTCAGTCCGGATCGGCCCGCGGGGTCCATCTGCGGTATCGGCCCTCGGCCCCGGCAGTACGGATTATCCCGCATTCATCTCTCGACTCTGGCCAGTATCCTTCGGACAACTGCCAGGTCCAACCAATCACCGGTAGGTACTCGCCCACCTCCAGGCTCAATCGACAAAACCCATCGATCATCTCGCCGAGGGGAACCATACCGGGCCCACCACGAACCCGCAAACGGAACATCCACTCCTCGAATCGGGTTTCAAGCACACGTCTCAGCACCGAGAAAACGCGTGGTGGACGCACCAGAATATCATATCACGAGGTACCGGGTTTTTCAAAATAGTGCATCTTTTCTTAAATAATTCCACGGTCCTCAAAACCAGAAATCACATGAAAATCCATCACTAATAAGTAAATCCAATGCGAGGTACAATGTAATCAATCCATGGTAGGTGTATAAGGGGGAAAAACCGCTTTTTAAAATAGTTTCCGTTTTTAAAGATGTCATGCCGCTTCCAATTTCTAGGAAATCATAACCAATCACATGTAAGATGATCTACAGCAATATACAGCAATATAATCATGACAGCTCTACAGTGAGTGTGACATGGCAATTACTAACGGTGTGTGTGTAGCATGCAAAATAGTGCCCGTGCAACATAAACAGTTAGAAATAGTGCGGTGTTCTATCAGTTCTAAGCAATATATATAAATGCATGTAGCAGGGAATGCAATATGCGATGACAGGCTATGGGGTAAATGCAATATATAGTAATAAGGTCCTATCAGCCCTGACGCATAACGCCATGCGGGCGATATCCCCGTAGATGTGAAATCTATGTTAGTGTTTATGCCCTAGAAGGCCATTACTGTATCATACTAGCTTGTATATTACTTAATGGAAGCTTGGGATATTCACATGTATATAACAGTCTTGCTAAACATGGTAGTATGCTACTTGGTTTTTCTATCTTAATATGTGAGTGTACGTATTGATAGAGCTCTTAGGATCTTGCTTGTCTACCAGCGTTGTGATGGCAGTCACACTAGTGGGGGCTGGGTAGTCTACAAGCACATCCTTATTCTGGTCCCTGGTCGTTGGATTATCGAGACAGAGCATCGATACTCCGGAGTAGACTAGTGTGTACGCTTCTCATCCCAGTTGGGGAGATGGTCTGTCCCACAGCCGTCAGTACGTCGTACTGGAGATAGTATGCAGGTGCTCGTTAGGTTACGGGTACACCGGACAGGACTCACAGGGAACTGTTGGTTGGTTTGATACCAGTCGTCAGTGAACAGTTTCCAGGTGACATGAGTACAGCGTAGTCCGCAGACTTGACACTGCTACTTCGCCTCGAGTGTGTCCCACTGTTCTTAGATTGCTACCCTACCACGGCTCAAAGGAGTCGTGCAAACAGGTAGCAGTTGGGTGCAGTCCCGAGCACTTGGAGGCAGTGGCGGTTAGATAGGATTCGTCCCTCCCGGTATTGGGACTAGATATCGTGCTGTGTCAGAGAGCCATTACGCAAAGTCCCTGGCCAGGGCAAGCGAGATTTGCTGGTAGGTTCCAGTAGTTTCTCAGGGTGTAATGGGCTTCCCTCCGACACGACTTATACCGCTATTAGGGGACTGACGCTTGCCGCCCTCCTAGGCCCGATATGCGATAGTCTTGGACGAACGGACCGGACTGTATGGAGATTGTCACATCAGACTCAGTAGGAGTTCGGATGGGTTTTCTCATCGGCCTTCTTATCGACAACTACCTGGGGACCGTTACGTACAGCTAGTGCCGCTTGCGGTCTGTGGTTAAACCCACTGCCAGCGTAGTAGTCGAGTTTCTAGAGTCCCACACAGAGAGTTTCCTACTCCAGGCGAAATGATATAGAGGTTGCATGGTTTTGCAACAAAGGGTTCGGACGCATACGTGCGTTTACGCGCGTACGACTTTCGGACAGTTTTTACCAGTCGGCTTTGGTTTAAGCCAGTTACTGGTATCTGGTTATTGGTTTTTTACAGTCTAAAGTTTTTCCGTATTTTTGCGGATTGGAGGGGCGTTCTCGTAATTGTACGAGAAGCTTCTAGAAGATGTGACTAAGGAGGTTAAGGTGACATAAGCTTTGGATAAGATTGGTGAGTCATGAGGGTGATTCATCATGATCATTAATGCACCATAAATGCTTAATGACTCATGTTAATGAATCACCTCTTTTCATTTATGAAGCATGCTTATTCATTTCTATTATTCATTATTCTTTAATAAGAATGCTTCATAATATATTATGATACACTCTCTCTCATCTCATTATCTCATCTCACATTCTCTCTCCTCAAGCTCTCATCTTCAAGAGACTAATCCTTAATCCTCATGTGTTGAGATCAAAGGTTTAGTTAGACTTAAACATCCATTACCTTCACTCTATATCATCCTTTCTTCTTTGATTAGCAATCAAAGTAGATTAGTTACCTCAAGTTAGAGGTGTAGCTTGGTGTTTTGCTCTCGGGTGGATCGTCTACTACCTAGAGAAGGTCGAGGAGAACAAAGGAGGACACAAAGAAGAAGGACCGGTTTCATTAGGTATAATCCCTAAACACAATTGAAAAGAAACTCTTTGTGTACGGTTATTTATAGTTTAGCTTCGATTCAAGCGGTTAGTCGATGTTCGTTCTTTAAACATGATCGTTTTTGAAAATTCCGCCTCCCCACAAGTACTGGGGTGTACTACATCGACTTACAGTGGTATCAGAGCCTCGCTAAACAATAAATAACTTAATTGCAAATTTGTATGAATTTCGAACGGAAAAACGAAGCCGAAAAACCCTAATTCTGTCAAGTTTCTGTCGAAGTTAAAATGATGTCCAAAAATTTTTCAGGTGTGTTCAGAGAGCTTGACATGACACCAGTAGAACACCCAAGAAAAACAGTCGCCTGAATCGTCGAACTCGCCGCGGAAGCGCGGCCTCAGCCTACTGAGTCGCCGCGCTTCCGCCGCCGAGTTGGCGAGTCAGGAACCGAGTTTTCTTCTGTTGCTTCTCTGTGTAATTTGGGGTTTTCTGGAATATTTAATATTTGCTCAGATTACTGTTTAACAGAGCAGATTTTGGAGCAATATTGATGTTGTTTAATCGATCGAAATTGTACAGTATTTGCATATTGGATTATATCTGTGATTGTTTAATGTGTTCGTAAACCTCCCCTAACTGCTAGTATGTCGGTTGGCAGGGGGTTGCACATTTCTGAAATGGTTATATATGTTTGTGCATATAAACTGTATTGGACTGTTGTGGTGTATAGCCGGGGTTTAGCAATGGGTTATTGTTTAATTCATTTGTTGTAAATGTAATTTGTTGTAATATTATTTTGCGGGGCACATCCAGGTTGCGGTTGTAGCCACCGTTGTATTATTTCATTTTACTGTTTTTGCTCCTAGGACTGACCCAAGGTGGGGTACACAAACTGCCGGGTGGGTAGTTTGCCGTACCCGTAGGGGTCGAGGGTGGGGTAACGGCTATTCATCACAACTGTGTAATCTGTCTTTTCTTGCAGGCTCAAAAGAAATACAGATTGCTTGCAAATCCAATATTGTTTATCTGTGTTCTGGAATGAATATCATTGCGTCAGACGAATGTAAAATATCTATATTTATTGTAGCTATTTAGACGTCACTTATGTTTTACACCCGCGCTAGCCCAGCCCCCGCTCTGTCGTTAGTTAAGTAACCTAACGGGTGATGACGGGACCCCGTGGCGAATGCGGATGGCATAAGAGGACGTTGTATTTTCGTTGTTTTCTGCAATGATAGGTTAATGATGGGACGCATTATCTATAATGCAAAGAAAATAAACCAAAAGTTTTAATCGTTGGAACAATTTAAAAGAAACCACTCGGTTATTTTTAAAACAGATATTTTTAAATGCGGAGCTTTAACCACTCCTTTTAAAAGCTATCAGGTTCCTTCGGTTATATCAAGTTCACTACGTTCACGGTTTCGCCAAAACCAGTCGTAGCCCTCCGTCATTTCATTTGGGTATTCAGTAGTATTCAAGCTATGCATTTTGGCCAAAGTCAAGGCATAGTGTTTGGTAGCTGCTGGGTTTTCATTTGTTGCATAAGATAGATGAGTTGGTTTGGGACAGTCGTATTACCATTTGACCAAAGTCAGGGGTATATACGAGTGGGTTCAAATTGACAAGATAATGACGTGTAGAACTTGACATGTGACTTATGACACTTTGACCAAAGCCAAGGTTATAACAGCATGGGGCAAAAACTTATATCGGGAATTTCTAAAGAAACTGAAATTTGCAAAGAGATGCATACCATTTTGAGTTTGATGAATGTTGGTAGCATTCCTACAGCATTATCAGACGATGATATTTGGATCCCGATCCTACTGTGAGTATATGCTACTTATCAGGATATTCGTCACTTAACGATCAATGCTATAAACCTAGTAGGTGTCCAGAAAAGTGTCAGCGGGGTTACGCCCCCAGAGAAAAGAGGTTATTTAATTAAGGAACTTCGCGAAAGCGTTGGAAAACCTCCCTCGAAGTACCGACACCAGCCTGGCTGAACGGTTATGTTGGAGATAGTGCCCTCATAGTCAATTATTGGATCGCAGGTACGTGATTGCAATGATTGCGGAGGACCTATCCCAGTAGGACAGTCTTACTCGAAATGATAGTATGCTATCTGGTTTGTCTTTATCAGTCGTGTACATGTTCAGGTGACTGATTGCATGTTACACTTTGATAGAGCCCTTAGGATCTTGCTTTACTACCAACAGTATGATGGCGATCATATACGTGAGAGTTGGGTAGTTTATATGCATATCCTTAATTATGGTCCCTAGTCGTGGGAGTTTCGAGACAGGGCATCGATACTCCGGAGTAGACTAGTGTGTACAGTCGAGACCCCGACGAGGGGCGGTGGCCGGTCTCACAAGCCACTGGTGTCAGTTGGATCACCTAAGATGTATACAGGTGCTCATTGGGTTATGAGTACACCGGACAGGACTCGCCGGGAATCTGCTAGTTAGTACTATACCTATCGTCAGATAGCAGTTCCCTGGTGACATGTGTACAGGTTAGTTCATCGACCTGAGGTCATCATTTGTCTCGTGTGAGTTCCCACTGTGCTTTGATTTCTACCCTACCACGGCTCAAAGGAGTCGTGCAAACAGGTAGCTTTTGGGTACATTCCCGAGCCATATGGAGGCACGTGAGCGGATCGGCAGGGGTTTCGTCTCTCCCGGTATTGGGGGCGAGATCGTGCTGTGTCTAGGAGAGCCATTACGCAAAGCCCTCGGCCGAGGCAGGAGATTTACTGGTAGGTATTCCAGTAGTATCTCAGGGCGTTCTGGGCTACACTCCGACACGACTTATACTGCTAATGGGGGTCTGACGTTACTAGCCCCCTAGGCGGATATGCGATACTCATTGACGAACGGACCGGACTGTATATACATTGTCACTGTTAGGCTCAGTACGGTTTTCGGAGGAGTTCGCTCATCGGTCCCCCTTGAGTTCGCTCCTCGGCCACCCTTGAAGTCAGTCCATGGGCAGCCGTTACGCATAGCTAGTACCGCTGACGGTTTGTGGTTAAACCCACTGCCAGGGTGCTGACGAGTCATTAGAGTCCCCCACAGACAGTTTCCCAAGTTCGGGCGAAACGTTGTAGAGGCCGTATGGTTTTATGGCAGGGTTCGGAAAATGCACGTGCGTTTACGCACGTGTCGATTTTCGGACAGATGATACTGGTCGGCTTTGGTTTAAGCCGGATCCGAGTATTATATTGAGTAGGTATAATATCTTTGTCTCAGTTGCATTTGTATTCGGTCGTAATACAAATGCGGGTATATTTATACAGTTTCGGGGTTGTCCTGAAATTCGTTTCAGGATCACTTTTGGAAGTTGCCAGTTTCCAGTTTTCTATCTGCCGTCTTTTAACATTTGGTTAAAGACGGGTTTATCTTTTCTTGAGATGAGTGTGGATTCTTCTAGAAGGTTCTAGATGAGGTGACTAGGATTAAATGGTGTTAAGTTCTAATTGGTTGCATTTATTAGATGATGACTAGCCTAATGACTCATGCTTTGTGATTAATTCCTTTTGGATTGCTTAAGATATTTTGAAGTGAGAAGCTTTTAGCTTAAGGTTACCCCCTTCTCCTACGGTCACCTCCCTCTTGCTATATATGGCTTGCCCTCTCTCTCTCCTCATTCTCACTCTCACTTGTTAGTTTCATTTTAGAGAGAAAAGATTATGATAGGTTTTATCGGTGTATGGAATTTCACAGTCCATTTCATTCCATCACCCGATTTCCACGGCAACTTCATTAACCGATCGTCCACGGATTTGGACGAAGTGAGACAAAGTCATCTACTCATTCTCTACATCAATCTTGGTCGTCTCTTTTGGCAAACTTGACGATCGAGTTGCCTCGAGTCAGAGGCGGGAGCCCGTTTAAAGAACCGATCATGTGGTGCCACTTCGACGAGGACATCGGAGATCGACGAGATCGGAGCAGCCGCAACGGAGCGTGGGATGATGGTTGAAGAACGAAGGACTCAGATCGTTCGGTATAACATTCCTACACTCTTTACAGTTTGTTAGTTTAGCAATAATGGCAGATCCGGGTTAAAGTATACGATAGCGCCAGTTTAAAAGTTTTTGTTCCGCATTTGGCGTCTGTAGACGGCCGGGGCGCTAACGTAGACTTACAGTGGTATCAGAGCCTCACCATTTTGCTATACTAACTTGTGCTAACGCGTTTAAAACATCGATCCGACCGAAAATCGAAAAACACAAAAATCCTAGCCGACAGTTTCTGTTGATTTTAAACGGTGTTAAAATTGATTTCTTTATATCTTAAAAATCTGTGCAGGGAATTTTAAGAGCTACGACAAAATTTGGGATCGTGATCCCTCCAAGTTGCCGCGGAAGGGCGGCCAAACCCAGGGTTTGGCCGCGCATCCGCGGCCACGTGGGGAGCACGTGCTCCCAAATTTTCTCAGTAGGCTCTGTGATGGATTTTGGGGTTTTTGGCATATAAAGTTTTGGCCCAGATTTTGTTACTGTTCACCAGTAAGCAGTGGGGCCCACTTTTTGATATTTGGTTTTTGGTCGATCGTAATTTAAACACGTTAGTTTACAGTACTTACATTATATCTCCGACCGGGAATGTCATTTGATCGGTAAACCACGTCTGATTGCTATAGTTCTTTTAGACGGGTTTGCGAACGTGACATTCGCGTTGATGTTCTGTTTTGTGCTGTGATGTTGCGGATTTATTGTGATGGATAGCAGTGTGCAATGATAGTACAGTTTGAGTTTATTTGTACATTTGATATTGCGGGGCGAGCGTCCAACTTGTGGACTGCCGTCACTGCCTGTTGTATAATATTCTTTTGGGGCACGACCAGGTTACGGTCGATGTACCTGTTGTACTATTTTTCATTACTGTACTAGGTTTTGCCCCGAGACGGAGTGCACGGATAGCCGGGTTCGGGAAAGCAACGGGTCCGCATCTCATGGCTTTGAGAGGCAGAGGGGCCCCACTTCAGAATTGGCAGACTATTCGCCGCACTCGTAGGGGGTACAGGTTGACCCAAGGAGGGGTGCTCAATTTACCGGATTCCGTGAAGTGCCGGGTGTTCCATTCACTATGCAGTGGGGACTACCTCGCTTCAGGTTTTGGCGGGTAACTTGCCGCACCCATAGGGGTCTAGGTTTCATTGCACAGGCTATCCACACGACAGGGGAACGTCGAGTTTCAGCAGCGGCTCTGTGAAACTCGGGGATCCCAGATATCTGTATTGTTCTGTGATGCTTATTACTTTTCTGTAATGTTGCATACTATCACGCCTGGAGCGATTATTGTATATTGGCTTATATACTATTAGATGTTGTATATGTTTTACACCCGCGCTAGTGCAGTCCCCGCTCTGTCGTTAGTTAAGTAACCTAACGAGTGATGACGGGACCCAGTAACGAATGCGGATGGCATATACGTACATTTTATTTTCGTTCTTTTCTGGTGTGATTGATTGATGGGACTGCGTTGATTCTGATCAATGCAAAGTAAAACAAACCTGTATACACTTGTTGGAACAATTTAAAAAGTGTTATTGCAAAGACGTTTCCTTTTGTTATGCATAGCGGTATTCAGTGGAATATCCAGCACCTCATTCGACGAGGCAAGGGCCGATATCCCTTCACCGGGACCGACCCTTTGGACAGAAGTTTGCGTCAGAGTAATAACTTCACTATAGTCGATTACATGTTGCTTTGCATAGCGGTATTCAGTGGAATATCCTGCACCTCATTCCACGAGGAAAGAGCCGAGATCCCTTTACCGGGAGTGACCTCTTTAGCAAAAGGTTTTCGCCACTATATTTTAAAAAGCTATCAGGTTCCTTCAGCGATATCAAGTTCACTACGTTAAAGGTTTTTCGCCAAAAACCAACCGTAGCCCTCCGTCGTTTCTTATGGATGGTCAGTAGTATTCAAGCTATGTTTGTTGGCATACGTCAAGGCATAGTGTTTGGTAGCTGCTGGGTATTCATTTGTTGCATAGATAGATGAGTTGGTTTGGGACAGTCGTATTACCTTGTTGGCATACGTCAAGGGTATGTACGGGTGGGTTCAAATTAACAAGATAATGACGGGCAGAACTTGACATGTGACTTATGATTTGTTGGCATACGTCAAGGTCATAAGAGCATGGGGCAAGAAAATGATATCGGGAGTTTCTAAAGAAACTGAAACTTGCCAAGTATGCGGATACCTTCTGGAGTATGAATAACGTGGATGCATTCCATCACGTTAACATGCGATGAGAGTTGGATCCCGATTCCCACTGATGAGTTGGTTTACTCTTCGGGTGATCCCGATTGATTCTTCTTTAGGTTTGGAGGAGAATTTGACAGGACAGTGGGAGGTTTCCGGATTAGATAAAGTGATGACTATTCTGATCTAGGTTAGAGTGCACGCAGAGTGTTTCTTTTCTCTCTCTCTCTTTGGCAGCGACCTTTTGACCGACCCTAGACTATGACTCAGTGACCAGGTTGACCGAACCTTCTTAAAATACTGGCTTATTGGATTGTCTGAGTTGCATAAGTCATTGCCACTCCTTCTTTTACCCTTTGCATTTCTCAGAACACCCGTATTACTACGGATATCCACTTCCATTGGATAGATCCATCGTATGGTTATATACGAACTCGAAGGGACTTCTTCGGGGATGGATCCAGGTTCAGGAGAAATAGAATTGGTTTATTCAGTTGTCTTTTATTATCACCTTCTCTCAGGTTGCGAGAGCTCCTTGGTTTAGGAGAGTACACCTATTACGCTTATTGGATAGTCTTATTCCAAACCATAGGCTGGTGCCGAAAGGTAGGGAATGAAGAAAACCAATTAGCCTAAGTAGGGTGTGCAGAAGGTAATATGTAAAGACAAAATAAAGGGATTAGAAAGAGGGCAAAGTAAATTGTGACTGATATCATTCACGACCAAAACCGCGTACTTCATCGCCACTCCTATTTCACCTTTGAAAGAATAAGGTATTATTCAGTTGTCTTTTATCATCACCTTCTCTCAGTTGCGAGTACTCCTTGGTTTAGGAGGGTACACCTATTATGCTTACTGGATAGTCTTCTTCCAAACCATAGGCTGGTGCCGAACGGTAGGGAAGGAAGAAAACCAGTTAGCCTAACGATGGTGTACAGAAGGTAATGACTAAAGACAAATAAAGGGATTTGGAGAGATGGCAATAAAATATACGGTTGAAGTCATGAATTGGATTATGGAAGAGGCATTGCTATGAATACCAGGATACCCCTACGAAACATTTTCATGTTTCAGTGCATTGTTAAGGAAAAACTGTTTTCCCGATTAGACACTTACTCCAAGGGTATGTATTTACCAGGTTTCATTCTCATATCTGTATGGTTTTACAGATGATGAGTGGGAGTAAGATATTGGGAATTAGGTGATCATCCTCATTATATCGGAATTCGTTGCAATTGGTGATATTTGAGGAAATCGCTAGGGTACAGTTTTCCACCTACAACGCACAGGTTATGAGTTGTTTAAACTCAGCGGACTTATACAGAGTATTGTATGTTGTCCAGTGTCCATCAGGACAAAGGGGTAGGTCCTCGTACTATGTTCTGTTTACTTATAACTTCTCTAGTATTTAGACGAGTGTTTCGTAGAAATACAAGGTCTAAGTTTTGAGAAGTTGTGGGTATAAGGATAAAGTAGAGAACCAGGTATCACAAGTATCGGGATTCTTCAAAGAGATCGAAGATGTAGATTCTTGTGATTGGTATTCAGATGATAGTGATGGTTTTGAGAAACGTGTTTCTCTTTCAGGTTACTCATAATTGGATGGATTCCTAAGTAGAGTAATGCTGATTAGCCTCTTTCCATTAAATTGATATGCACTGGAGACAGATGCATGGATTGAATATGGTTCCAACTAAATAAGTGCCAAAGTTTCTATATTGGATATAGAATAGTTCGTACCTTAAAAGATATTAAGGTACGGGGAGTTGTCCAGCTTATGATTAAAACCAGACACTGGATAACTCAGGGTACGTTTCTGTAATGGCTGTTTGTGGGTTGACCCTGGCTATGACGAGGGTTGATATTCTACCATTTGGAAGATCAATAGTGATATTGTTCTTGACTCGCCACAGTTTTAGTAAAAATGGATCTTTTTCAGAAAACAGTAGTGGGAGTATGGTAGAACTGGAAGTGATTCCAGAACCGCGAACGATTACAGAAAAATTTAATAGGACCTATACATTCAATCAGGTTTGACATTCCAATAGCCACTCCGCAGGTATGGTAGGTAACCTCAGACACCCGAGAGGTACTTCGGTAGCCTCAAGGACGGTGACAGGGAGGTTCTTATCTACCCAGACTTGACACTACTGTTGTTCCAGGATATGAGACCCGGTAGGAGGGTTGTCGTAGTCAGTGGGAGCAACGGAAGCATGGTGGGCAAGTAGCTTATGTCTATTTATAGACTTGAGCAGTTATAACGGAGATAGATCATCTAATTTTGATGTGATAGTCATGGGTTTGACTTCAATCAGAATAGGGGATGGATCAGTTAAGAAGGTAGTAGGGTGTGATGTCATGGTATCTGGATGACATACACAGAGTAGGAAGTAAAATTCCTATACTACGATCGGTTGTACTGTGGTCGTCACACAGTTGTTTCTCCAGACAGGACATGGATATAATATTTAACATTCTGGTTTCTAGATCTATGGTTTTAGATCTGGATTTGGGTAGTTTCCCAATGTGGGTACTTTGACAGATATTCTAATGGTTTTTAGAATAGTTGACTCCTAGCATGGTAGAGTGCCTGCAGGTGATGGAGTCACCCTCTCTAAAGGTGTCGTATAGACTAAAGAGGAGAGGGATGTGCATGATTGGCAGATCACTTGCTTAGGCAATTGAGTCAATCATGAGATGTCAAGTACCACACCAGATGTTGTTTTTGCACTAGATGCAATAAGTTTGTATTAATCCAATCCTGGAGAAACATAAGGAAGCAGTTTTAGAACATTAGTACATGTTCTACGGATTTGATGACGGCAGCCTCCTTCGGGAGACGATTATCATTCCAGGCTTCAAAGGTGACATGGATGACAGAGTGTTTGTCAGAGTTTTAGTTTTCCCTCTGACGAGGGACAGTATTATGGACAGGTGGTTCCAGAGGATACTGTGGGTGGCATGGTGCCGGATACTGATTAGGTTCAGTGATCCATACAGTCTAAGAAGTTTGGATATGGAGTTCATTTATGAACTAAGGTCCCATCAGATATCCAGACATATTCTAAGACAGGTACTACTCAATTCGGGAGATGGCTTTCTCCGCGAACTTGAGATTAAGAGAGATATAGAAAGAAACTTCTAGGCGGATCCACTCACCGAGGCTATTTCTCGAACACAATAGTTTTACAAACGGGCTTTGTGAAACTGATTAGTAGAGGAGTTGGATGTTCGTTTTCACACGGGCTGTGAGTAGTCGACATCGCAATATTAGCCTTGAGTGCAAGTGGGAGATTGTTGGAGATAGTGCCCTCATAGTCAATTATTGGATCGCAGGTACGTGATTGCAATGATTGCGGAGGACCTATCCCGGTAGGACAGTCTTACTCGAAATGATAGTATGCTATCTGGTTTGTCTTTATCAGTCGTGTACATGTTCAGGTGACTGATTGCATGTTACACTTTGATAGAGCCCTTAGGATCTTGCTTTACTACCAACAGTATGATGGCGATCATATACGTGAGAGTTGGGTAGTTTATATGCATATCCTTAATTATGGTCCCTAGTCGTGGGAGTTTCGAGACAGGGCATCGATACTCCGGAGTAGACTAGTGTGTACAGTCGAGACCCCGATGAGGGGCGGTGGCCGGTCTCACAAGCCACTGGTGTCAGTTGGATCACCTAAGATGTATACAGGTGCTCATTGGGTTATGAGTACACCGGACAGGACTCGCCGGGAATCTGCTAGTTAGTACTATACCTATCGTCAGATAGCAGTTCCCTGGTGACATGTGTACAGGTTAGTTCATCGACCTGAGGTCGTCATTTGTCTCGTGTGAGTTCCCACTGTGCTTTGATTTCTACCCTACCACGGCTCAAAGGAGTCGTGCAAATAGGTAGCTTTTGGGTACAGTCTCGAGCCATATGGAGGCACGTGAGCGGATCGGCAGGGGTTTCGTCTCTCCCGGTATTGGGGGCGAGATCGTGCTGTGTCTAGGAGAGCCATTACGCAAAGCCCTCGGCCGAGGCAGGAGATTTACTGGTAGGTATTCCAGTAGTATCTCAGGGCGTTCTGGGCTACACTCCGACACGACTTATACTGCTAATGGGGGTCTGACGTTACTAGCCCCCTAGGCGGATATGCGATACTCATTGACGAACGGACCGGACTGTATATACATTGTCACTGTTAGGCTCAGTAGGGTTTTCGGAGGAGTTCGTTCATCGGTCCCCCTTGAGTTCGCTCCTCGGCCACCCTTGAAGTCAGTCCATGGGCAGCCGTTACGCATAGCTAGTGCCGCTGACGGTTTGTTGTTAAACCCACTGCCAGGGTGCTGACGAGTCATTAGAGTCCCCCACAGACAGTTTCCCAAGTTCGGGCGAAACGTTGTAGAGGCCGTATGGTTTTATGGCAGGGTTCGGAAAATGCACGTGTGTTTACGCACGTGTCGATTTTCGGACAGATGATACTGGTCGGCTTTGGTTTAAGCCGGATCCGAGTATTATATTGAGTAGGTATAATATCTTTGTCTCAGTTGCATTTGTATTCGGTCGTAATACAAATGCGGGTATATTTATACAGTTTCGGGGTTGTCCTGAAATTCGTTTCAGGATCACTTTTGGAAGTTGCCAGTTTCCAGTTTTCTATCTGCCGTCTTTTAACATTTGGTTAAAGACGGGTTTATCTTTTCTTGAGATGAGTGTGGATTCTTCTAGAAGGTTCTAGATAAGGTGACTAGGATTAAATGGTGTTAAGTTCTAATTGGTTGCATTTATTAGATGATGACTAGCCTAATGACTCATGCTTTGTGATTAATTCCTTTTGGATTGCTTAAGATATTTTGAAGTGAGAAGCATTTAGCTTAAGGTTACCCCCTTCTCCTACGGTCACCTCCCTCTTGCTATATATGGCTTGCCCTCTCTCTCTCCTCATTCTCACTCTCACTTGTTAGTTTCATTTTAGAGAGAAAAGATTATGATAGGTTTTATCGGTGTATGGAATTTCACAGTCCATTTCATTCCATCACCCGATTTCCACGGCAACTTCATTAACCGATCGTCCACGGATTTGGACGAAGTGAGACAAAGTCATCTACTCATTCTCTACATCAATCTTGGTCGTCTCTTTTGGCAAACTTGACGATCGAGTTGCCTCGAGTCAGAGGCGGGAGCCCGTTTAAAGAACCGATCATGTGGTGCCACTTCGACGAGGACATCGGAGATCGACGAGATCGGAGCAGCCGCAACGGAGCGTGGGATGATGGTTGAAGAACGAAGGACTCGGATCGTTCGGTATAACATTCCTACACTCTTTACAGTTTGTTAGTTTAGCAATAATGGCAGATCCGGGTTAAAGTATACGATAGCGCCAGTTTAAAAGTTTTTGTTCCGCATTTGGCGTCTGTAGACGGCCGGGGCGCTAACGTAGACTTACAGGTTAAGCAAGTATTGTACGGTGAGAATAGTCCTGGCTAATTCTTCTTTTATGGTTTGAGGAAGGATTCGAGAAACAGTGGGAGCCATCCAGTTTAGATAAACTTAAAACCACTCTAAACTTGCAAGAGCATCATGCTAAAGAGTTTTCTTCTCTCTCTCCTAATTGCAGCGACCCTGAAAATGACTGGACTTAAGTTACTTTTAGAGAAAAATATACTGACGGGGCCAAACTATAAAGATTGGCTGCGGAATGTCAAAATGGCTTTGACCTATGACAAACTGGGGTACGTCCTCATCGCTACGGCACCTGCTGTCCCTGGTCCCAAATCCAGTAATGCGGATAAGGAAATCCGCAAAACCTGGGATTCAGATTGCGCGAGAGCCAAGTGCATCGTGCTTGCCTCGATGAACAATGAACATCAGAGGAGGCACGAGGATATGTCCCTAGATGGCATATTTCTCCATACAAAGGAACTTTATGGAGAGCAATCTCGTATAGCAAGATACGAGACCTCTAAGAACTTGTTTCGAGCGAGGTTGGCTGTCGGGTCATCGGTAGGTGAACATGTCCTAAAGATGATCGGCTATATAGAAGAGCTCGCAGACCTTGGGACGACTTTGGATAATGAGCTCTATACAGACCTTATTCTCCAGTCCCTTCCTCCCACCTACGCCCAGTTTATCCTCAACTTCAATCTTCAAGGAAAAGAAGTTGAACTTGCGGAACTCCTGAACATGTTAAGGAGTGCAGAGGGCACCTTGCAGAAGGCAAGGGAAACACCCGCTATGTTTGTTGGCGGTGCATCTTCTTCCGGGTCCAAGGCTAGGGCCAAAGGAAGGAAGAAGAAGGCCGCACCCAAACCTAGAGGAGGTGTTAGTAAGGTGAGAGGGAAGGGAAAGAAAAAGACTGCAGTACCGATAGTTGGTCAGGATGAGTGCTTCCATTGTCACAGGAAAGGGCACTGGAAGAAGGATTGCAAGGCGTGGAACACCAAGAACCAGGAACCGAAGCAAGTTGTGGCTTCGACTTCAGGTGTGTTTGTAATTGAGAATTGTCTGTCGATCAACTCTACTTCCTGGGTATTGGATACCGGATCAGGATCTCATATTTGCAATTCATTGCAGGCACTAAGAAACCGTAGAGTGCTGAAGGAAGGTGATATGATCCTCAGGGTTGCTAACGGAGCTAGCGTGGGAGCTGCGTCCGTCGGGGATTATCACCTAGGATTGACGAGTGGACACATTTTGGTTTTACATAACTGTTATTTTGTACCCAGCTTAACGTGTAATATCATATCAGTTTCCTTGTTATCAAATAAAGGTTATGATTTCACGTTTGTAAGAGATGTTGTCAACATCCACCTTAATCATGGTTTGATTGGGTCCGGTACTCTAAATAACGGCATATATGTTTTAAACCAACTCCAAATTTTCAACGTCCAGAACACACTAAAAAGAAAGTCTCCAGATTTGAATAAAGCTTTCTTATGGCATTGTAGACTGGGTCACATCAATGAGAGAAGGTTGACTAAGTTGCATAGAGAAGGATATTTGGACACGTTCGAATATCAAACTTATGACACTTGTCAATCTTGTCTCAAAGGAAAGATGACAAAGACTCCATTCACTGGACAAGGAGTAAGAGCGAGCGAGCTCTTAGGACTCATACACAGCGATGTATGCGGTCCAATATCTACACATGCGCGAGGTGGTTATTCCTACTTCATTACTTTCACGGATGATTACTCAAGATACGGATTCATTTATCTGATGAAACATAAATCCGAGGCTTTTGAGAAATTCCAGGAGTATAAGAATGAAGTAGAAAACCAAACCGGCAAAAGTATCAAGACACTTAGATCTGATCGAGGTGGTGAATACTTGAGTGCCGAGTTCCTAGGTTACCTAAAAGAGAAAGGAATTCTCTCTCAGCTTACTCCTCCGTACACTCCACAGCATAACGGTGTATCGGAGAGACGGAATCGAACCCTATTGGATATGGTACGATCCATGATGAGTAATGCTGAGTTACCGCGATCTTTCTGGGGTTATGCGCTAGAATCAGCGGCATATCTTCTGAACAGGGCTCCAACCAAGACTGTGCCTACCGCTCCATATCAGATGTGGACTGGGAAGAAACCTCATCTTCAGCATATGAAGATTTGGGGATGTCCAGCTTTTGTTAAAAAGCAGCATGTGGACAAGCTCGAGGCACGATCAGTAAAATGTTTGTTTGTGGGATATCCAAAGAACTCCAAGGGATATTATTTCTATTACGCAGAGGAACAAAAGGTCTTTGTTTCTCGTAATGCCCATTTTCTGGAACATCTGTTTTTAGAAAAGGAATCAAGTGGGAGCGAGATAGAACTGGAAGAAATTCCAGAACCACAAACCAATACTGAAAGTTTGGTAGAACCGGAAGTTCAGGAAGAACAGGACATTCCCGCACCCCTCCGCAGGAGTAGTAGGCCGTCTCATCCGCCTGAGAGATACTACGGTTTTCTCATAGACGGGGATAGAGAGGATTGCATCATAGAAGATGATGAACCTACTGACTTCCAGCAGGCCATCCAGAGCGGCGACTCGGTACGATGGCTAGATGCAATGCGGACCGAAATGGAGTCCATGTACACCAACAAAGTATGGACTTTGGACTTTGCTCCAGATGGGGTAAAACCCATAGGATGCAAATGGATCTTCAAGAAAAAGATTGGTGTAGTTGGACAGGTGGAAACCTATAAGGCTAGACTTGTTGCAAAGGGTTTTCGTCAAAGACCTGGTTTGGACTATGACGAAACTTTTTCTCCAGTGGCTATGCTCAAATCCATTCGGGTCCTTCTTGCTATTGCTGCCTTCCATGATTATGAAATCTGGCAGATGGACGTAAAGACGGCTTTTCTGAATGGAAATTTAGAAGAGAGCGTCTATATGGATCAGCCAGAGGGTTTCAATCAGAATGGGAGCAGCGGGAAAGTATGCAAGCTGCTTAAGTCTATTTATGGACTAAAGCAGGCATCGCGGAGTTAGAACATCTGTTTTGATGAGACAGTCAAAGAATATGACTTTATCAAAAATCCAGATGAGCCGTGCATATATAGTAAAGTTGTAGCCAGAAGTGTCGTAGTCCTCGTCTTGTATGTGGATGACATTCTATTGATAGGAAATGACATTCCTATGCTACAATCGGTCAAAGGATTCTTGTCACACAGGTTCTCCATGAAAGACCTGGGTGATGCCTCTTACATTCTGGGGATCCGGATCTATCGTGATAGATCCAAGAGGATGTTGGGACTTTCGCGGTCCAGGTATATCGACACTGTACTGAAAAGATTCAGTATGGAAGATTCTAAGCGCGGTAATCTACCGGCTTGTCACGGAATCACCCTCTCCAAAGAGATGTCTCCCAAGACTGATTTGGAAAGGGAACGCATGTCTATTATACCCTACGCTTCTGCGGTAGGCTCTATAATGTATGCGATGTTGTGTACCAGACCAGATGTAGCTTACGCACTAAGCGTGGTAAGCCGGTATCAGTCAGACCCAGGGGAGAAACACTGGATAGCAGTTAAGAACATTCTCAAGTACCTGAGGAGGACTAAGGAGATGTTCTTGGTTTACGGCGGAAAAGACCTCAGGTTGGAGGCCTTTGCTGATTCCGGCTTCCAGAGTGATAAGGACGATTCCAAGTCCATGTCGGGTTATGTCTTTACCCTCAATGGAGGGGCGGTGTGCTGGAAGAGCTCCAAGCAGGACACTGTTGCTGACTCGACGATGGAAGCGGAGTATATAGCTGCTTGCGATGCCGCAAAAGAAGCAGTCTGGATGAAGAAGTTCCTAACAGAACTTCAGGTTGTTCCTACCATAGTTGATCCAATACCTCTGTATTGCGACAACAACGGAGCTATAGCTTTAGCGAAGGAACCAAGGTCCCATCAGAAGTCCAGACACATCTTGAGGCGGTATCACCTGATCAGGGAGATCATTGATCGTCAGGAGATCGAGGTTCAGAGAGTTGCTTCTGAAGAGAACATTGCTGATCCATTCACGAAGGCCCTTCCTCAGATTCAGTTCGAGAGGCTACTCGAGATCATTGGTCTACGATATGCCAGTACATGGCCCTAGTGCAAGTGGGAGATTGTTAGTGTTTATGCCCTAGAAGGCCATTACTGTATCATACTAGCTTGTATATTACTTAATGGAAGCTTGGGATATTCACATGTATATAACAGTCTTGCTAAACATGGTAGTATGCTACTTGGTTTTTCTATCTTAATATGTGAGTGTACGTATTGATAGAGCTCTTAGGATCTTGCTTGTCTACCAGCGTTGTGATGGCAGTCACACTAGTGGGGGCTGGGTAGTCTACAAGCACATCCTTATTCTGGTCCCTGGTCGTTGGATTATCGAGACAGAGCATCGATACTCCGGAGTAGACTAGTGTGTACGCTTCTCATCCCAGTTGGGGAGATGGTCTGTCCCACAGCCGTCAGTACGTCGTACTGGAGATAGTATGCAGGTGCTCGTTAGGTTACGGGTACACCGGACAGGACTCACAGGGAACTGTTGGTTGGTTTGATACCAGTCGTCAGTGAACAGTTCCCAGGTGACATGAGTACAGCGTAGTCCGCAGACTTGACACTGCTACTTCGCCTCGAGTGTGTCCCACTGTTCTTAGATTGCTACCCTACCACGGCTCAAAGGAGTCGTGCAAACAGGTAGCAGTTGGGTGCAGTCCCGAGCACTTGGAGGCAGTGGCGGTTAGATAGGATTCGTCCCTCCCGGTATTGGGAGTAGATATCGTGCTGTGTCAGAGAGCCATTACGCAAAGTCCCGGGCCAGGGCAAGCAAGATTTGCTGGTAGGTTCCAGTAGTTTCTCAGGGTGTAATGGGCTTCCCTCCGACACGACTTATACCGCTATTAGGGGACTGACGCTTGCCGCCCCCCTAGGCCCGATATGCGATAGTCTTGGACGAACGGACTGGACTGTATGGAGATTGTCACATCAGACTCAGTAGGAGTTCGGATGGGTTTTCTCATCGGCCTTCTTATCGACAACTACCTGGGGACCGTTACGTACAGCTAGTGCCGCTTGCGGTCTGTGGTTAAACCCACTGCCAGCGTAGTAGTCGAGTCTCTAGAGTCCCACACAGAGAGTTTCCTACTCCAGGCGAAATGATATAGAGGTTGCATGGTTTTGCAACAAAGGGTTCGGACGCATACGTGCGTTTACGCGCGTACGACTTTCGGACAGTTTTTACCAGTCGGCTTTGGTTTAAGCCAGTTACTGGTATCTGGTTATTGGTTTTTTACAGTCTAAAGTTTTTCCGTATTTTTGCGGATTGGAGGGGCGTTCTCGTAATTGTACGAGAAGCTTCTAGAAGATGTGACTAAGGAGGTTAAGGTGACATAAGCTTTGGATAAGATTAGTGAGTCATGAGGGTGATTCATCATGATCATTAATGCACCATAAATGCTTAATGACTCATGTTAATGGATCACCTCTTTTCATTTATGAAGCATGCTTATTCATTTCTATTATTCATTATTCTTTAATAAGAATGCTTCATAATATATTATGATACACTCTCTCTCATCTCATTATCTCATCTCGCATTCTCTCTCCTCAAGCTCTCATCTTCAAGAGACTAATCCTTAATCCTCATGTGTTGAGATCAAAGGTTTAGTTAGACTTAAACATCCATTACCTTCACTCTATATCATCCTTTCTTCTTTGATTAGCAATCAAAATAGATTAGTTACCTCAAGTTAGAGGTGTAGCTTGGTGTTTTGCTCTCGGGTGGATCGTCTACTACCTAGAGAAGGTCGAGGAGAACAAAGGAGGACACAAAGACGAAGGACCAGTTTCATTAGATATAATCCCTAAACACAATTGAAAAGAAACTCTTTGTGTACGGTTATTTATAGTTTAGCTTCGATTCAAGCGGTTAGTCGATGTTCGTTCTTTAAACATGATCGTTTTTGAAAATTCCGCCTCCCCACAAGTACTGGGGTGTACTACATCGACTTACAATCTACTCACCGAAGTCCCGCGCTAAGTGTATCCAACAATTTGCTTGCCCTTCTTCGCAGCGTCCGTCTCACTGGCCTGCGAACCTAGAATCACATAACATATATCACACATAAGCTCAATTTCACAGAAACACGACATTACGGTCCAACTTGAAACACGTGTCGCAAACCAATCGCGCGTGTGCGCGATACGCTAAAACGTGTGATCACGCGCCTGAAACTACCCCGACGCGTCGCGATACGCAAAAACCCCAAACCTACTCACGTATCACGCGTGTCGCGAAGGTTTAGAAAAACGGCAAAACAGGTATTTGGTCCCAGATTTCTACACAGAACTAAACTTACAAAAATATATACATCACAGCACCCTAAACACTAGCAGACACCTACAGGACCAAACCCAAACCCAAACTCTACCCATCTGGTCGCAATTGGTGGCCAGAACGAATTATTTGGCGGCCTACTGTAGCAGTTAGGGGGTCGGGTTAAACACAGGGTATCAGCACATCTCCACTATACTGCAGTATGCTCAATTTCACTCAGAACTCATCGGGTCAAAAGCATTTCCAGAAAGTTCAAATTTGCACAAATACGGTGAATTTTGCATCAAATAGGGAAACTGGTGGTATTTTAGTGCAATTGGGGTTAAGCTAGGTTAACATGGTCTCAATAACCCACTAACACCCTACTGAAACCAAACCACACCACATTAGCACAAAATTCCTACAAAACACCCCATATCGCACTAAAACGCACTAAAAACAACTAACCGATGCAAATCTACACTAACCAAGCAAACTAGGGAAGCAAGTTAGGAAATATACCTCACACTTAACCCTAGGGAGCTGCAGGAAGATGAAGAAGTGAAGGGGAGAAGCTGCAGTTGCTGCTGTTGCTGTTGCTGCTCACTGTAGCTGCTGTTGCTGATCTCTGCTGCTGCTGCTACTGCTTCTTGCTGCTGCTGCTGCTGTGCTTCTTGCTGTTGCTGCTGCTGTGCTTGGTTCTGGAGCTGGGGGTTGAGAGGTAAGTGTGTGTGTGTATGTGAGAGTTGAGAGAAAAACACAAGGAAATGAGAGGAAACAATTATCACCCAATTGTCAACCCTCCTCTCTCTCTCTCTTCATGATTGCAAGCATGGCTTGAGCCATGATGCCCTCTCTCTCTCTCTCTCTCACAAGTCAACACCCATAACCATTCCAATTAAAGTAACAACTAATTAACTTAATTAAAACCCAAAAGGCTTAATCCTCAAGATTAACCCACCATGGTCACTTAACATGGTAAAAACTCATTTAAAAACCCTAGTTTACATGCACATGTGTGTGCAAGCCTAGGAAAATTTTAGAAAAATATTTATTAAATTAGGAAAAATATTTGAAACACAAATTGGTAAACTTTTTATTAAAACCCATTATTTAAATATAATTAGTCACTAAACAAATCCTAAGGTGTTACACATCCATTACAATATACATCGTATATACTGTAATGGCCTATAGGGCATACATATAACTAACAATCTCCCACTTGCACTAGGGCCATCTGTTGTGGTATCACATACCCAACAATTAGCTGCAGTTGAAGTATCTCATACTCAACCATCCAATAAAAGTCTCTATTGGGAAAAAGGCCTTTGTGAGTGGATCTGCGCTGTTGTCCTCTGTGTCTACTCTCCTAACCTCGATCTCCCTGGAGATCAACCATCTCCATGATCAGGTGATACTGCCTAAGAATTATATCTGGATTTCAGATGGGACGGGGGGTTCCTTGGCAAAAGCCACAACTCCATTGTCACACAATGGTAGGAACGAAGTTCATCTCATGAACTTATATATCCAGACTGCCTCTTTGGTAGCATCCTTGGTAACGATGTATCTTGCCTTTAATCGTCTAGTAAGTCACGATATCTAGCTTGGAACTCTTCCAACATACCGTCCCTCCACTGAGGGTAAAGACAATGCCTGCGACTGACATTCAGTCGTCCTTATCACCCTGGAACCTTTCCAGTGATTCTCCTCAGGATCGATTGATACCATCTCACTACTACTAGTGAGAATCCTAAAATCCAATCAGATCTATCTCATAGATCCAAAACCCAGGATTTAGGAGGTATCACTTTGATCCTATATGGAGAATCCTTGTGATAATCGGAGATTGACCAATCGTAGCATAGGAAACTCCTTCCCTATCAAGAGTATGTAATCCACGTACTCTACGAGGATCACCACCATACTCTCTACTACCTTTTTGTATATACAAGGTTCATCTACCATTTTGATGAAGTCAAACTCTTTGACTACGACATCAAAACAGACGTTCCAACTCCGCGATGCCTGCTTCATCACATAAAACATCTTGCACACGTTTCCGCTGCTCCCACTGTCTACGAAGCCCTCTGGCTGTGTACTTATAGACCGTATCTTCTAAAACATCATTTAGAAAAGCAGTCATGACACCCAACCACTAGATATCGTAGTCATGGTATGTAGCCGTGGCAAGTAGGATCTGAATGGACTTAAGGATAGCTTTGAAAGTCTCAACTTTTCCATGTACACCAAGTAATCTTCTCAAGATATACTTGCTCTTGATGGGGATTTAACCCTTCAGATAAAGCAACCAAAGTCCATACTTTGTTGGTGTATAAGGATTCCATCTCAGATCACTAAGCATCCAGCCATTCTTACAGAGTCCCACTCCTGATGGCCAGCTCGAAACTAGTTGGGTCACCATCTCATGATGCAATCCTCGCTCCCATTGTCATAGAGAAACCAAAGTATCTCTCAGGTGGGTGAGGAACCCTACTAGATCGGCGGAGAGGCTGAGATTCGTTGGTTACTATTGAATCCTTCGGTTCTACCAAATCATCTGCTGTAGTTTCTATAGCTGGACTCCTTCCAGTTCTACCTCATGACCACTAATTTCTTCCCAAGAATTTCCCTTTCACAAAGGTGGCATGCTGAGAAACAAAACATCTTGTGTTCCTCTGTTTGGTAGAAGATATTCCCTTGTGAATGCTTGGGATATCCAACAAACTTCCACAGAACTGACTTTACCTCGAGCTTGTCCAGATTTTGCTTTTCAGACATAGGCCGGACAACCCCAAATCTTAACATACTTAAGATATGGGCTCTTCTCATTCCATATCACATATGAAGTGGTAGGCAACTGATTTGATTTGAACCTTATTCAATAGGTATGCAGCTTCTCAAGTGCATAACTCCCAAAAGGAAATAGGAAACTCAGTAGTACTCATCATAGAGCACACCATATCACATAGGGTGATATTGCTCCTCCCCGATACACCGACGTGCTGTGGTGTATACGGAGGAGTAATGCTGAGAGAGAATCTCATTCTCCTTTAGAATAGTCCAGGAATTCTGTGCTCAAGTATTCTCCTCCTTGATCTCATCAAAAAACATAATACTTATACCCGTATTTTGGTTCTCTACTTCTAACTTACATTCTGTAAATATCTTAAAAGGTTCGGACTTGTGTTTCAACAGGAACATATGTCTGAATCTTGAGAGATCATCAAAGAATGTAATGAAGTACAAAGAACCGGTCTTGGCATGGGTAGACATGAGACTTTCATACATCAGCATGTATCAATCCCAAGAGTTCAATAACTCTTTCTCTGTTTTCAATAAACAGAGCTATGGTCATCTTATCTTTGTGACATGACCGGCAAGTTTCACAAGATATAAATTCAAACAGATTTAAATATGCATCTAAATGTAACTTAGCTAGTCGGGTTGCATTGATATGACCTAGTCTACAATGCCTCAAGAAGGATTCGTTCATTTCTGAACTCTTCCTCTCGTGTGTGTTCCGTATATTAAGAACCGTGGTTTGATTTAGAACGTCTATGCTTTTAGATAACGTACCTGAACCAATCAACTCTTGATATAGGAAATGTTCAAAACATTATCCAACAATACAAAATTATATCCTTTCTTTACTAATAAAGAGACTGATATGATGTTGTATATCAGGTTCGGTATCTAATAACATTCGTTCAGAATCAATGTATTCTGGTAATACAGGGTGATAGTGACCAACAGACTTGGCTGCAACACTTGCACCGTTTTCTGTCTCATGAAACTTATCACTCGTTCTCAGTTCTTTACCTTTCTGTAGCCCATGTAACAGATTACACATGCGGGATCCTGATCCGGTATCTCATACCGAGGACGTAAAGGATACTGAGAAACATTTCTATGTAATGAACACACCCGAAAAAGATGCATCAGCATGCACTTTCTTCGTTTGGGCGGCACGGGAAATCTGGTATTCCCCAATTTCCTGCTCTGTCTTATAACATTTATAAGTTAGAGCGGGACCAACATTCCCCAGCTCAGTATAATAAGCGGGTTCAGTCAATACATCCGTATTATTATCTTGATTAAGGCGTGATATGGTCGCTACCTGGAGAGAGAGAAGAAAACACTCAGCGTATGCTCTTGCAAGATTAGATTGGTTATCTAATATATCTAATCAGGATGTCTCCCACTGTTTTAATCAAATCTTCCTTCAAACCCCAAAAGGAAAGACTAGCCGGGATTAATTACATGCTACAAGTTCGCTAATCTTTCAGCCAGGCCAGTGTCGGTACTTTGAGGGAGGTCCCCCGTGCTTTCGCACGAACCTAATTAAAGTAAACCTCGTTTTCCCAGGGGCGTAACCCCGTTAACACCTTTCTAGACACCTACTTGATCGGCTAATTGTAATGTGTAAAACTCTCCCAGGAGTAACTCTTACTCGCAGCGGGTATCGGGATCCAACTATCTCATATAAGGTATGCAATCTCATTGCAAATTTCAACACTTGAAATTCCCGATAATATTTTGCCCCTAGCATCCTATGACCTTGACAGAGGTCAACAAACTATAAGCTGCTAGTCAAGTTCTACCTGTCATTTCCTGATTGAAGTAAAACCACCCGCACGACCCTTGACAGAGGTCAACAAGGTCGCACGACTACCCTAAATCAATCACATCATATGTTTATACAGATAAGCACTAATCAGCTACCGCACACTACGTTTTGACAGAGATCAACAAACGCAGCACGAATACTAAATACTACTTATCTGAAATGACGGAGGGCTACGACAGGTTTTTATGAAAACCCTTTGCGTAATGAACTTGATATCGTTGTAGAATCAAGTGATTTTAAATGGAATGTTTCTGAGGCTTTTCTAGTTTTGCTAAAGGGGTCACTCCCGGTGAAGGGATCGTCAGCCCTTTCCTCATCGAATAAGGTGCCGGATATTTCACAAATATCGCTGTGCAAAGCAAAAACTATAGAAGCAATCAAAAGAAAGACCGAGTTTGTAGCATCTGCTAGTTTCACTAAAGAGGTCACTCCCGGTGAAAGGATCTCGGCTCTTTCCTTATCGAATAAGGTGCTGGATGTTCTACAAGGAACACCGCTAAGCAAAGAAAGAACTAGAGCTACCAGTTTTTAAACAAGTTTCTACAGCATCTTTAGGTTTCTTTTAGTTTCATTAATCTCATTAATGAAGTCCCATTTTATTATGCTTTACAAGCATTGCATTTGAAACGAAATCTGCAATATAACATATATCTCATATATATAATATAAACATTCGTCTCAGGCAGTAATATGATCTCATCACAGAACATTGCAGCAGAAGAACATATATGAAATATTGGATATACCAGGGCGTCCGTGTTTTCAATACGAGCCTGTATAAAACACGGATTCCACGGTCGCGATGAATAGCTAAACCCACATCCCTAGACCCCTATGAGAGCGGCAAGCAACACTGCCAATTCTAGGGTTAGGAGACCCGGTCTTGACTCCTCGAGATGGTCTCCCACTGGACCCTAGAACCCGGTTACTTGTGCTCCTCGCCTTGGGTCTACCTAATGCAGAAAAGTAAATAATATACAACGGTGACATCATCCTCAGCCCGGAAGTGCCCCAATAAAAGAATATTACATACAAATGAATTTTACATGAATGAAAAAGAAAAAACTCTCATCTCACATAAAACCCTCGGCTATTCAAAACGCGACGATCCAATATAACATATCACAGCAACACATAATATCTCATATCATCAACGTAAGCAAGTATGCGTATCCCGATTGTCGTTGATGTATAGCAACGAAGCCGGCGATACACCACATACTACGCTTACGGTCACAGAAAAGAAAGAGTAAAACTACAACAGTTGGAATCCGCAACCTCCTTAGACATCGCATGCCTAACCAAATGAATTCCTTAGACATCGCATGCCTAACAATTATAAACCCCGCATTTTAGTCTCATTATCGAAAACTCTTTTCAATATCAAGTCGGGCAATTCAACAAGATTCCCGACATCCTGATCGAATGCTCGTCGCAAACTTTAGTAGACGGCCGCACCCCCGGATGCCATCGACGAAGTGCACTAAGGAGGAACACCGCTGCCGCAAGCACCTGAACGGATGCTTTTGGCGACGGGGTTCTCCTACAGTCACTTAGTCGGGGCTATGGGGCGTCGCTGTCTATTAAGTTTACCCGGCGAGTATCCGCGTACGCAACGTGATTGCGACGGACTTTTGATCACATCAAAATTCCGTGGCAACCGATCAATTGAGACTGAACTGCTAGATTTATAACATTCAAATTTGTTATCTCATAACTACATGTGGATTCCAAATATTGTATCACATTCCAGATAAATAGACAATGTTAAACTTTCCGATCGAATAATCGAACACCCAAGATTTCCCCAATATATCTCAACACTTGAAATCAGTTTAAAAACATCCATCACATGCCACAGTACCAATGGTCCAGCCGTAGAAGGGTCAAGCCAACGCCTAACATGTGGCACGCCATACTTCCCCAAACCCTAAGGTTTAGAGGTAGTTCAAGACGGTCACATAATCGAGTTAAGGTTGGTTGTCTTCTAGGGGGTCCACCGCGTTACTTGCATGACTTAGAACGTTCTTAAACTCAAGAAAAAATCCAACTTTTGAAAAATTTCCGACAGGGGAAAAAGTGAGTTATTGATATCCGTTTGAACTATTTAACAGTTTCTAAAAAATACCCGGACAAATTAAACGAAGTTAAATTATCCGATCGAATCAACGAGTCCCCAATATAACCCTAGAAAACTCAATACTTGAGTGGAATTAAAAAATTCCCAGAAAAAATTGCCAAGAAAGGACCTAAGAATAAATATATGAAATTCCACGGACTAATTCACAATTTTGGCCGCGGAACCGCCGCCAAACCCTTGGTTTGGCCGCGGTTCCGCGGTCATGTGAGCGAATTAGTGGGCCGTACTTCACAGTAATTCTTAGTTTTTCCTGCTTATTTTTCTGAGCATTTTTAATTCATAAAAAATCACATTTTTGGAAAATGTCCAGAGAAGGGTTCGTGTCGGGGTTTCCAGGTTCGATCAGACTTTAAACTTCGCTCAGACTTCGCCTAAAGCTCTAGCTTGGCTCTGATACCACTGTAGGGTTGCTAGGCACGCTTACAAGGGTCTACGGGGCATCAACCATGCCCGATTAAAATTTTAGCCGTGCCGAACAACCCAAAGCCGGATCTTTTAAACTAAAGATTAGGCGAAAACGAACATGTTAAACACTTTAATACTAAGTGAGAGGGATTACAACCTTTGTAGATCCGGTCCTTCACTTCTTAAGCTCCGTGTTGAGGTCCTTTCGCTGCGATCATCGTGTTCCGGACTCTCGAGAGGCTTCACGAAGATAAAGATGCAGTCTTGCTTCCGATCTTCGATAACAAAGATGATCTACCTTAAAGTTTCATTAACACAAGCTAACACTCACTAAATGAGGTGAACACTCTCATCTAAAGGGCAAGGATAGATGAGGATGATGAAGTAGGATTTTTGCTCTCATTTGTTTTCATATTCTCTCTCACTTTCATCACGAAGCAAAAGCTAGAAAGCTTTTGCTCAAAGGAAGAAGAAGGAAGAAGATGAAGCCTTAATCCTTTTGTGATGAATAATGCAAAGATATGATATGATGAATAATGCAACCATGGTCAACTAAACCCATGTATAGAATTAACTAGGGCTAGGGTTTGGGTTGGGTTAAAAGTGAGTCACTTGAAAATATCAAGCATAATATCTTTTCCAAGACAAAAGAAAAGCTTCTAGAATCTACTAGAAGTATTAACCCTAATCCAAACCCTAATCATGTTTAAACTCCACAAAACATGTTGCATTAATAACCATATCATGTTACAATATTATATATCACATATATAAAATTTATCGTAACAAAATAAAATAATACAATTAACATATATCGCATATATATCAATGTATTACCCGAGTGAGAAAAAGAATCTTTTAGTGAACTAATATTAGTTAATGTAATTTAATATATCAAATATATTATTATACATTAAATTATCGAATCAACACTTGATCCGACAATCCGGCTATATCGTATATAACCGACTAATACGATGACCCGGCTATATCACATATACCCGGCTGATATCTCATATCGTGAGAATCCAATACGGTATCACATACCGCATTATCCTCGGTCCCGCACATATCACATATGTGCTCCTACACCGTTTTGCCTGAGTCAAGAAACCTCTGTGTAGGACACTAAAGAATCGTCAATACGCCGGTAGTAGGTGATGATCATATCAAACACCCACAAGCTGCAAGCGGTCAGCTAAACGTAACAGCCACCCAAGTGTTGAGCGCTCAGAAGATAAACAAGTAAGCCTGTACATTCTCCTGTGAATCCAATCAGTAACACTCCCGTACAGTCCGGTCTCGTCGTCTGATATGTCGCATATCTCGCCTAGGGGTGGTAAACTTCAGACCCTAGTAGCTCGATAAGTCATGTCGATATGAGGTCTATAACAGTTCGAGAAACTACTGATAACTCTTACCAGTAAATCTCAGCAACCCTGGCCAGGGATTTCCGGTTATAGCCAATCGAACACAGCACAACATCAACTCCCTATACCGGGAGAGAAGAATCCCCTCCTATCGCTCATTGCCTCCATGTGATTCGGGACTGTACCCAAAAGCCACCTTTTTGCACGCCCTCTTGGACGTGGTATGATGGAAATCAAAACACGGTGGGAATCACACAAGACTCTATGACGATCTCGGGTCAACAGACTACTCTGTACCAGTGTCACCGGAGAACTGCCATCTGACGTGAGGTATAATACCATCTGGGAGTTCTCGGCGAGTCCGTCCAGTGTACCCAGTCTTTACTGAGCACCCGTACACCATCCTTGATGTCAAACACCGATGGATATAGGATCATCCATCGCCCATCATATGGGTCAAGATGCGTATAAGCTAGTCTACTCTGGTATATCGATGCCCTGTCTCGATACACCCTCGACTAGGAACAGTTATAGGATGTACTCGTCGACTACCGTGGCCCCACTAGTATGATCTCATCATAGTCCCAGTAGTCGAGTACATATCCTAAGTTCTTTATCAACATGTAACATAGAGACAATCAAAGTACATGTTAAGATAAAGTACAACCAGATAGCATACTATCATGTCGAGCAAGAAAGTACTCCCTATATATGTCCAAGCATCCATTACAATATACATCGTATGTACAGTAATGGCCTCTAGGGCATACATATTACTAACAATATGGCAGGGTCTGATCATATACGTGCAGTAGTGCACGGATCATGATCGGGCGGATCATACTAGTGGGCTTTGGTTTAAGTCGGATCCTAGTATTAGATTTGTTGGATTACTTTAGTCTCGTCGCATTCGCATTCAATCGGAATGCGGATGCAGGTATGTATATACAGGTGAGGGGTATCCTTGTGATCCATCACGAGTTTACTTTAGATGTTGCCGTATCTTTTTATTGTTGCAAACATTTGGATTAATGTTTGTTAGTGGAAATTTTGAGCACAAAATCATGATTAAGATCATTAATTGTGACACATGCACAAGTGATGACTCATGGTCTCTTTTCTTGTGCCTGTGTCACATTATATGATGGATTTGTGAGTTGATTTGATGAGAGGAGAGAAAGGGGCAGCCAAGGGCGAGGTTGGCTCTTGTATTATTCTCTTCTTGCTCTCCTTTTATCATATGAAAACACAAAAGAAAAGAACATCTTCTTCTTCTTCCTCTATCTCATTATCTCCATCAATGGCAACACCTCTAACCTCCATCCAAATCAATGGATGCAAGAGACAAAGTGATCACAAACATTCTCTACAACACCTTGGACACGTCGGCTAGCACAATTCAAGCCCGAGTTGCTTCGGATGAAGCGGGAGCCCGTAAAAGGAATCGATGATGTGGTGCCCTTTCTGACGAGAAGATCGAGACCTGAGATGCCGCGAGGAGCTTGGGATGGTGGCCAAAGACCGAAGGATACGGATCGATCGGTATAGCCTTTCTATCCCTTCTCTAGATAGCTAGTTGTAGGTTAATGGTTCGATCTGGGTTTTAAGCATACGATAGCGCCGGTTTCTAGTTTAGAAAAAATTTCGTTTCCGCATTTTGGCCTCGGAAAGACGGCCGGGGCGCTACCGTAGTCTTACAGCTGGGCATTGGTGAGTCCGAACGACATCAACAAAAACTCATAATGCCCGTAGCGCGTACGAAAAGCAGTCTTCGGAATGTCATCATTCCGAACCCGCAACTGATGATAACCCGATTGCAAATCTATCTTAGAAAAATGTTTCACATCCTTGTGCTGATCAAACAAATCATCAATGTGAGGTAAAGGATACATATTCCGCACCGTAACTCGGTTCAGTTGACGATAATCAATACACAACTTCAAACTGCCGTCTTTCTTCTTGACGAATAGAACAGGAGCTCCCCAAGGCGAAACATTCAGATGCACAAGTCCCCTATGAAGCAACTCTTGCAATTGATCTTTAAGCTCTCTAAGCTCCGTCGGGGCCATCCGGTAAGGCGGTATAGAAATAGGCCCCGCGCCGAGAATCAGATCAATGCAAAACTCAATCTCGTGCTCTGGCGGCAAACCAGGTTGTTAGTTATATGTATGCCCTAGAGGCCATTACTGTACATAGGATGTATATTGTAGTGGATGCTGGGACATATATAGGGAGGACTTTCTTGCTCGACATGATAGTATGCTATCTGGTTGCCCTTTACCTTAACGTGTATACTGATTGTCTCTCTATTACATGTTGGTAAAGCCCTTAGGATGTGTACTTGACTACCTGGACTATGATGAGGATCATACTAGTGGGGACATGGTAGTCTACAAGTACATCCTTCAAAGTCCCTAGTCGTGGGTGTATCGAGACGGGGCATCGATATACCAGAGTAGACTAGCGTGTACCTTCTCGACCCATACAGATGGGCGATGGATGATCCCATATCCATCGGTGTTTGACATCAGAGATGATATACGGGTGCTCAGTAGAGACTGGGTACACTGGACGGACTCGCCGAGAACTCCCAGATGGTATTATACCTCACGTCAGATGGCAGTTCTCTGGTGACACTGGTACAGAGTAGTCTGTTGACCCGAGATCGTCATAGAGTCTTGTGTGGTTCCCACTGTGCTTTGATTTCCATCTTACCACGTCCAAGAGGGCATGCAAAACGGTGGTTTTTGGGTACAGTCCCGAGTCACATGGAGGCAATGAGCGATAGGAGGGGATTCGTCTCTCCCGGTATAGGGGGTTGATGTTGCGCTGTGTTCGATTGGCTATAACAGGAAATCCCTGGCCAGGGTTGCTGAGATTTACTGGTAAGTGTTACCAGTAGTTTCTCGAAGTGTTATAGACCTCGTATCGACACGACTTATCGAGCTATTGGGGTCTGACGTTTACCACCCCTAGGCAAGATATGCGACATATCAGACGATCAGACCGGACTGTACGGTAGTGTTACTGGTCGGATTCACTGGAGTGTGAGCGGGCTTGCTCGTCGATCTTCAGATCGCTCAATACCTGGGTGGCCGTTACGTTTAGCAGACCGCTTGCGGCTTGTGGGTGTTTGATATGATCATCACCTGCTACCGGCGTATTGACGAGTCTTTAGAGTCCTACACAGAGGTTTCCAGGCTCAAGCGAAACGAAATAGGAGCGCATATGAGATATGTGCGGGACCGAGAATAATGCGTGTATGTGATACCGTATTTCATTCTCGCGATCAATGTGTCGAATGGTTGTATGCGATATAACCTAGTTATCGATTCAAGCGTTGATTCGATAAGCCGATACATTGTATACTAGTCGGTTGTGTGCGACATGACCGGATCATTGAATCAAGTATTGATTTAATGATTTAATGCATATTTATATATTTGATATATTACTTTGCATCAACTAGTATCGGTTGACTTTAAATGGATTTTCTCACTCGGGTGTGCGCATTGCATATGCGATATGATTTTGTGCACTTGTTTGTATCATGTTTGATGATGCAAGAATGCTAGGGTTTGTGTAATGAAGTAAACCTAAGTTAAATAAATAATTAGGGTTTTCTTTTATTCTTTCATTTATCTTTTCATTTGGATTTAAAAGATAAATGAGAAAAAGAAAACAAAAGGGTTTCTTTCATGAAGCTAAGTGAAGCTTCATGAAGCTTTGACCAATCAAACCCTTTTGTCTTTATCTATTAAACCCTAACCATTTATTTAACTATGGTCAACTCTCTACACATTACTATAGTTTAATTATGATAAGAAATGATTATTCATTGGCTATTCCATTATTCTTATCATAATATATCTTCTTCTTCTTCTTCATCTTCTTCAAGGAAGAAAGCAAGCTCCATCAATGGTGATTGATGGAAATGAGTGAGAAATCCAAAACTAAAGTCTACCCACTTCCTATTTCTTCATCCTCTACCTCTTGCCAAGTAGTAGAGTGTGTTTACTTCACAAGTTTCTTGACTTGGTGAAGTCGGAGCTTGATTTAGCGATGCCTCGACGTAGATCATCTTCGGCATGGACATCGACGACCTAGCTCGCTTATTCTTCGACGAAGCCGACGCTAGAGCCCGGGAGTTCACTTGGACAGCGAAGGCACTTCGTTTCGAAGCTATGGAGGTGGACAAACGGATCTACAAAGGTTGTATTTCCGTATTCCTTTAGTTAAGTGTTAACTAGTTGTTTTTCGCCTAGAAATCTAGCAAACGATCCATAGTCGGGTCTCTCGGCACCGTTAATTTTTGAAATTGGCATGTTCGATGCCTTGTGAGACCTCACTAGGGTGCCTAGGAACCCTACAGTGGTATCAGAGCCTAGCTAGAGCCTTAGGCGAAGTCTAGACGGAATTTGAAGTCCGATCGAACCGAAAACACGAACCCAAAATTGCTCTCTGTCCAGATTTTAAAATTGTGGATTTTTCAAGATTAAAAATATCCAGAAAATCAAGCAGGGTTTTCTAAGAATTACTGTAAATTTTGTGGGCCTAACTCAACTTTTCCGCCGCGGAACCGCGTCACGTGCTATGCATGCCGCGGCGGTTCAGCGGCGGTTTTGTCGTTTTGTGCAATTCTTTTTTCACAGTAATTCTTAAATTTCTGTGCTGAGTCTTCTGGAAATTTTTAATATATTTTCAAGAGTTGAATTTTCAGAGGTTGTTTTGGGTTTTCAAGAGTTCGATCGGATTATCAAATTTTGTCTGTGTGGCTTTCCGGATAAATTTTAGAATATGTTAAAAAAGTTCGACCGGATATAAATACCCAATTTTTCCCCTGTCGGGAAATTTCCAAGTGTTGGATTTTTCCGAAGTTTAACGACGTTCTAAGTAGTGCAAGTAACGCGATGGTCCCTCTAGAAGACAACAAACCTTAACTCGATTATGTGACCGTCTTGAACTGCCCTTTGAACCTTCGGGTTTGGGGCAGTACGGCGTGCCACATGTGAGGCGTTGGCTTGACCCTTCTATGGCTAGACCGTTGGTACTGAGGCACGAACTGAATATTGTTAGACTTATTTCATGTGTTGACCTGTTTCGGGAAAACTTGGGTGTTCGATTGTTCGATCGGAAAGTTTGACATTTTCTATTTATCCGGAATGGGATACAATAATTGGAATTCACAAATTGTTATGAGATAACTGAATGAATGTTATAAACATAACACTTTAGTCTCACTTGATCGGTTGCCACGGAATTTTGATGTGCTCAAAAGTCCGTCGCAATCACGTAGCGTACGCGGATATTCGCCGGGTAAACTTAATAGACAACCTCGCCCCATAGCCCCGACCAAGTGACTGTAGAAGAACCCCGTCGCCGAAAGCATCCGTTCGGGTGCTCGCGGTAGCGGTGTTCCGCCTTGGTGCACTTTGTCGACGGTATCGGGGGTGCGGCCGCCTACTAAAGTTTGCGACGAGCATTCGATCAGGATGTCGGGAATCCTGTTGAATTCCCCGACTTAATGTTGAAAAGAGTTTTCGATTTTGAGACTAAAATGCGGAGTTTATAATTGTTAGGCATGCGATGTCTAAGTAATTCATTTGGTCAGGCATGCAATGTCTGAGGTGGTTGCGGATTCCAACTGTTGTAGTTTTACACTTTATTTTCTGTGACCGTAAGTGTAATATGTGATATCGCCGGTTTCGTTGCTATATGTCAACGACAATTGGGATGGACATATTTACTTATGTTGATGACATGTGATGTTATGTGTTGCTGGATATGTTATATTGGATCGTCGTGTTTGAATAGCCGGGGGTTTTTATGTGAGATGAGTGTTTTTCATTTTCATTCATGTAAAAACTTGTATGTAATATTCTTTTATTGGGGCACTTCCAGGTAGCGGAAGTAGTCACCGTTTGTATATTATTTACTTTTCCGCACTAGGATAGACCCAAGGAGGAGGGCACAGGTAACCGGGTTCTGGAGTCCAGTGGGAGACCAACTCGAGGAGTTGAGTCCGGGTCTCCTAACTCTAGAATTGGTAGGGTTGCTTGCCGCTCTCGTAGGGGTCTAGGGGTGTGGGTTTGGCTATTCATCACGACCGTGGAATCCGTGTTTTATACTGGCTCGTATTCAAAACACGGACATCCTAGTATATCCAATATTTCATATGATTCTTCTGCTGCGATATCTGTGATGTGATCATGTGATGTTCTGTGATAGATACAGTATATAGTATATATGATATATTATATAGACGTTACTTATGTTTTACACCCGTGCTAGCCCTGCCCCGCTCTGCCGTTAGTTACCTAACCTAACGGTGCACGAGGGGACATCGAGGCGAATGCGGATGGCATAAGTGTACGTCGTATTTATCTGTGATGTTTAGGTACTTAAATGATGGGACTTCATTAATGTGATTAATGAAATAAAAGAAACCTAAGATGTTGTAGAATCGAATTTCAAAATAAAACAGGTAGCTACAGTTCTTGCTTTGCACAGCGGTATATGCGATATATCCTGCACCTTATTCGATAAGGAAAGGACCGAGATCCCTTCACCGGGAGTGACTCCTTTAGCAATAACTGGCAGATGCTACACACTCGGTTTGTCTTTTGATTGCTTTTAAAAGTTCTGCTTTGCACAGTGATATATATGATATATCCTGCACCTCATTCGACGAGGAAAGGACCGACGATCCCCTCACCGGGAGTGACTCCTTTATGTTGGATATATATGCCCTAGAGGCCTACATTGTATAGGATGCTTGGGATATGTATGTACATGACAGTCTTGCTTGATATGATAGTACGCTATTTGGTTTGACTTTGTCTTAACGTATGATATATTTTACTTGGTATTTATATATATGTTGATAAAGCCCATAGGGTGTTTGTCTGACTACCGGCGTTGTGATGGCAGTCGTACTAGTGGGAGCTGGATAGTCAATAGGCACACCCTTAGATGTCCCTGGTCGCAGGAGTATCGAGATTGGGCATCGATACTCCAGAGTAGACTAGTGTATACATATCTAGACCCTGACGAGGGGCGATGGATTGGTCCCGCAACCATTGGTGGTGTTCACCTAAGATTGTATACAGATGCTCACTAGGTGTGAGTACACCGGACAGGACTCGCCGGGAACTGACTGGATGGTATTATACCTAACGTCAGATAGCAGTTCTCAGGTGACATGTGTGCAGATAGTCCGTTGACTTAAGGTCATCATTTGTCTCGTGTGAGTTCCCACTGTGCTTTGATTATTACCCTACCACGGCTCAAAGGAGTCGTGCAAACAGGTTTCAGTTGGGCACAGTCCCGAGCCACGTGGAGGCAGTGAGCGACTGTTAGGGATTCATCTCTCCCGGTATAGGGAGTTGATATCGCACGGTGATCGGTTGGTCATTACCATAAGTCCCTGGCCAGGGCTGATTGAGAATTACTGATAGGTTGATCAGTAGATTCTCGGATGGTGATAGAGCCATACCGACACGACTTGTACGGTTATTAGGGGTCTGACGTCCACCACCTCCCTAGACCGTACATGTGATACTCTTAGACGAACAGACCGGACTGCGTGGATATTGTCACGGACAGGCTCAGTAGGATTTCAGATGGGTTACCTCATCAGCTTTCTTATCGACAACTACCTGGGGACCGTTACGTACAGCTAGTGCCGCTTACGGTCTGTGGTTAAACCCACTGCCAGCGTAGTAGTCGAGTCTTTAGAGTCCCACACAGAGATTTCCCAAACCCAGGCGAAAAGATATAGAGGTCGTATGGTTTTACGACAAAGGTTCGGACGCATACGTGTTTGATCGCACGTACGACATTCGGACAGTTTTTACTAGCCGGCTTTGGTTTAAGCCAGATTCTAGTATCAGGTTATTGGATTTATACAGTCTAAAGTTTTTCCGTGTTTTCACGGATGAGAGGGGCGTTCTCGTAATTTTCCGAGAAGCTTCTAGAAGGATGTGACATAAAGAGAGAGGTGGCATTTTCATTTAATGATTAAGTGACTCATTGTGAATGATTCATCATATCATTAATGCATCATTAATTGCTTAATGACTCACATGATGAATCACCCACTTGATTTAATGAAACATGATGAATATTCTCTTATTATTCATTTCTTTTAATTCATTATGTTTCATATATATCAAGTGAGAAGCTTTTTTCATTATTAATAATATCATTGTCATCTTCTCACTCTCTCTCTTCAAGTTCTCTCTCCTTCACCAAACCCTAATCCTACCCTCATGAGTTGAGAACAAGGATTAGGAAAGACTAATTACTCCATAACCTATCTCTACATCACCTTAGCTACTCTATTTAGCAACTAGAGAAACTAAGTAACCTCAAGTTTAGAGGTTATAGCATGGATTAGGGCTCTCGGGTGGATCGTCTATCACGGAAGAAAGCCGAAATGGATGTGGAGATCCAAAGAGGCCGTAGACAACATCAAGACGAAGGACTAGAACCGTTTGGTATAATCTCTTAGCATAGTAGTTTAAAACTCTATAGCTTTTGTTAAAACTTGTTTAGCAAACGATTCATACGGTTAATCGATGTTTGATCATAGAACTTGATTGTTATTCATATTTCTGCCTCCCCACAAGATATGGGGTGTTGAACATCAACTTACAGTGGTATCAGAGCCTAGCTAAACAAGATTTAACTTAATTGCAAATTTGTACGAATTTCGAACGGAAAAACGAAGCCGGAAAACCCTAAAAATATCAAGTTTCTGTCGAAATTTAAATGAAGTCCAAAAATTTTTCAGGGATGTTCAGAAAGCTTGTAATGACACCAGAAGAACACCCAAGAAATTTGGGGCCATGACTCGACCAAACGACCGCGGTTCCGCGGCGGGCCCCACCGATCCGCCGCGCTTCCGCGGCCGAGTTGCCGAGTCATGATCCCAGTTTTCTTGGGTGGGTTCTCTGTTATATTTGGGGTTTTCTGGAATATTTAATTTTTGCTCAGGTTTCAGTTTTACAGAGCAGTTTTTGGAGAAATATTAAAGATGTTTAATCGATCGAAATTGTACAGTATTTGCATATTGGATTATATCTGTGATTGTATAATGTGTTCGTAAACCTCCCCTAACTGCTAGTATGTCGGTTGGCAGGGGGTTGCACATTTCTGTAATGGTTTTATCTGTTTGTGCATATAAACTGTATTGGACTGTTGTGGTGATTAGCCGGGTTTTGTGATGGGTTTTTGTATTAATTCATTTGATGTAAATGTAACAAGTTGTAATATTATTTTGCGGGGCACATCCAGGTTGCGATTGTAGCCACCGTTGTATTATTTCTTTTTACTGTTTTTGCTCCTAGGACAGATCCAAGGTGGGGTACACAAACTGCCGGACGGGTAGTTTGCCGTACCCGTAGGGATCTTGGGTGGGGTAACGGCTATTCATCACAACTGTGTAATCTGTCTTTTCTTGCAGGCTCAAAAGAAATACAGATTGCTTGCAAATCCAATATTGTTTATCTGTGTTCTGGAATGCCTATTATTGCGTCTGACGAATGTACAATATCTATATATGATAGCTATTTAGACGTCGCTTATGTTTTACACCCGCGCTAGCCCAGCCCCGCTCTGTCGTTAGTTAAGTAACCTAACGGGTGATGACGGGACCCCGTGGCGAATGCGGATGGCATAAGAGGACGTTGTATTTTCATTGTTATCTGTAATGATAGGTTAAAGATGGGACGCATTATTATTAATGCAAAGAAAATAAAACCTAAACTGAATCGTTGGAACAATTTCTAAAAACCACTCGGTTTTCTTGAAAAAGCAAATTTTAAATGCGGAGCTTAAACCACTCCTTTTAATAAAAGCTATCTTAGTTCCTTCGATCAAATCAAGTTCATTACGTTAACGGTTTTTTGCCAAAAACCAGCCGTAACCCTCCGTCGTTTCAGATAGACAGCACATCGTATTCATGCTATGCTTGTTGGCCTACGTCAAGGCATAGTGTATGGTAGCAGTGTGTGTGCCTATTTGTTGCATAGATAGATGCATTAGTTTAATACAGACGTACACCTTGTTGGCCTACGTCAAGGGCTTGTACGATGTATTTAAATTGATCAGGACAACGACGGGTAGAACTTGACTTGCGTCTTATGACTTGTTGGCCTACGTCAAGGTCTATAAGAGCTTGGGGTAAAAATCACATCGGGAGTTTCAAACATAAAGGAAACTTGCAGATTTAGCGTACCTTCTGGAGTGTGGTGACTAGAGTGGCTTCCATCTAGGGCATCATGCAATGATAGTTGGATCCCGATCCCACTGATGAGTAGGATTACTCTCGGGAATTTCTCTCACTTAACAATCAATGCTATAAACCAAGTAGGTGCCTAGAAAGGTGTTAGAGGGGCTACGCCTCTAGGGAAAAGAGGTTCTTTAATTAAGGAACTTCGCGAAAGCGTTGGAAAACCTCCCTCGAAGTACCAACACCAGCCTGGCTGAAAGGTTAAGCAAGTATTGTGACGTGTGATTAAATCCTGACTAGTTCTTCTTTTAGGTTTTGAAGAAGGATTTGAGGAAACAGTGGGAGCCATCCTGTTTAGATAAATTAATAAACCAATCTAAACTTGCAAGAGCATATGCTGAGTGTTTTCTTTTCTCTCTCTCTCTGGCAGCTACCATGGCTGGACTAAAACTATTACTTGAAAAGAATATACTGACCGGGCAGAACTATAAAGATTGGCTAAGAAACGTCAATATTGCGCTGACTTATGACAAAGTTGCATATGTTACCACTGTTGTTCCTCCCCTTATCCCAGGACCAGATTCCTCAGTTGCGGACAAGGAAGTTCGTAAAACCTGGGATCTAGACTGTGAGCGAGCTAAGTGTATCGTGCTGGCGTCCATGAATAATGAACTCCAGAAACAGCACGAGAGTATGGATATTGCATCCATATTCCTCCATTGCAAGGAATTGTATGGTGAACACTCCCGTATCGCGAGGTACGAAACCTCAAGGAAACTATTCCAGATGAGGTTAGCTCCAGGATCGCCTATTGGAGAGCACGTCCTCAAAATGATCATCCTCATTGAGGAACTCGCAAACCTGGGATGCGTGCTAGAGAATGATTTATATATCGACTTGATTTTGCAGTCCCTTCCCCACACCTTCTCTCAGTTCGTGCTGAACTTCAACATGCACGAAATGGAAGCGGATCTTCCAAAGCTCCTCAATATGTTGAGGGTAGCAGAGACCTCCTTGAAAAAGGAGAAGACCCCCGTTCTGTATGTTGGCCAATCATCTTCTTCTAAAACTAAAGCGAAAGCTAAAGGGAAGAAGAAGATGAAAGCCACCAAACCGAAGGGTGGGGTCAAGAAGGTGCAGGGAACGAACAAGGCAGGAAGGGTGAAGACGGAAAAGAACGAATGCTTCTATTGTCATAAGCAGGGGCACTGGAAGAAGGATTGTCAGGCCTTCAAAGCCAAGGACATGAAGCAAGCAGTTGCTTCTACTTCAGGTGTGTTCGTAATCGAAAATTGTCTTTCAGTAAACTCTACTTCATGGGTACTTGATACCGGTTCTGGTTCTCACATCTGTAATTCTTTGCAGGATCTGAGAAATAGTAGAGTACTGGGGGCAGGTGATATGACTCTCCGGATGGGCAATGGAATGCATGTAGATGCAGTTGCAATAGGGGAATATCACCTAGGGTTGAATAGTGGAAACATTTTGTTATTGTATAACTGTTTTTGTATTCCCAGTATGTTGTGTAATATTATATCAGTATCTTTATTGTCTAATAAAGGATATAATTTTGTGCTTGAAAGAAATGTCATGAACATTCTCCTAAATCAAAAACTGATTGGGTTTGGCACACTGGAAAACGGCATATACATACTTAATCAACCACAAATTTTCAATATTCAAAACACGCGTAAAAGAAAGGCTCCAGATTCGAATCAAGCCTTCCTATGACATTGTAGACTTGGTCATATAAATGAAACAAGGTTGACTAAGTTACATAAAGATGGATATCTAGATTCGTTTGAATATTCATCATATGCAACTTGTCAATCATGTATCAAAGGAAAAATGACCAAATCTCCGTTCACCGGACACGGAGAAAGAGCCACCGAACTCTTGGGACTAGTACACAGTGATGTATGTGGTCCGATGTCTATACATGCACGAAGTGGTCACTCCTACTTCATCACTTTTACTGATGACTTCTCTAGGTATGGACATGTGTTCTTAATAAAGCATAAATCCGAGGCTTTTGAGAAGTTTAAGGAGTATAAAAATGAAGTAGAGAAACAAACTGGTAAAAGCATCAAGACACTTCGATCTGATCGAGGTGGAGAATACTTAAGTACCAGTTTCCTTGAATACTTGAAAGCAAATGGAATACTCTCTCAGCTTACTCCACCTTATACACCTCAGCATAATGGTGTATCAGAAAGAAGGAATCGCACGCTATTAGATATGGTGCGTTCGATGATGAGTAGTGCTGAGTTACCACTTTCCTTCTGGGGATTTGCTCTAGAATCAGCCGCATATCTATTAAATAGAGTCCCAATTAAGTCTGTACCTACCACTCCATATGAAATGTGGTGTGGGAAGAGACCATATCTCAAGTATATCAAGATATGGGGGTGTCCGGTATATGTTAAAAAGCATAATCCGGACAAGCTCGAAGTACGATCGGTTTTGTGCAAGTTTGTAGGATACCCCAAGCATTCAAGGGGGTACATGGTCTACCACACTGAAGAACAAAAGGTGTTTGTCGCTCGTCACATTGTCTTCTTAGAAAGCGAATTTCTTGCAAAAGAAATTAGTGGGAGCGCGGTAGAACTGGAAGAAATTCCAGAACCTCAAACTGTAACCGAAGACTTAGAAGAATCTCAGATTTCAATAGAACATGACGAACCAACGCCACTCCGCAGATCTAGTAGGCTTTCTCATCCTCCTGAAAGATACTATGGTTTTCTTCTTGATGGGGATCGAGAGGATTGCATCATCGATGATGATGAGCCTACTAGTTTTCAGCAGGCTATCACAAGTAGCGACTCAGTGAAGTGGCTGGATGCAATGAGATCCGAAATGGAATCCATGTACACCAATAAAGTATGGACTTTAGAAGTTGCTCCTCCTGGGGTAAAACCAGTTGGGTGCAAATGGATCTTCAAAAAGAAGATTGGTGCATTTGGACAAGTGGAAACCTATAAAGCTAGACTAGTAGCAAAAGGTTTTCGTCAAAGACCAGGATTGGAGTATGATGAAACCTTTTCACCAGTAGCTATGCTTAAATCCATTCGGATCATGCTTGCCATTGCTGCCTTCCATGACTATGAAATCTGGCAAATGGATGTAAAAACAGCTTTTCTAAATGGACATCTAGAAGAGAGTGTTTACATGGATCAACCAGAAGGTTTCTTAGACAGTGGGAGCAGCGGAAGAGTGTGCAAATTGCTTAAATCCATTTATGGGTTAAAGCAAGCGTCGCGGAGTTGGAACATCTGCTTTGATGAAACAGTCAAGGAATTTGACTTTATCAAAAATGTAGATGAACCATGTGTTTATAGGAAGATTGTAGAAGGAGCAGTAGTCTTCCTCGTTTTGTACGTCGACGACATACTACTAATAGGGAATGATATCCCTATACTACAATCAGTAAAGCTCTTCTTGTCACAGAAATTCTCTATGAAAGACTTGGGAGATGCATCATACATTCTGGGCATTAAGATCCATCGAGATAGATCTAATAGAATATTGGGACTTTCACAGTCCAGGTATATAGACACTATACTAAAGAGATTTAGTATGGAAGATTCCAAGCGCGGCAATATGCCCGCTTGTCACGGAATCACCCTCTCCAAAGACATGTCTCCAAAGACTGATGAAGAGAGGGCTCGCATGGGCATTATACCCTACGCTTCAGCGGTAGGATCAATAATGTATGCGATGTTATGTACCAGACCAGATGTAGCTTACGCACTTAGTGTGGTAAGCAGGTATCAATCGGACCCAGGTGAGAAACATTGGATAGCGGTGAAGAACATTCTCAAGTACGTGAGAAGGACTAAGGAGATGTTCTTGATTTACGGCAATAAGGACCTCCAGGTAGGGGCTTTTACCGACTCCGGCTTCCAAAGTGACAAGGATGATTCTAAATCTATTTCGGGTTTTGTGTTTACCCTCAATGGAGGGGCGGTAAGTTGGAAGAGTTCCAAACAAGATACCGTCGCAGACTCAACTATGGAGGCTGAGTATATAGCTGCTAGTGAAGCCGCAAAAGAGGCTGTCTGGATAAGGAAGTTCATTTCTGAACTTCAGGTGGTTCCGTCCATTGCCAATCCAATACCTTTGTATTGCGATAACAATGGCGCTGTAGATTTAGCGAAGGAACCAAGGTCCCATCAGAAATCCAGGCATATCTTAAGGCGTTTTCACCTGATCAGGGAGATCGTGGATCGTCGGGAGATCGAGATACGGAGAGTGGACACAAAAGACAACACGGCAGATCCATTCACCAAGGCCATTCCACAAGTACAGTTCGAGAGACTTTTTGAGATGTTGGGCATGCGGTACGCAAGCAACTGGATCTGGTAGAGACAGTGGGTACTCATTGCGCCAACAATAGGCCTTAGTGCAAGTGGGAGATTGTTGGATATATATGCCCTAGAGGCCTACATTGTATAGGATGCTTGGGATATGTATGTACATGACAGTCTTGCTTGATATGATAGTACGCTATTTGGTTTGACTTTGTCTTAACGTATGATATATTTTACTTGGTATTTATATATATGTTGATAAAGCCCATAGGGTGTTTGTCTGACTACCGGCGTTGTGATGGTAGTCGTACTAGTGGGAGCTGGATAGTCAATAGGCACACCCTTAGATGTCCCTGGTCGCAGGAGTATCGAGATTGGGCATCGATACTCCGGAGTAGACTAGTGTATACATATCTAGACCCTGACGAGGGGCGATGGATTGGTCCCGCAACCATTGGTGGTGTTCACCTAAGATTGTATACAGATGCTCACTGGGTGTGAGTACACCGGACAGGACTCGCCGAGAACTGACTGGATGGTATTATACCTAACGTCAGATAGCAGTTCTCAGGTGACATGTGTGCAGATAGTCCGTTGACTTAAGGTCATCATTTGTCTCGTGTGAGTTCCCACTGTGCTTTGATTATTACCCTACCACGGCTCAAAGGAGTCGTGCAAACAGGTTTCAGTTGGGCACAGTCCCGAGCCACGTGGAGGCAGTGAGCGACTGTTAGGGATTCGTCTCTCCCGGTATAGGGAGTTGATATCGCACGGTGATCGGTTGGTCATTACCATAAGTCCCTGGCCAGGGCTGATTGAGAATTACTGATAGGTTGATCAGTAGATTCTCGGATGGTGATAGAGCCATACCGACATGACTTGTACGGTTATTAGGGGTCTGACGTCCACCACCTCCCTAGATCGTACATGTGATACTCTTAGACGAACAGACCGGACTGCGCGGATATTGTCACAGACAGGCTCAGTAGGATTTCAGATGGGTTACCTCATCAGCTTTCTTATCGACAACTACCTGGGGACCGTTACGTACAGCTAGTGCCGCTTGCGGTCTGTGGTTAAACCCACTGCCAGCGTAGTAGTCGAGGCTTTAGAGTCCCACACAGAGATTTCCCAAACCCAGGCGAAAAGATATAGAGGTCGTATGGTTTTGCGACAAAGGTTCGGACGCATACGTGTTTGATCGCACGTACGACATTCGGACAGTTTTTACTAGCCGGCTTTGGTTTAAGCCAGATTCTAGTATCAGGTTATTAGATTTATACAGTCTAAAGTTTTTCCGTGTTTTCACGGATGAGAGGGGCGTTCTCGTAATTTTCCGAGAAGCTTCTAGAAGGATGTGACATAAAGAGAGAGGTGACATTTTCATTTAATGATTAAGTGACTCATTGTGAGTGATTCATCATATCATTAATGCATCATTAATTGCTTAATGACTCACATGATGAATCACCCACTTGATTTAATGAAACATGATGAATATTCTCTTATTATTCATTTCTTTTAATTCATTATGTTTCATATATATCAAGTGAGAAGCTTTTTTCATTATTAATAATATCATTGTCATCTTCTCACTCTCTCTCTTCAAGTTCTCTCTCCTTCACCAAACCCTAATCCTACCCTCATGAGTTGAGAACAAGGATTAGGAAAGACTAATTACTCCATAACCTATCTCTACATCACCTTAGCTACTCTATTTAGCAACTAGAGAAACTAAGTAACCTCAAGTTTAGAGGTTATAGCATGGATTAGGGCTCTCGGATGGATCGTCTATCACGGAAGAAAGCCGAAGAGGACGTGGAGATCCAAAGAGGCCGTAGACAACATCAAGACGAAGGACTAGAACCGTTTGGTATAATCTCTTAGCATAGTAGTTAAAACTCTATAGCTTTTGTTAAAACTTGTTTAGCAAACGATTCATACGGTTAATCGATGTTTGATCATAGAACTTGATTGTTATTCATATTTCCGCCTCCCCACAAGATATGGGGTGTTGAACATCGACTTACACTTTAGCAAAACTAGAAAAGCCTCAAAAGCACTCTATTTAAAAATCATTTGATTCTACAACGATATCAAGTTCATTACGCAATAGGTTTTCAGAAAAACCTGTCGTAGCCCTCCGTCATTTCAGATAAGTCCTGTTTAGTATTCGTGCTGCGTTTGTTGACCTTGTCAAGGCGCAGTGTGCGGTAGCTAACCAGTATTTATCTGGTTATGCATATGATGCAGATTGGGTTAGGGTAGTCGTGCGGCCTTGTTGACCTTGTCAAGGGTCGTGCGGGTGGGTTTGATTCAATCAAGAAATGACGGGTTGAACTTGACTTGCGGTCTATGGTTTGTTGACCTTGTCAAGGTCATAGATCGTTCGGGGCAAAATATTATCGGGAATTTCAAGTGTTGAAATTTGCAATGAGATTGCATACCTTCTATGAGATAGTTAGATCCCGATACCCGCTGCGAGTAAGAGTTACTCCTGGGAGAGTTTTACACATTACAATTAGCCGATCAAGTAGGTGTCTAGAAAGGTGTCAACGAGGTTACGCCTCTGGGAAAACAAGGTTTACATTAATTAGGTTCGTGCGAAAGCACGGGGGACCTCCCTCAAAGTACCGACACTGGCCTGGCTGAAAGATTGGCGAATCTGTAGTGTGTAATTAATCCCGGCTAGTCTTTCCTTTTAGGGTTTGAAGGAAGATTTGATCAAAAGCAGTGGGAGCCATCCTGATTAGATAAAATAATAACCAATCTATTCTTGACAGAGCGAACGCCGAGTGTTTTCTTCTCTCTCTCTCCTGGTAGCGACCATATCACGCCTTAATCAAGATAATAATACGGATAATTGACCGAACCCGCTTGTTATACTGAGCTGGGGAACGTTGGTCCCGCTCCAACTTATAATTGTTATAAGACAGAGCAGGAATTTGGGGAATACCAGATTTCCCGTGCCGCCCAAACGAAGAGAGTGCATGCTGATGCATCATCTTCGGGTGTGTTCATTACAAAGAACTGTTTCTCAGTATCCTCCGTATCCTGGGTATTTGATACCGGATCAGGATCCCAGATATGTAAGATGTTACATAGGGCTACAAAAGGGTAGAAAAACTGAGAACGGGTGATAAGTTTCATGAGGCAGAAAACGGGGCAAGAGTTGCAGCCAAGTCTGTCGGTCACTGTCACCCTGTATTACCAATACATTGATTCTGAACGAATGTTATTAGATACCGAACCTGATATACAAAATCATATCAGTCTCTTTATTAGTAAAGAAATGATAAAATTTTGTATTGTTGGATAATGTTTTGAACATTTCCTATATCAAAAGTTGATCGGTTCAGGCACGTTATCTAAAAGCGTTGATGTTCTAAATCAAACTACAGTTCTTAGTATTCGGAACACACACAAGAGGAAGAGTTCAGAAATAAACGAATCCTTCTTGAGGTATTGTAGACTAGGTCATATCAATGCGACCCGACTAGCTGGAGTTACATATAGATGCATATTTAAATCAGTTTGAATTTACATCTTGTGAAACTCGCCAGTCATGTCACAAAGATAAGATGACCACAACCCTGTTTATTGGAAACAGAGAAAGAGTTAGTGAACTCTTGGGACTGATACATGATGATGTATGCAAGGTCTCCTGTCTACACATGCCAAGACTGGTTCTTAATACTTCATTACATTCTCTGATGATCTTTCGAGATTCAGACCTATGTTCCTGTTGAAACACAAGTCCGAAACTTTTGAGATATTCACAGAATATAAGTTAGAAGTAGAGAACCAAAATACGGGTATAAGTATTATGTCCTATGATGAGATCAGGGAGGAGAATACTTGTGCATGGAATTTCTGGATTATTCTAAAGGAGAATGAGATTCTCTCTCAGCATTACTCCTCTGCATACACCATAGCACGATGGTATATCGGGGCGGAGCAATCACACCCTATATGATAAGGTGTGCTCTATGATGAGTACTACTGAGTTACCTTTTTCCTTAAGGGAGTTGTGCACTTGAGAAGCTGCATACCTATTGAATAGGGTTCCAATCAAATCAATTGCCTACCACTTCATATGTGATATGGAAGGGGAAGAGCCCATATCTTAAGCTAGTTAAGATTTGGGGTTGTCCGGCCTATGTCTAAAAGCAAAATCCGGACAAGCTCGAAGCAATGTCAGTTATGTACAACTGGAAATATTCCAGCTATACAAACTGCAACTGATGATTTGACAGAACCAAAGGATTCAGTAGATTCCAACGAACCTCAGCCTCTCCGCCGATCTAGTAGGGTTCCTCACCCACCTGAGAGTTACTTCGGTTTCTCTATGACAGTGGGAGCGAGGATTGCATCGTGAGATGATGACCCAACTAGTTTCGAGCTGGCCATCAGGAGTGTGACTCTATAAGAATGGCTGGACGCTTAGTGATCTGAGATGGAATCCATGTACACCAGCAAAGTATGGACTTTGGTTGCTATATCTGAAGGGTTAAATCCCCATCAGGAGCAAGTATATCTTGAGAAGATTACTTGGTGTAGATGGAAAAGTTGAGACTTTCAAAGCTAGACTTGTTAAAGGTTTTCGTCATTGACCAGGCGTGGATAATGATGAAACCTTTTCCAGTACCTATGCTTAAGTCCATCCAGATCCTACTTGCCACGGCTACATACCCTGACTACGATATCTGGTGGTTGGGTGTCATGACTGCTTTTCTAAATGATGTTTTAGAAGAGTGAGTCTATAAGTACACAGCCAGAGGGCTTCGTAAACAGTGGGAGCAGCGGAAACGTGTGCAAGATGTTTTATCTGATAAAGCAGGCATCGCGGAGTTGGAACGTCTGTTTTGATGTGTTTGTCAAGGAAGTTGACATCATCAAAATGGTAGATGAACCTTGTATATACAAAAAGGTAGTAGGGAGTATGGTGGTGATCCTCGTAGAGTACGTGGATGACATACTCTTGATAAGAAAGGAGTTTCCTATGCTACGCTCGGTCAATCTCCGTTTATCACAATAATTCTCCATATAGGATCAAAGTGATACCTCCTTAATCCTGAGTTTTGGATCTATGAGATAGATTTAATTGGATGTTAGGATTCTCACTAGCTGTAGTGAGATGGTATCAATCGATCCTGGGGAGAATCACTGGAAGTGTTCCAGGGTGATAAAGACGACTGAATGTCAGTCGCAGGCATTGTCTTTACCCTCAGTAAAGGGACGGTATGTTGGAAGAGTTCCAAGCTAGATACCGTGACATACTAGACGATAAAGGCAGGATACATCGCTACTTAAGATGCTACCAAAGAGGATGTTTGGGTGTATATTAGTTCATGAGATGAACTACGTTCCTACTATTGTGAGACAATGGTGTTGTGGCTTATGCCAGGAACCCCCGTCCCATCAGTGATCCAGACATATTCTAAGGCAGTATCACCTGATCATGGAGATGGTTGATCTCCAGGTTGATCGAGGAAAGGAGAGCGGACTTAGAGAATAACGCAGCGGATCCACTCACGAAGGCCTATTCCCAGAGAGAGACTTTTATGGGATGGTTGTTTGTGAGATACTACAACCACTGCTACAGATGGCCCTAGTGCAAGTGGGAGATTGTTAGTTATATGTATGCCCTAGAGGCCATTACTGTACATAGGATGTATATTGTAGTGGATGCTGGGACATATATAGGGAGCACTTTCTTGCTCGACATGATATTATGCTATCTGGTTGCCCTTTACCTTAACGTGTATACTGATTGTCTCTCTATTAAATGTTGGTAAAGCCCTTAGGATGTGTACTTGACTACCTGGACTATGATGAGGATCATACTAGTGGGGACATGGTAGTCTATAAGTACATCCTTCAAAGTCCCTAGTCGTGGGTGTATCGAGACGGGGCATCGATATACCAGAGTAGACTAGCGTGTACCTTCTCGACCCATACAGATGGGCGATGGATGATCCCATATCCATCGGTGTTTGACATCAGAGATGATATATGGGTGCTCAGTAGAGACTGGGTACACTGGACGGACTCGCCGAGAACTCCCAGATGGTATTATACCTCACGTCAGATGGCAGTTCTCTGGTGACACTGGTACAGAGTAGTCTGTTGACCCGAGATCGTCATAGAGTCTTGTGTGGTTCCCACTGTGCTTTGATTTCCATCTTACCACGTCCAAGAGGGCGTGCAAAACGGTGGTTTTTGGGTACAGTCCCGAGTCACATGGAGGCAATGAGCGATAGGAGGGGATTCGTCTCTCCCGGTATAGGGGGTTGATGTTGCGCTGTGTTCGATTGGCTATAACAGGAAATCCCTGGTCAGGGTTGCTGAGATTTACTGGTAAGTGTTACCAGTAGTTTCTCGAAGTGTTATAGACCTCGTATCGACACGACTTATCGAGCTATTGGGGTCTGACGTTTACCACCCCTAGGCAAGATATGCGACATATCAGACGATCAGACTGGACTGTACGGTAGTGTTACAGGTCGGATTCACTGGAGTGTGAGCGGGCTTGCTCGTCGATCTTCAGATCGCTCAATACCCGGGTGGTCGTTACGTTTAGCAGACCGCTTGCGGCTTGTGGGTGTTTGATATGATCATCACCTGCTGCCGGCGTATTGACGAGTCTTTAGAGTCCTACACAGAGGTTTCCTGGCTCAAGCGAAACGAAATAGGAGCGCATATGAGATATGTGCGGGACCGAGAATAATGCGTGTATGTGATACCGTATTTCATTCTCGCGATCAATGTGTCGAATGGTTGTATGCGATATAACCTAGTTATCGATTCAAGCGTTGATTCGATAAGCCGATACATTGTATACTAGTCGGTTGTGTGCGACATGACCGGATCATTGAATCAAGTGTTGATTTAATGATTTAATGCATATTTATATATTTAATATATTACTTTGCATCAACTAGTATCGGTTGACTTTAAATGGATTTTCTCACTCGGGTGTGCGCATTGCATATGCGATATGATTTTGTGCACTTGTTTGTATCATGTTTGATGATGCAAGAATGCTAGGGTTTGTGTAATGAAGTAAACCTAAGTTAAATAAATAATTAGGGTTTTCATTTATTCTTTCATTTATCTTTTCATTTGGATTTAAAAGATAAATGAGAAAAAGAAAACAAAAGGGTTTCTTTCATGAAGCTAAGTGAAGCTTCATGAAGCTTTGACCAATCAAACCCTTTTGTCTTCATCTATTAAACCCTAACCATTTATTTAACTATGGTCAACTCTCTACACATTACTATAGTTTAATTATGATAAGAAATGATTATTCATTGGCTATTCCATTATTCTTATCATAATATATCTTCTTCTTCTTCTTCATCTTCTTCAAGGAAGAAAGCAAGCTCCATCAATGGTGATTGATGGAAATGAGTGAGAAATCCAAAACTAAAGTCTACCCACTTCCTATTTCTTCATCCTCTACCTCTTGCCAAGTAGTAGAGTGTGTTTACTTCACAAGTTTCTTGACTTGGTGAAGTCGGAGCTTGATTTAGCGATGCCTCGACGTAGATCATCTTCGGCATGGACATCGACGACCTAGCTCGCTTATTCTTCGACGAAGCCGACGCTAGAGCCCGGGAGTTCACTTGGACAGCGAAGGCACTTCGTTGCGGAGCTATGGAGGTGGACAAACGGATCTACAAAGGTTGTATTTTTGTATTCCTTTAGTTAAGTGTTAACTAGTTGTTTTTCGCCTGGAAATCTAGCAAACGATCCGTAGTCGGGTCTCTCGGCACCGTTAATTTTTGAAATTGGCATGTTCGATGCCTTGTGAGACCTCACTAGGGTGCCTAGGAACCCTACAGAGGTAACTCATTGGGAAAAAAGTCGGGAAACTATCGCACGATAGGAACCTGGTTTAACGACTCTACTGTGGCTCCAGTATCATGAATGAAAGCCAAGAATCCCCGACATCCTCTCCTCAAAAGCCGACTAGCGCAAAGGGCTGAAATCAAACTGTGAGGGGCGACACCACGGTCCCCCTGCACAACCCAAACAGACTCGCCCGGAAAACTAGAACTGATTGTCTTCTCACGGCAGTCCACAGACGCATAGCAAGCAGCTAACCGGTCCATGCCAATGAGAACGTCGAAGTCTAACATATCTAGAAGGATCAAGTTGACGGACGGATTTCTATCTCCAATCTGAACAGCACACGATCGAAACACATGTCGCGCAACAAAAGAATCATCAACATGAGTAATCACAACAAGCAGTGATCTAGCAAACATGACTCTTGGCCCAACCTCGGCACGAAGTGTGTAGAAACATACCAGTGCGTAGATCCCGGATCAAACAAAACGTGTGCATCAAAAGAACATACAGAAAAAGTACCTGAAACCACTGCATTGGACGCCTGCGCGTCCTGATGAGTCAAGGAAAACACTTTAGCATGCCCTCTACCGGCTACCGACTGACCTCCGCCCCTGCCACCCTGTCCTCTCTGAACAAAACCACCGTGATATGGACCTCTCCGAGCATGAGTCTGACGTGGAGGAACAACAGGTATAAGAAGCAATGCTCTCTAAGCTGTAGAAGGTGGTAAGGTACATGTGGTACAGCTGCCTCGTCCTCAAGTGCCTCGGTATAGTCCCTGACGCAATGATACAAACTCCTGCACCGGAAACATCCAGATGAAAACTGCCGACCCTCCTGGGGATAAGAGATAAATAACCGACCTTGTCCCGAGCCTCCACTACACCCAGTACCTGAACGGAATCTGTCCCGGCGTCTAAACGTCTTTCTCCGTGCTGATACACCAGTAAGAACCCTCTTCAGTTCCGGAACAACCTACGTCTCGGAAAGACGCTCCTCAACCAATAGGGCTGCGTCCACCGCTGCTGCATATGTGTCATAATGTTGTACGCTGATAACGAGGAACAACTGGGTAAGCAGGCCTCGAACAATCCTCTTGACCCGCATCTCCTCAGTAGCTACCAAATACGGAGCATACACAGATAGCTCGGTAAACTGTACATCGTACTCTACCACCATCATACCCGGTGTCTGGTGCAATGACTCGAAACTGCGCTCAAGCATCCTTGATGCTCTGTGGAAGAAAACGGGCAAGAAACACCGTCACGAACTCAGCCCAGGTCACAGGAGAAAGACCTGCGGCTCTGCCCTTCTCTAAAGACTT